>JAFBJU010000683.1:3964573-4092881 GCA_016785305.1 Colistium nudipinnis | reverse complement strand
TTACGAAATCATGGCTTATGTACAAAAGGGAGGATGTCAGTTGGAAAAGGAAAAGAAAAATACGATGCATCAAGTCTAATCCGGGCCACACTGGGGAGCCTGTGGGTACATTGGCATAGAGTACATGCTGGAGGCAGACAGTGGCAAAGGGAAGTACCATAAGTGCACTATGTAGAGGCTGGCTCATCTATCTTATCTGGACACCTGTTAAAACACCTGTTAAAACTAGAACCCTATTTTGATCAACCGATATTATTGGCCAATATTTGCCTAACACACATATGCTATGCTGACAATAGCGTATGCGTTGTCCGAGGACAATCTGCGCATATATTGATGTTGTCATCTTTTTAGTATCAATCAATCAATCAATCAATCAATCAATCAAACCTTTACTTCTAAATCTGTATGCGCACTGCACGTTAGGTTTTGGTCATGCTCTAGTTGAAGCTCCTTAGATCAGAAAGAGTAGGGGAGGTGTGTGTGTGGGTGTGTGTGTGTGTGGGTGTGTGTGTGTGGGTGTGTGGGTGTGTGCTTGCGTGCGTGTGTGCGTGCGTGCGTGCGTGGAAAGTAAGCATAGGAGTATTGCTGGAAATGCCCAGAGGGAGGGTGAATGTAGCTTACTCCACGGCGCTCATCAATCGACACACACCTCCCTCGATGGCCAAAGACTGTCCAGGAACAGTCCCAGGGGGTAATCTGGATATGTGCGTCTAAAAGGACACACACACACACACACACACACACACACACACACACACACACACACACACACACACACACACACACACACACACACACACACACACACAGGACAAATACACAATGAGAAAAAGCATCTCCGAGAATCTATACATACAGAGGCAGGGCTATACAGGGAAGGAAACACGAACAGGGTTTTAATCCGTTAAAAACTTCAAATTGTATCATCATATGTGAAGCAAATGTATATAGTTATGGTATAGCGTGATGAGATAATAATCATACCCTTAAACTCATAAATATATGCTCTATCAGACGCATTTCACAGCAAGGGTGACGGAATTTTGTCAAGGCAAACGACATCAAATATTAATATTTACATTAAGTGTATTACTGAATTGATAAAATCACGAAAAGAACGTGCACGGCTTGCTTGGTGAACAGATACTGGACATTTGTCCCCAAGTGTTAAAACTATTTAAACAATATCAAAGAAGACTGACAAATAAAAAAGCCGCAGTTGCATCATGAGCAGTGTGCCACGGAAGTATGGAGATGCCAAGAGGGTATTTATAGGGAGAGGGAGAGAGAAAGAGAGAGAGAGAGAGGGAGAGAGTGTAAGTGGAGAAAGTGGAACACAGTGCCGGGGTTTTTTTTTTTGTTGCATAGGAGTAAGAGGAGGAGAGAAGGAGCAAACACAGCTGTGAAGATGGGAGTGATACTTCCACAGGGGGATCAAAGGTGACTGAGCCAATAATGGTCGTCATCCTCCTCCCCCCCCCCCCCCCCCCCGGTGTTCCCCCCCCCCCCCCCCCCCCCCCCCCCCACTCTTCCACGGAGGGTAAAAGGGGCTCTCTTGCCCTGGGGACAGTGTAGTCCATCCACTTACCCACCACACCCCTGACATCGCTCCTTCACTCTCTACCGGACTCCTTTTTGTGGAGTCCTGAGCCGTGGGCCCCCCCCCCCCCCCCCCCCCCCCCCCCGGCCCCGGCCCCCCCCCCCCCCCCCCCCCCGGCAGCCCAAGGGCAGCTGCTGTCACTGCGATGGGACGACAGCTAGACGAGGCCACGCACACATGGCAACACTCTCAGTGGCTATTACGCCTCCAGAACCCCTCTGCTTGTTCAACCCCCCACCTTCATCTTCTCCAGCGGAGGTTAAAGAAAGGCCTTGTTTTAAACGCTTCGGTGCGAAGGCCCGTAGCTGGCTCATAATCGACTAATGTGACACGCCAAATGTGTTTGCTTTTGATGTCGCCAGGATGTTCTTTTTATAAGCTCTAGCCAACGTCGAAGAAGAGAAAAACCGAGCTGGAAACGGGGCACAATGAGGCAAGCGGTGTGACTTCGAAAATGTTACCAGTAAAACTGGATCCCACAGGGACATCTTTGTGCACCGTCCCTCGCAACCCCCCACCCCCACCCCCACCCCACTCACACCCAAAACCTTGCGGCACGTGTTCACACCACCATTTGTTTTTTGTTTCCAGTCTGACGGACAAAATGAGTACACGAGTCAGCAGGAAGAGTTAAGGGCTTACCAAAACAAACATGTGAGTAATTGCGCCACCGCAGCGCTAAGAGCGGCGCGTGCTTTTCACAAGTTGTGGCGCTGGTACATAACTGGAGGTTACAGGGGGACGCGGGAGCGAGAGTGCGCCGCGCTTTAGGCCCCCGGAAGTCGCACAACAGATGTCCCGACACTTCTGTGACACCGAACAGCCTGCGCTCCACATCACGCTGTGGCCAAAACTTGTCTGTGAACACCAAATAGTGCCATCGGTTTTTCTTCACCGTTCCTATCAGGTACAGACTTTTAAAGTTGATATAATAGTTGCAATATGTGTTTATTATGGAGATATTACTACCATTCCCATCACAAACTGGTCTGTTAAAGCCCCAAGATTTGGCTCACCCTACCTATATAACTCCAATGAACTTGCTTTAAGAATCCTTGTAGTGTAATCTATGTCGACCGTGGCAAGAATACAGTCGGGGACAAAAGAGGGGCAAACAAATGCAGACTTCTAAGACAGCTGGGCTCGATAGACAGAAGTAAAAAAGAAAGAAATAAATAATAATAAAAAAAAAATAAAAAAAATGAAGACACGCAAACCAAAAGCGAGGTTGTTGTCAGCTTGTAACCCGGTGATTGAAGTGACCACATGACAGGACCACGGCGGAGTCAAAACACAACGTGGAAAACACAGTTCCATTGTATCGTCCGGAGAAAAACAACATTCTTGGGCGATACGAATGTGTTTAGGAGCCGGAGAAGCCGCACATTAACACCACAATGTCGGGCAAAGAATAATTTTAGCTCAGTCATGCTGCTGCTGTTTTTGTGTTGTGGTTCCAACGTTCCTTTCTTTTTAAAAGTAAAATAACAATCCCATGCTATTTATTCTCCACGCGAGATGGGTAATAAAAAGAAAATGCGCCATAACAAAAAGCATTTTGTCGTGTAACACACAAAGCAGCCTGTAAGCAGGTGGTCTGCATCGCATGCCATTTGATTTTGCTCTGGCCTGACACAACTGGCGCTGCAAAAGGCTTTATAGTGGTAATGATGTCCAGGAGGAGGGAAAGGAGCCGTGGCCCTACACGCCTCTTTCGTCCGTCCAATCATGACAAAACAATAAAACGATAGGCTGGCAGCTTGAGAAGTGCCAGAGGACGCGGCTTGCTGTTCCGAGGTCCCATCCGGTGCGGACACAGGTGAGCGTTTGAATAAAGCCAGAGGCTCTCCCTCCGCTTTCTTCCGAAAGGCCGTTTCATAGTGTAATGTCGAAAGGATAAGGACGCAGGCAAAACTCTGGCCAGAGACGACGTGATTGAACCGCATTTTTCGACTGAGCAAGAGCACGCGCCACTGTCTTGGATTTATCAAACACCCACACCTCCTGCAAATCGGAGAATATAAACATTGTGTCGGGGTAGAGTCCACGCTGACCTCTGTCCTAAATACCCCTGCTGTGGTGTATCAGCTCCTCTGTGTTGTTATCGCGGAAAAGCAGCAGAAGACGGACTTTGACTGGCTGGTTTGAAATGCTAATAGAAATGTGAGGAATGTCTGAGGAAGCCGGGGCTCCATAAGCAACCTCTGCAAAACCGGGCCCTAAAACATGTGCACATGCCTAAATGCAGATGAATCATTTACAGGAAGACAGATCCCTGATGGTTAGTTTGTTCAGCATGTTATTTATATGAAAACACAACCGAGACAGCAGACATCATCACTGAAGCTTTGTTTCACGGAAGTCCCCATTTTCTGACTTTTTGAACCTGACCACATTGGGTAAAAGAACAAAAAAAAGGCCACCTCCAGGCCCCGCTGGGGAGCAGTGGAAACCTCGTTGTGTCTGAAGGCATGGAGGACAGAGCAGCCAGATTCTCTGGTATGCAGATGGCGAGGGCAACGCGGAGGCTCCCGCTGCTGCTGCTAATATACCAGCTGGGGTCTTTTCAAAAAAATCACGGCGTCATCAGCGCCCCCCCCCCCCTCCCGAGGGGAAGCGGATACCCACTCCCCGGAGATCCACAAACCACTTCTGACAGTGATCGGCCTGGATCTGCAACCACTCGTTAGCCTGCATTAATTACACTATGCGTGCATATATATATCTTGCCGAAGTGATGCCGGGCGACTCGCTGTTCACCAGAATAGACCGCAGGAGTGCTAACTTTGATGCTTCCTCTGTTGCCCACACCACAGATGTTCCTGCCGTTGGAATTTTTAAAGGGGCAGTCCGTTATGGGATATGGATGGACGCACTGCGCCTCCCTTGTTCTTTATTTCCGCTAGTCTGTGAAAAAAGCCGCTCGAGGGCCTGCCGCGGGGAATAAATGTGCAATAGGGATAAATAGCACGGAATTTGGATTTTCCCCTGTTCCCGCAAATTGTTCAGTTGTGTTACTCCATCATCACCTCGGAACAACACAAAATCTTATGCTACACCAGACGAGTTATCATGTCAGAAAACAGATTGCACCCTTGTACTCGAAGGTTTTTCAAAGGGGAAGACAAAGGACATCAGGCGGATCGTGGAGAAAAAGACACCAGAGGCTTTCGGCCCAATATACAGTAATATTAAAGCCCTCCAACAAGGCCTGCTAAACCTTTAACTGTACATTGGTTTGATAAGAATGTAAACAGGAATGTTCGCCGAATGAAAGTGGCCACAAACAGTACACCGTTAACATCGGCACAGGCGTGAAAGGAGAGCTGGCTCGCACACATTCCACCACAAAGCCCAACACACACACACACACACACACACACACACACACAGACGCACGCACGCACGCACACACAGCACAAAATATGCAGATTGATACCGATATCCCCAGTGCTACATGACTTTCAGGAAACTTTATGGTACTTCAGGAGCAGGTAGGGGCAGAGAGGGTGGAGCGAATGAGAACGAGAGAGAGAGAGAGAGAGAGAGATAGACTGAGAGACGGAGAAAAAAAAAGAAAAAGAACGGGACGGGGGTGAGGTGGGGAGCTTGAAGACTTTGAAATCTGAACCAGGCTTGAACAACAGTGGCCTCTCTTCATACAGAGTGACAGCGATACACGAGCCAAGCAAATCAGTGCAGAGCAGAGACGACTTCGCTCAGAGCCGGGAGACCGGAGCCATGAGCCCCGGTGCTTACGAAGCCCTGCGCGCACACCACTTCCCGTGACAGCGTTTAGGTGCTTTCGAAGTTTTGCCCATCATTTTTTGTTCCTGAAGGCGAATGATCAGGCCCGCCTCAAATGTATAGGACGATGTGATCTATCTGCCACAACACCGCACACGCAATGTCTACCTAGTGCCTACTTGTGCAGAGATTTTCGGTTCCATATTGGAAAAGCCCCGCAGATTGCACAGCAAATCAGGACGGCCTGCTCAGGGGCTGCAGGAGAAACATTCCTGCCCAGGACCCCAGGGAGCTGAGCTTTGGTTTGAATGTGCCTCACGGTGCCACTAAAAGAAACTTCAGTGTTTGCAGGAGGGAGGGGAATGATGAATTTGGGACTCTTCGCCAGAAACTACTGCTGGTTAGGAAAAAGGAGTGGGAACTGATGAAGAACCTGTGCACGACACCCTCGAGGTAAAAAAGGTGAAGAGCAGCACTTATTTACCGAGTTTACCATGATTATGGTATTGTCCATACACACATTCAAATGTTTTATTTTGGGGGGTGGGTGTGTGTGTGTTTGGGGGGGGGGGGAGGGGGGGGTCCTCCCTTTATTACAAGTCTATTTCTGCACAGTGGAAAAAAAATCTGTCAGGTCAAAGCAGGATTTTCTTTAAATTATGATTTAACAATTAAAGTCTTTCATCTGGAAATGATGAAATGGAATGGGACCGATGATTCATTTTCACAAAAGTCAAATCTATGGCTTCCACTGTCAAAAAAATGACATACGAGCGTGCACATAAATTGCCAAAGGAGAGCTTTCAATTCCAAGCCACAGGCACTGGTCAGCGGTGCGTAAATATCAGACAGTAGGTTTCATGCATTCTTTAATATATGCCTCGACCAAAAGTTTTGTGACGTTGAGGAGAGGGCAGTTTCATTCCTGTGTCACCGAGGAGATTTCGAAAGTCAGCGAAGGGCATTTTGTTTTTAGAGCTAATTGGGAAGCTCACCTTTGCTTTGCTGTCTTGGGCAGACATGTAGCCCACGCACATGCTCTCTGTGGTGTGACTCCATAGGAACTCCACTGTGAAAAAATAAATACAAAAGTTAATCAATTAACACTATAGTTATAATAATAATAATAAATGAATACATACTGTTCTGCTTTGTCGGCAATCATCAGTTTGATCCCAACAAACGGTTTATCTCTAACTGAGGGTTCGACATCATGTTCAAAGGAAAACAAAAACCCCAAAGAAATAATATAAAACCAGTCACATGAAGTACATTTTAGAACTCCGTGATGGTGAATTTGGAAATGGAGGGAGCAATCACAGAAGCTCCAGGTAGAGAAACCCGATCCACCGATACAATCAACCAAACTGGGCAACATCCAGAAGGCCTTTTGCCCGTCTGAAGCACGGTGGTTGATACCATAGTGGGAGGTCTCTGTTTGAATCCGAGATGAAGGGTGTGAAACCAGAGCCTGATTGTGCGAGTTTAAACACAGACCACCCGCCAGGAAAGCCACAGTGCCCCCCCCCCCGATTATCTGAGGGAGGATTTTTAAATATTAACAGATAATCTCTGCCTACTATATAAGCTGTGGCCTGGATGTTTCAAAGGCTGATCGGGCTTGAAATGACTCATTTCTTACCCAGGATACCCTGAATATTTTGAGATGGCTGGGTCTCCACGCATCTGCAGCACCGCAACACAATCACTCCACCCAAAACGCGATCTTCACTGGCCAGAAAGGGGGAGCCTGGACACGTAGAGAGGAAGAAAGAAAAAAAAAAAAAAAAAAAAAACACACTCAGGATGGCGGAAACAGCATTGATGTGGTAAAGTGGCAAGTTGGTCCAATCAATACAACCTATTGTGCACTTTCATCTCTACATTGCAACGCTTTGAACTTCGGGATAACGCACCAAAAGATGAAAATCCTTCAAATGTAATTAAGATGATCTATGAGGGAGAGAAAAATCCAACAATTTCAAGTCGTTTACCTTTTTGGCCAAGTCAAACAACTGAAAGCAATAATTGCATCCTGATGTGTTTATTTTATTTAGCGGGCTGTTATAATATTAAATTCCATTTGACTGAGCAGGCTTTAGCCCATAATAGGCTTGTGACAGGTGGTGTCGCTTTTAATCCTCCAAACTGTCATTGCGCCTTTCTTTAAACTTGCTTTAAAAACAACAAACAGAAAAAGGGGCATTGTTTAGAATGAAAACCTTCCTGGTTCCCCTGAGCGAACTTCAAAGGAGGGAAACTCGAGTGAGGTGTTGTGTCTGTCGGGTCGTAAAGGAAGAAAATACAAACCACTCCAGTGTGTTTTGAAATCGCGAGGGGAAAAGTACAAATTATGAAAACACTGCGCATTTACCGCAGTGTTTTCGTGCTGCATCTCACCCAGGTTTTTGTTTACTTTTGCACCGTTCACAGAAATCAGTCTGGCACATCAATCCAACTCCTCCCCTGTATGTGCCATTTTACGTGATTACACAATTGCACAAAGAGTGCCTAATGTTTGTACGCAAGCGTTTCCCTGTAAATGGCTTGTTGTGAGTGTACTCAATTACTTTCTTCACCATTAACTTTGCAATCAAATGGGCATGAATGAATGGGATTACAGTGCGTGGGGCGCACGTGTGTATGCGCGCGTGTGTGTGTGTGTGTGTGTGTGCACGCGTGCGTATTGTAGTGCACAAAAAGGACCTTGAAGAAGACTATACCGATGGGGTTTTCAGCGAGGACGTTCTGTTTAGAGAACCTGTGTTAAATGCATCATGGGAGTGAAGCGTGAGGCCTCCACATGCCAGACGCTGTCAGCGTAGCTCCTGCTCCGGCAGAATTTATGGAGCTTTTTTAACTTAATGTGCACCTTGAAAGGGAACAACAGAGGAATTAACGTCAAATTGACTTCATCCAGCCTGTCCAAAAGTCTCGGTGTTACAGATGTCCATGACAAAGCCGAACTGGGACGGACTTCTAAAGGGGGCCAGAAGAAGGCAGAAAAACCGCCACATGTTTCCACATGTTTCCCCCCTCCGCCGTCTTCTCTGTGCTATCCCCGTGGCCGCTCAAAGGCACGGCAAATACAGTTAACGAGACTTTTCGAGAAGAAAAACTTGACCACTTCTGAGAATACGGGCGAAGAAACGACATCTTCACATGAACTTTCAGCAATGATGTCTTTCGAAATGAAGTGCGGCCGTCAGCCGTGATGTGCGGAACATTTGAAGGCCTGGTTTTAAGAACAGCGAAAACGATCCACCAATCAAAGGCCCCACCCTTTTTCGAGTCGCCCATTATTTCCAGTGTTTCCAGTTGTGTGCTGGCCCCCTGTACTGCGCGAAATCATTCTGTCTAGTTGCGTTCCCTCTGCTCGGGCAAACGTGTGCTTGGCTGACAATTGTGTACGCATGGAAAGGAGTGGACTCACTGATGAACTTGTTTTGCATAGCCTCCAGCAGCGCCTGGTGTGCGTCCTCAGACTGCATGGCAGCGGAGCATTCCCGTGCCAGCATGGTGCGAATCAGATGCTCCCCACAACCTGGCAAAAGACACACACGCACACACAGCTGACCCTGCAACGCCGACTTGCGTGAACCAATTTGTTGCAAGCAAGCATAGCGTCCCATCGCAACCGCACAAGGTCTCCGGCGGGTGATCTGCGGCGCATGAAGCAGTAAACCATTGACTTTCAAGAATCTGAGGCACAGAGAAAAATAAATTTGACTTTTTAAAAATACCATTTGGACGTTTCACACCGTTATGTTTGAGTGACTATTAAATGGACCAATATGTACAGCCACATCCTGAGAGTCATTTGTAATACGATGCTTTGGGATTCAAGACCTCTTAACATGATCACATTTTTCCAGTATACAGTATGCTTTATATGTGTTGTCATTGAGTTACATAATGGAAAATATTGGAAAAGAAATAAAGGATTCGCTTTTGTGCTACTGTATTCAGTTTTGTCTTAATCCTCTCAGTGTAATAAGTTTTATGCTTCAAGGGGAAGTCGGCAGCCCCCGGGGGCTGCCAAGTACAGCTGCCTTGCTCAAGGGCACACTGACAGTAATTGCCGAAAGGAGGGTTAGAGTTTCCCCTTCAGATTCCCTGCCCAGATTCCCAGCTGGTCTGGGAATTCGAAACAGCGACCATCCAGTATTAATTCCACTTCTGTAAACTCTGTACTCCTGGCCGGCTCGGTGCAGTGTGTGCATGCAACATGTGTCGCCATGACACATTTATGAATCTTTTACGTCAATGGGTTTTAAATTTCAATTAATACCGTAATATGTATTTTTGGACACACGTTTTTCTTTCCCGGTTAGACTTGAGTGGGCCAAACCAAATCTATCTATTGTAAATGTGCAGGGGCAAACAAGAAGAAACTATTTTATAGAAAGGTTAGCGAGTTAAGACAGAAGAAACAGTGGGAGGAGTGTCACTGGATGCCGAAGTGAAAGACAAAAATTTTATATATGTCCATTTTTTTTTCCACCACAGTTCACAAAAACTGAACTGTACTGAAGCACAGAGGGTGGTGCGTTTAAAAGTATGTGATTTTTTTTTTTTTATCCACAAATTTAAAGGAGCACGAGCAGAGCAAAACCGAGCATGCTCCACTGGGCGTTTCGTAAAGTATTTAAGCAGAGCTCAAAACCTAGACCTCAAAGCAAGGGTTTGAAACTTTAAAAAATGCCTCACATGCTCTCTACACAACTTACAAATCGAAACAAAGCAGGTGTGCTTTTTTTTTTTATATATCTTAAGTAATAAACGGCATACGGTTTTAAGAATAACCTTAAAACTCATACTTTCTTGGTGCACGCTGCACACTTGCAGTGTAATATGTCTCAAAACTCTCCCCGTACTATTGAAAAAAGGGCACGAAATCTAAAAGTAAAAACACATCTGGCAAAAGTTCCTGTGAAAACCCATAAAGGCTCGAGAATATGGCCTTGTTGTTTCTGTAAACACAACTGAAGGGCCCATAAAATATCAGGTAACTACAACAAAACTGAGTGGCGGTCGGTAACCGTTGGAGACCAGATGCCTGGAGCCATTTGAAGGTCTTTTTAACGAGAGCAGAATGTCAGATTGGTCAGGTACCGTGCCATTTGGACTGCATACCATAACCCGCTCAGTCCCAGGGGAGCTGGACATTATGGCAGAGCAAACACAGTGGAGCTGCAACCGCGGCGAGAAGCCAAGACCAGAGCGGTAACGCAACAGAGGAGAAATGTAACAATAAAGAGAGCGAGAAACAGGGACGCAGTGTTGTGACCTCCAAGAAGCCCATGAGCTGTTCTCCAACAGGGGACGGCGGCGGAAAGGCCACATGATGCAGCCAATGCAAATAAAACAAAGATCCACATGAGCTGCGTGTTATGGAACACCATGGGATGAGGGGCGGGGGGGGAGGTCGGAAGGCCAAAGCGACAGTGACACGAAATGAGGAGAAAGACGGACCTATAGGATGAAGATCGTACTTGTCGTGTCAGAATGAAAATTATTGTTTTCCCCCTTTCTTTTGATGGAAATGCCTTTCATGTAAGGAAATTAAAAACAGGTGTCGTTCTGGATCACACATTATGCTCCCCATGGCCATAAGGAACTCCTCTTCTTTTTTTTTTGGTAAGTAACATCAAAGGCAAAAAAGCCACAATATAGAAAGAAGGGATGAGGCCAAAGTACAAAAGGAGCACATATATACACTCCATCTACTGGAATAACTGAAAGCAGACAATTATCAAAATAGCGGCTCGCGCACTGCTCGTCGGATGCGACGAATAAATGAGGGAACAGAAATCTGGACAGAAAACTTCTCACCTTTGCAGACCATTACTGACATTCAATTCAACGTTGACATCGTGTGCATAATGTACATACTGAGATTTAAATGACTACATCCCACACCATTTACTTCTGGGGATAGATAAACTACGAGAAACCAGCTGGGCGTAGAGGCTACAGCTAAAAGTAATGTTCTGTCTCTTTCTGTTTGAAGGCGTCGGAAAATAGACACGCGTGTATTGAGCGCATAACTGGGCCTTTTAGATAAATAATACTGGACAATTTCAGTCCTGTGAATACGGAAGAAATCCCGAGGAAAATGTTATGGCTTCGCAGTTCAAAACGCTCGGGCTTTCTACGTGTTCCAAGCACATACGAGTCAAACTTCAGCCTGTCTGATCCAATTAGCTCATCTGCACTGAGATGCATTATGTTTCAGATCCACATCAAAAGGTTTTTAATTTTCCCCCTTCAAGCTATGCCGCAGATGTCTACACGTCTTAAGGAAGTGGGCTTATGTGCCATACACTCTGCCTCCCAAATAAGACCATGCTGCACACAGCCATCACCGTAGCTCTCAAGCAGCTGGAGCTCAAAGGAGACAGGCGTTCATATTTGGGCAAACACTGAGACATGGCTTGACACATTTTGTGCGCGCCCCGTCAGCAGAGGAGTGATGGAGCAGGAGGGTGGCTACTGGTTCCTGTCTGTGCAGGGTCTCTTTACACAGGATTTAAAAAAGAAACGCATGAAAAAAAACGATTCCACCCAAAAAGTGGTGAATTACATTAAATTGTTGAAATAAAAAAACTCAAAAACAGAGGACTTTTCTTATTTTCAGCCTAATTAACTCACGCCATCCCCAACCAACTGCGATCGTTTCCTGTGATAAACGAGTGGGCAGATGGTAAAACCTGAAACTTCACGATGGAAACCCCAGCAATATTGCCAGTTGGAATAGCTCAACTTTTCCACCTCTGCATGAGGACAAACGATAGCAAGCCCCCTACTTCCTCCCACTCCCCCCCCCCGGGGCAAACGGGCGGGCGCCCCCTCCTTCCGCCCCCGCGCCCCCCCCCCCCCTCTCCCCCCCCTGCTGAAGCTGACACGGCAGACACAGCAGAAAGACAGAAAGGGAGGGGAGAGGAGGAGACACAGCGTGCGACAGGTGACAACTATAAATCATTATCGCAGCACAATGTGTCGGGGGTGTGTGTGGGGGGGTGGAAGGGAGGGAAGCGACTGTCATGGATGGATGTTTACCAATGAAACCGGAGACGCTTCAGTGCCGTTCGTGTTTACCGACGAAACGTGCACTCCGCTTGTAATTGAAAGTACAGTTCCATGTAGCAATGGCTCACAAAGGCAATGCAGTTCAAAACGCAGATGTAAGTGCACTGAGTCGGATCATTTTACAATTTCTTATTAAACCATTATAAACTGTATATGGATAGGAGAAGAATATTGATAGCTCCCCTTAACCCCTTTTCAGCTGAAAATTGAGTTTAGACGGAAGGCTCCTCATATTTTTACAGTCCAGGATTGGTATAATTTCGTTTTTATATGAAAACATCCGAGCACAGTGTGATACCACAGGCTTATTTGCAAATATCTTAAAACATTCTATTCATCTATGCTGTTTCCCCCAAGAGCATTGGTGACTAATTCAAACGTTTTAGCCATAAACATTAAAAAAAACTTTGCATTGAATTGCATTGTGAGGCCCGGAGAGGGTAATATTGCACATACTTGACCCAGGCGACTTCGCTGAGCTTCAATTGCCAGCTATTCTATGACTCACTTATACCGGTAAACTTATATTCCCATTCTGGATAATTGCGTTTACAAAAGTTCTCTCTCTCTCTCTCTCTGTCTCTCTCTCTCTCTCTCATATCCATAACAGGTGTCCCCTGTCAAATGTCATTGCAAATCCAAGGAGCTCTGCGATGCACCTGGTATACAGCTGACTAAGAAAGAGGAGCAATGACTAAATCGGCCGAGGAAATGACTGATGAGAATCATGCAGCGGGGACGGTTGGAGGTCATTGGAAACTATTATCGGGCTTTTTGAAGCTTGACTCACCGAGGCCAAAGAGGAGGCGGGCCTCCACTGTCTGTCTCTGATTCATACGATCTCCGAAACAAAAGGCAGGATAGTGGCAAACACTACCGGCGAAGGGGGGAAAAGTCACAGGCGCAGAAATGTGTAGTGGGCTGTGTGCCGCGGTATACCTGAGGTACTCACTGCTGTGGAGTAAGGGTTCATGTTACAGCCGTTCTCAGCCCAGCAGCCACATCCATAGTGGGCCGCCTGAGAAAGAAAAGGGGACATGAAGACATTTAGAAAAGGCACAGTCACTCTGTAGTTTGAGTAATATAGTTGCATTTATGGAATACTGGAATTGTGAATTCTTTAATTATAACTTGGGAGCATGGGATAGTCACCATTGCTAGACCGACACCTTTTATTTCTTTGGCTCCAGGACTTAATATCAAAATGTGCAACTTGAGGTCAACTGCTAGAAGGGACAAGCGACCCTGTCCCTCCCCGCAGCTGCCTCAAGGTAAAAGACTCCCAGCAGAACGCCGTTGCGCTGAGATTTTTTTTGAGTTGGCATCCCATTTCCACCAGAGGCACAGGGCACGAGGGGTTACATTTAAAAGTTGTGTTAAAAGTGGAGCTCGGTTAATGACATCCAACAGCGGCATAGCGGCCAGGTAAACACAGCGAAGGGAAATATAAACAACTGTAAGAGCTGCTGGCTGGCAAATCTCATCCGCTGCTTTCAGTCTTTCTAAGGCTGCTTGGATACGTTGCCCTTTGGCCACTAGAAGGCATAAAAACACACAAATACGCAACTCTGACAATTTATCACTTCACTTGATTGTTAGTGGTTCATTTGTTAAGGAGACCAACTACACAGAGCAGACAATTCCATTGGTATTGTGATGATGGCCACTTAAGGAGCTTAAAAGGTCAACCCACATGGCAGGCTTTTCCTGAGGCAATGTTTGCGTAATGGATATGTTTCCATTTAATTAAATGGTTTCACTTATTTGCACAAATTCCACACAGTCATTTTTAATGACATGTACGTGACAGTTAATCCGGCACAGACAGTTGTTGAAATCACACTATCTGCCTGTTGCTCAGATGTTTTGAACGTTCCCCTTTCCGGTAAGGCCGATATTTTTTTAGTTGTTTTGGTTTCCAGCAGCTCCTATGAAAACAGTGTTTTAAGTTGCTGGAATCTAATCACATATCTCATCGCAAAACGAGGCCTGTCTGCAGAAACTACAGTTTTGCAGTTGTGTTGCTGCTACCAGGGAACTTTGTTATTTTGTTTTGAAGCCCGAAGGAAAAAGGTTTCACAAAAACGAGACAGTGGATCGTGAAAGTGTGTCAACTAACTATGTCAGAGGTAAAAAGCGCCACAATCCAATATATTGATCATTCCATTCTGTTTATCAGCAGCACGTTGTCCCTTTGGTCTACCGTGTTGTAGTGTTTTTCCAACTTAGTCTTGATTGGGGATAAGATGGCTCACTCTTCGATTCAGATGATTTCGGAAGAGAGAAAACACTGGTGTTTTTGCAGGAGGCAACAGGCTATGTGTACTAGTACGACAATCAAATATTTATTTTGAGGGTCACATTAAACCCGTGACAGGGCTCCAATAATAGCTCATCTCTTGACTTGAGTTACCTAAAAGCCCATGATTTGATAAAGATGTTCGATGCATAAAGAAATGGAGAGAGACAAGAGGAAAAGAGCGTGTGATTACCTGGCCAACCCTGCCAGAGTGTTTCATGGCCAGCCCCCCACTGGACACGGCCGCAGCTACATTCCCTTCCAGGTCTACCACGACGGCTCCCACTGTGTCCAGACACCCAGAGCCGTTTTCCTGCACCGCCGCCAGTGAAGGAGTCACATGGACAGACAAAAATATATGATAAACAAATCAATCTTTTCAAATGACAAATGTGAGAGTACATACGCATCCTGAAGTGGACAAAGAATCTTTCACTAAAGAGTTTCCCAAAAGAATAATGTTCCTGTATTTATTTATGACTCAAACTTATTTTTCCTTCTTATTTCATTTAAAAAAAAGGTGATAGAAGGGACTTGGTCCAGAGTCTTGCTGATATTTTCAGTCTTACGCGTGAAAAGTGCAAAACAACATCATGATACACGATCAGAGCTCCACTCCTTCCAGATACTGAACTTCATTGAACCCAAAACTAAGAACGCAGAGAGGAAAAAAAAAGAAGGCAAAAGTTTCTCATCTGTCTTAACTTCTCCTAAATCAGCCCTATCTCCAAGATTTTTAGGGCCAAAAAGAACCAGAGCCAACTATTTTAATACGCTGCAAAGACCCTCTTGTCACTCCTTATCAGTGTCCTAAAATGAAAGAAGCCATGATAAATAACGATTATAAATCTTGAGGGGAATCCATTGAAAAATATAGATTGGGCTTAAATTTTCCCCGAAACAATATCTCAACGATACAGCACCATGAAGCAGGTGCCCATACTGCAAAAAGAAAAGAAAAGAAAATCTTGACATTTAATTGCTTGCAAAAGGACAGGGGTATAAAAAGAACACTGTGAAAATTAGAACCAGATTTGCTGCAATAAGGTTTCTGTGAGAGCCAAAAGTCTGTAATCCCCTTTTCTTTATACAAAATAGGTTATATACTCAAAATGTATTTAATATGTCAATGCCAGAATAAAAAAAATACAGATAAGGTTGAAGTCCAAAGCACTGTTAAGTCTGACATGGCGTGCATGCGCTCAGTCATAGTGTGAATATCAGATATGTCCCAGTCGGTGGTAGGTGAACTGCACAAATGGCCACATACTCGTCTTTAATAGGTTAAACAGTGACACATGTGAGAGACACATGAGAAACAGAGCGTACAAACGAAAGACTCCCGTTTAGGCAAACTCACCATTTGACATATCATTTATCACTTGAACGTGCCAAAGTCCACAAACAGTCCATCTCAGTCGATAGTCTTTCTTTTTATTGGACATGCTATTAATACTGAGGATTGATGGAACCGAACAAAGTGAAATCCAGCGAAGCATTGCAGGCCTTGGACGTTCACACGTTTTTACTGCATTTAACACAGCTCACATCTGAACCCAGATAAACTCTCCCACCCTCCGCTGAGATGCCGCCACTAGTGGCGTCTACTGGTGCAACGGTGTGTGAAGGTCCCATGTATTGGATGGATAAGTCCTTTTTGCTGCCGCAGAATACAACTGGGTAATCGGCAGATTGAGGGGGTTCCATTCTGACTTGAGTGATGCAACTGGGAGACACGGTACTCACATTTTCACTTGATTGTCGCCTTTTTTTCGTCTGTCCTGTGTCCATTTTCTCCGCCAACTCCATCTTCCTCTTGTTCCTCTTGTATGCGGATAAGCTGAACTCTGTGTGTGACAAAATATTCTTTCTCTCTACTGGATCCATATAGGATGGCGTCACTTTCACAGTGTTTTGGTTTGTCTTGCGCATTGCAACAATACTCACTGGTGGCCATTTTCTCCGAAGGGCATGGCGGTATTCCATGGCTGACCGCCCAATCGTGTGCTCCTCGCCCCACTAGAAAGCTGACCATGGTAAAAAATTAATAAAAAATTAAGACGTCGATATAGTCATATTCATTACTGATAATTACTGAAAATGATAATTACCAGGGTGGTATTCTGCCAGCTGATAGTTTTCCTTTCTGCGCTTCGCTCAGTAGACGGTTGGCAACTAAGACTGGGTTCTTAATGCCTGAGGGAAAAGTCAAAATTATCAAAACGACAACAATTTATCAGTAGTGTGTAGACAAATCATGTTACTCAACTCATGACTCAGTTTTGCAAACACACACTGTAATCCTTATGTCAAATCAATATGAGCTAAATCAAGTATTTTATCCGAATCACATCTCTTTTAATGCATGTCAAGTTTCATACTACATTAGCCTGAATATGATTTTGTGATCCTTGTTGACTTTCTGTGTATCACTAATATATGTCTTGGTTTATTTTCACTATATAGTGTTACACATGTTCCCCATATTGCAATTGATACAAAAGCCGTAAAACTTATGACAGGTAGAGGCTTGAACTTCACTACAACAACATGACAGCATTACATGAATATTGACACATGTCGTAACTCACCACTAATAGCACCTACAGCTCCATAATGCAGCGACTTCCCGTCCATGATGCTTGCGTCACATTCAATTTCCCCGGACAAATTAAGGTTGGAGCCCATTCCGGCATTTGTAAAAGGAGAATCCTGACAAAAATGAAAACATGAAGAATCTTGAGTAAAATTGAGTAAAACAGACTGTGTTATGTTATGCGGAAGAAAAGCCTTATTTTTTTATTTTTTTTAACAAGACAAAGATGAGAGGGTCACTGTTTCAAGTCTAAATGTAATGGCATTTTCACAGACAATTTGAGGCAATATAAATATTTCTAACATGTTGCTGCCAATCTGTCTGGGTGCAGACATTGCACAACACATTGTATGCTTATTCTACACCTTCTATTCTTCACCTAAAATAATTGCTCTACATCCATTTTTATGACATTTATTTGAAGGTAATTCCTTCAAATAAGTTCACCTCAAGTTCAACCAGCGCCGCAGCCACTGCTTCCACTGCAAGTGCCCCAGCTTTGAGCTGATCCACAGCCTGCAAATGACAGAAACATTGTGTTAAAATTCTTGAGAAGGATCTGTGTTATATTCCAAAGAACAGACCTCCCTTCCAAATGAAAAACAATCTTAATGCAGCCAAATGAAAATTGGATTGACTTCAAAACAAGAACATCAAAGTGCTTGAGTGTGACAGCCGATGTGAATGGAATCCCACTGAAAATGAACAGAATGACAGCTTATCATAAATGTGCGTCATCAAACATCTTACAGCTACCAAATTATATGACATTCATCCACATGTTACGATCACAGCAAGTTCAATATAAAAACATATAATACCTGTCTTAATAGGTTGAGTTCATTGAGTTGTTAGTATTTCTTTTGCATATTTACCACTTAAAGGAAAATACATTCATTTCTGTTAGATAAGTGGGTCTCTGAGTTTCTTATGGTTCTTACATGTTTAGCATTATATATATTGCATATTTTAAACAACATTTAAATGTGTTTATAATGTTAAAGCATCATTATAACAGCAACAATAAGTGGAGATTTTATTCGCTAATTTATAATCAAATAAGCATACAAATCTCTATGGTAACGTCTATAGAGGGAACTTACTCGCTGGCAGGCTCTTTTGCACACATGTTTGTACTCCTTGGCTTTAGATTCAGAATGGTATCCTGCCCCTGAAAGCAAGTGGGAAATGTTTGTTGACCACTAGTGATGATAGAGGGAAACTACATTGGGAAACATAATGTTTCAGTTCATCATAGATGCATTCATTCCTACAGAAACTAATGCACAGCTATGAATTTATGAGATTCTTTATTATGGAGTGATACTTCAGTTTTTGTTTCTCTAAATTCTACCTGTTCACGGTGTGGACACTTACCTGCGTGCACTAAAACAAATCCACGGACCTCTTTGGGCTTTTCATTTTTGCTTGATTCCTGCTTTTTGGACTGTGAGTTGGCCAGGGGAGAGGAAGGTTGCTGCTCTTCAGCAGAATTCATTACACTTTCCATAACCCCTGCATAATTTGACAAGCCGATCATGGCCTACCAGTCAGTGGCGAGGAGTTCATTTTCACGACACCCCTGTGGCACAAAACAGAATAAAAACATCAACTCTCTGAGATGAAAACTTAAAAACAGTAGAAAAAAAATGTTTTATATTGCTTTTGAATTATAGTATTTACATATCATAAATATATATATATATGTTTCCCCAAGACCGAAAGAAACACTGCACAAATATATACAGTATATATAAAAAAACAATACATCATTTTATTAAATTAAAACGTTTAAACTGACTGCATGACATACGATTCATGCTCCTGATTCACAACATCAACTTTCAAAGTGTGCCTGTACGTTGTGATATCATCCATCTTGTAAACACAAGTTGACAATATTAACTTCCCAAACATTTGAATTTAAATGTATCGTTACAAATGTCATGTTTAAAGTGTGCCTAATGGAACGGGCTACTCTTTGTCTACACCTATTTTCGATAAATAATGAATGAAAGTGCATGTGCAACAAAATATTTGATTTCCACTCGAGCTAACAGCATTGTGTTGTTGTTAGCTTGTTAGCTAACAGCTAGCTAAGCAACAAAACAATGGCCACTCACAGTTTTCCGTGGTCTCTTCTCAACGACACAACTGCCTGCTCACCGCAGCGTTTCGTGTCATTTCTTTAACACACACAACGGGGCCCAAGAACCCGTTATTCTGACGGACACAAACTTTGCTGTCACACGCTTTCCCTCCTCTGTGCTATCCTCAGCTGGTTAGCGGCAGCACACGAACTACTTCCGGGTTCAGATACACGTTGCTAAGGAAGCGCGTTCAATGCAAACATTGCTGCACGTGGATGCAGCTGCACAAAAATAAAACGGAGATATTTTGAACATGTACACTTGGCCTGTTGCCGTGCTTACACACAAATACAATGAGTGAAACACACACATAACTTAGGAATCTTAAACATCAAGTATTAATATCATGCAAAATTATCATTTTATAAGGTAAATGTAATTATTGCATTATCTAATCTGTGCTATTGCCTATCTCAGCTCAGAATCAAAATTGGTCAAATTCAGAGCATTTTGTTGGCTTTTCCCTAAATTCTTATGTAACTGTCTTGATTAAAATAAAAATATTGTTATAATAAATAATTTATATTATTAACACGTATAATTTCAATTCCAGAAAAACCTAAAAAAAGTGAGAAGTGACGATAATAGAGGTGAATACCTTAACAGCTTTTGGCTGTTTTGTTTATGTCGTTGGACTTTCCTTGACCTCTGGAAATATGCTGTCGCTGACTATGTGGGATCTTAATTTATCATAATTATGTAAATGTACAAACTACTCTAAAATCTATTGTATTAAGCTGTGATTGTATCACTGACGTGTTTTTTTTTTACATTGTGTGGCATTACATTACATTAACATGTGTGGCATTACATTGCCACACATATTAATAGGTTTAGGAGATGCCCACAGTAAGATTCTTAAAATTTCTGCTCAGTCCATAACTAAACCCTAAATATATTCTTGCCTAATTGTGGAGCATAACTAGTCACTGATAAAACAGTTTTTCAAAGAAAAAAAAGTCATTCCCATGCAGTCATAACTGTTTGGCTATTTTTCTCTCCTGGGACAATATGTTTTTGCAACTGCAAAAGGCAGGTCATGTAACATTTCTCATTATTAAAAACCATTATTGCTCCTTCATGAAATTCTTCAAGGACGTACAAATACATACAACATATATTTTTAGTTTTTTAACTTACCTGTGCTATATACCTGTTTTTATATTTTAGTAGTATTTTAATCGTCTGAGACTGAGTTACTGTGGGTCTATACTGTATCACATTGAATAACCTTTTTACAAAGTAAGATACATTTCTATATTCAGCTCATAACTCCTGATCATCTCTATTCACAACTACACCTTCATGTATATCATTACAGAGCTGAGACAGGCAAAGTGAAATTTATGCTCCAGGCAAAATTTGAGAATGGGTGGACCAAAACAAACACATTCTTTAATCATAATATGCGGCTTAATGTTATTTGCTTTGGATCAAGTCATCGGAGATGAAAGAGTGCCATTGAGCAATTAGAGGAGAGAGAGAGCAGGGGCCAGTGTGCAGAGTGCACCCTGAGGGGCCAGCAGGCCTTCAGGGGGTGGCTTTAGTATCGCATACCATCAAATCTCTGTGGAAACAACTTCTTGCTGTTGCTAATGGTGTGCAGAGGAAAACTACAAGTGCAGTTTTAACAGTCGTATCGTGTGTTATGACCACACACACTGCAAAAATGATTCCCACCCTCTCGGCTTCCATATTTTCAGATAAACTGCCACTCTTTGAGACTTTCTGTGAGTGGAAAGCCATTGCAAGAAATAGTTGGAAATGACCCCATCATTTCAAGTACATCAATTTAGTTATTTTAGATATACACGAGAAACTACATTCACGAACCTCTCTCTTAATAAAAAAAAAATGGTAGAAATAAAATTCAATTAAAATAAGTAAGCTGTTCCTTGCTCCTTTGATTGCTTTTTTCCTTGGCGGAATATTATCCATTTTATCTGGCATCTATTTGAATAAGTAACTCTGTTTCTCAGTATATTCAGAGTTAGAGGCATTATACAATGGATCAAGGAGATTTACGCCTTTTGGTTATATCTGTGTTAAACAAAAATCACATTTCTGTGAATTGCAAGTGCAACAGAGACTGAATGAGCAGAATGATCCTTCCAAGACACCTATTTGCTAAAAGCCAAACTGTTTGTTCCACATTTGTGCATGGACTTTGATCATCTATCTGCACTAAATCCATTCAACCTGAGTTCAGCCAGCGATCAAGAAGGAATTCCTGCTGCTTTGAGCGAGCAGGGAGCTGGCATGCTCTGGTGTGGGGAGACAAGCTGGATTGCTGCTTTATTAAATAGAATAAAATAAACAGAGGGAGCCGTTGCAACACATTTTGCCAAAGCTACAACCCACAGGAATCCTGCAGGAAAAGAATACTCACACTGTGATGCTTTTTTAATCCAACCCCAAACCCATTCTGGGGATCTAGACTAAACAAAGTAGGTTTACCACTTAGTAAACCACTGTATTCACATCAATACATCAAAACGTATGTCATGGCAAATTGCCCTTAACGTTGAATGACAGCAATTGAAATGTTAAATGTATAACTATAATCTAATGCTGAGATAAAGAACAGCAGCCAAAATAACGGAAGAAACAGGAATACAGAATAGATTTCATAAATGAATTATAACATTAGGAGTGGTTAGTGGTTTTCTTGTGTATTCAAAGTAAATATTCCAATCACGAGAAGCATATACTGTTTGCAGACAGGTGTGTATCAGATCAAGTATACGCACGAAGATAGTCGACTATGGAGTTACTTGATGAAAGGTTTGGGGTGTTTTTGATCAGAATAGCGTGTCACCGCTCACATCTGTGGAGCAGATGAGCATATGGCAGGACACAAAGAATAATCTGGGCAGACAAATGTTTGATTGAGAAGGTTGAAAAGAGCCCGCAAAAACCACCGCACTGTGCAGCGTTTACATGTTTCAGGGTAGACATTGCGTCAAAGACAGTGCTGAGTGATCACAGCACCGTTTCTCTTGACAGGAAAGCCACAAAGCTATTTCCCCTCTATTGACTGTAAATTAAGACCATTTTGCATGTTTACAGATTGATGTGAAAAACGGTTGTAAGTCTTCGTGTGTGTGTGTGTGTGTGTGTGTGTGTGTGTTCAGTTTGGCTGAGTAATTGTTTTGTCTCCCAGGAATTACCTTTCCAAACCGGAAAACAGGCTTCAGCATGCATTGTTATAGATGCACAATGTCAAGTCTTATCCGAAGCTCTCAAGAAGACATGTTTCCTATAACTCCTTTATTGTCATTGGCAAGCTATGAAAAAACTGATGTTAACACTATATATTTTAGGGTCTCCACAAAAAAGCCTCAAGGACCCATTGGGCCGGGCACTGACGGAAAACATTTACCTCACCCAGTCGTAACAAAAAAACCAAAAACATCACAGAGGGCTTACAGATATTGACATAAGAACACATATAAACAACAATTTCCATAATTATAATCCCTTTAGCCTCTAGGCACACTCAACATTTGTGATACTGGTGTGCATTTTTCTGTAGATAATTGCCTTACTCGTAATTATGTTGCCATGATCATAAGTGGGATATGAAAAGCATTCGTATCAAGCCAACAAAAGAATAGACAATGCAGCGCAGCCATGCCTTAATCCCCTTGTGCTGTAACCATGGCATTAACAATTACCTATGCAGGCCTACACAAACAGTCCTTACAGGTATACAGATTGCAGAGTCAATTATTCACTGGAAAAAGTCAAGCTGGGTTTCGATTTTTGCTGCTCATCAGACATCAGATCTGTGTCTAAGCCACAAATCATTTTCATTCAATATCTAACCAATTACACTGTATGTTATTTCAATTCATCCCCAAGTGGAAAAAAAGCACACTCAAGACAACATATTATCTTTGTTACCATTGTTAATTAAACCACAGAATCCAAAGTACTGCATTTAATTGCAGAGACATTGGGTTCCAAATCAGATGAGGTTGTTGCAGCAACATCTCTTAAATGTTTCTCTATATTTCTCTGATATTTCATTTTTTGTATAGCCTTATATGTAAAAGCCACATTGTTGCAATAAATTCTGCACATACATTTTTCTTCATCTCACTAAACCTTGAAGGAATATAGCTTGTAGTAACACAAGTTGAGTATGGAAACTGTTTGGTATCCTTATTAACACAAACAACTTAATCATCACATTACAATTTGGTCTGAGAAGCGCTTCCAGGCCTATGGACCGATAACGAGGAATAAAATCCTATCCTAACACATGCAACACAGGGCATGTGATGAACATGTCAATGAACACTGCCCTCAACACATTCCAAATAGGAGGTCTAAGGCAACATGATGGAAAAACGTCCCTGAAAGTAGTCCAGTCGAGGTATTGTCTGATATTCCAAAACCTAATAAAAGGTAAAAATAAGAGACTGGATATTGGATTCAGACTTTGTTCACGTGTAAAGGAGTTTAATGTGGTGGCTCTAACTCCACCACTTGATATAACCACTATTGATATGAACATAACGGAGGGAGTAGAGCCAAAGGTCATCTCTGTTAGATTTGTTTTGTTTACAAGTGGTTATCACAAGTGTGTATTGATTTACCTCAGTCTTGACAAAAAACACTCTCGCTGCAATCTGTTGCTCATAATGCTGCAAGATTGACATCTAGTGGTCTGGTTTAAATAGTACATAGGGAAAACTGCAATGAGTACCTCATTCAAATCACAATATATAGTCAATCATTAAATACAGATCACGAGGAGACACTTTAAAGTTTGTTACCCTGTTATTTGCTCTGGCTATGAACGGAAATAGAAAAATGTCCCACTGTGGTTTTAATTTGAGCAAACCCACATATGTAATGCCAATATTTTGTAAATTTAATTAGGTGGTTAAATTGAAAAGGAATTAAAAATATTACAAGGACAAATTATTCATTTCTGTGCCAGATAAAAGCCGATTACTCGGTTTTAATTTCCTTTAAAAGAGTGGCAGCTCAACAATATTTAATTTGGAGGTAATATGGGATGTCTGGTGAACACTCAATGAATTGAGCTACCATAATCCAAAATTATAATTGTTTTCCGATTGAAATATGAGTTTTAAATATAATAAACCAAAATGGTCCCAAATCTTGCATCTATACTGATAGTTAACTGTTAAAGCTGCAGTAACTGTGCCTGTAAAATAAATCTCCATTTAAAAAATCTGGATCTGGATCAGAGAACAGCTTGGATGAAAGACATTTTCCACTCTCAGATAATGTCAGTGGTTTAGGAGCAGATGGGTCTGGACCGGAGCAGAACTAACACAACAGATGACAGACGGTGGTCTCTGGAACCAGTTTCTCACATATGACTGGTCTGAACTGGTCTAGCCTGTCTTCGAACAAGGGCAGGTAACTATTTGTCTGTGTGCATTTGGTTTTATTGTCACAATTATTAAAGCAAACTGTTAAATACATACATTAAGATACAAAACAAAAATGATTAAAATGTGCCTTAAATTGCAGTACGCAAAGTTATAAGCATATGATAAACCCTGACCCCATCATGAAGATTTGGACATCTCATGATTCGGATAGAGTTGATAAACCTTGAAATTATAACAACTCAAGATCATTAACTCTTTAACAGGGTCCTCTACCTCTTCAGTTGTTGGATTATATTTCGATAATCTGTTTTATGTGCAGTAGGACAGGATTGAGGGTTAGAGGTAAAAGATACATTTGATTTAAATAGATTATAAATAAACTCTTATACTTTTGGCAAGACAAAAATAAAGCTTGAAAAAACTAAATCTTAATAAAGTTAAAAGGCTCCTTACCCGGTGTTCTTTACTTCCGGAGTAAGCCAACCACAGTACACGGCAGAGGGGACGAGCCGCGGCAACAAAACCAATCGGGGCTGCCGAGTCTGTGGCGCTTACTTGACCGACTCCCTTCCAGACCAATCGTACGTCTCTTTGTCCTCCTCCGCCAACCAATCACCTCGCCGGGATTTGTACACATAATTTACGGCGCAATCACGGTAGGTTGAGCGCGCGGAGGTCCATAGAAATTTGACAGCTTCACAGGTGAGACTAGCGTCCGGCGGCTGTTGCACTTTAACATTTCCCTGTTTTCCCGGGACTATACTCACTGTGAGCCTGGGGTTGCCACAGTCAAAAAGCAACCTTTCGAAGTCTAATCATTCCGGCAGCATGAGCAAAAAGAAAAAGGACTGGAAGACAGAGAAAGGTAAGCATTGTCTTTTTGTATGGGGGGGGAAACGAGGCTATCACCATGTCCATGGCAGACAGCATGAATTCTAACCATGCCAGGAGACTGACAGCCTCGGCTCTGCGCGTCCTCCGCATCCCTGTGCTCCTCCGCACTCTCCGGACTATTGGCTTATCCCGCACCACCACTGCACAGATGTTCAAGGGATTATGTTACGACTCTAGTCGGGCGGCGCGTTTTAAACCCTCGCAGCAACACTGTTCACACACTGTGTCCCTAAGCCTGCCCATTAGCTTTGCATTTAAGGTGCCCGGCGTTGTGTTCAGCCTCGTCAGACCCACCGTCCGCACGCACACACCTGTGTGATGCCACAGCAGCTCAGTGATTCGCAAACACAGCTCCCTGCTGACAAATGTCCCCGCAGCCAGACACCACACACACACACACACACCCACCTCCGTGTAACAAAGGAGCGCAGTGGGTCAGATTTGAAAACCTGGTCCCTCACAATTCGTAATTCTGTGGAATGCAAATCGAAACTTTTCTCTTTTACAGACCCACAGGGAAAGTTGCACCCCATGCTATAGAAATGGATCCTCCATTCTTTGACTCACACACACACGTGCCTTGGGTTTCAGAGACGTATAGGATGGATAACAGATACATATTGCTTACATAGCAAACGTGATTATGCTTATCCATAGCTCCTTCATGTCTCGTCACTGCTTTCGCCCGTCATACTTTAACTTTTGCAGAAGCAACTAATCAGCTTGATTAGTAATGGTTCCATCCTCCTCATGCCTGCTTATTAACTCGGGTCACTGGATGGCAACCATGCAAGATGCAACCATCATTCACGATGTTGTTTATACCTGTAGCGTCACCCCTATTTCCTGATTACATGAATGTTACGAAGAAGGTTCTCAACAAACAAACATCATTTATGTGAGACACTGTTTCTCTCCCCATACCACGTTGGCTGAAGTGGACAACCGGTTCAGAACAATGCTCTGCAGGGATGCCGCCTCTGTTAATAATTGATTGAAATATTGTTTGTAATAATTTGTGTCCGTGTCAACTTTTAACTAGAATTTTTAGAACTTTTAGTTCGTGCCTTGTCACCGAACTCCCTGACTCATCAATTATTTTTGGAGTATATGAGGAAACCTTTTATAATGGTAATTAAAAGTCTCCGGGCAAAAGTAATAATTCATCTCAGCCACTCATTTCTAGTTTTAGCAGGTGCCTGCATGTCATTGACATCAGTACATCGAATGTCACATTCTGAGCATATTCCCCAATATGTTTTTAGTAGGATTTGTTTCAGGCGGTATTTGTAGCACACACTGACGGTCCTTCCCATCCAAAACAAAAAAGAAAGTCATGTGGGACATATCATCATGCTTGTGCTAGCTCCAGCACAACACAATCTAGTATGTAGACATATTATCATATTTAGTATAACACATATTTTGAGCCCTTCTTGTTCTAAGCGTTAGAATTCCTCAATGACTAAAAGTTCCGCAGATTTAGCGAAGGCTGTGGTCAACCTCAGAACAGTCTTTTTATTCATCCATGTAGAATAGAAGCGGCATTGGAATTGACAGAAGCAGGCAAGAACAGAAGAAAAAAGATAATGGATAGAACAGAGCCCCCCCCCCCCTCCTGCGGATGCCTGACCTACTGTGGGAAGTTGCCAAAGGATGACCAAAGAAACCTTAGCCCATACTGCCTGAATATATTAAACTTTCATTTGAGTTAGTGCCAAGTCCCATAACTATGAAAAATAGTACAGAGTTCACGTGATGCTGATGACTAAATGCTTAAAGTCAACTTTTAGAAAGTGCCTAAAGTTTATTTTAGAAAAGCAGTACACAGCTGTCAAAAGGTAGGACAAACAGTTCAGAGTGAAATGGAGCTTAAACGTGATGAAACGGTACAGGGCTTCTTAGCCGAGGGTCACGGAGCGACAAGAGTACGCCCATTTTCATTTCAGCCAATCCAAACAACAGCCAGTTCCACGAAGGAACAACCACAGGTGGTCAGGGGAGCAGCTAATTAGTGAAGCGGCAGGTGGCTCCGATTGGATATAGAGAGAGAGAGAGAGAGAGAGAGAGAGAACCTGCATTGTTTTAGCTCTCTAGGGTGCAGGGCTTAGAAGGCTGGTTGGGTAGATGGTACTATTAGTAGTAGTAGTAGTAGTAGTAGTAGTAGTAGTAGTAGTAGTAGTAGTAGTAGTATTTAAATGTCTGAGATAGCAAGGAGCCACCTCACCGTAGTGAGAGCACTAGCCCCTCCCAGAGTCCTGGAGATTTCTGCTCCCGTACTTTCACCATGGAAGGGAAAAAAAGTACATTCAGAGAGCAGTGAATGAGTGATGGACAGGACATGACTGGCGATGATGATGGCCCAACCAGCTGAGCGGTGGCATAGAATTCTTTTTGGGACAAGTTGATTATATGGATCGTGGTCAGTTCCGGTGAAGTTGCTCGAGAGACAGTTTGGCGTGACAGGAAAATATACCTTCATTTCGGAAATGATTGAGTTAAAAGGACCTTCCATGGTAATTTGATTGCACCTACTTTATTTTACTGTCTTATTTCACTCTTGTATTCATATTGTATTTACAGTATGGCAGAGTTATTCTTACTATAATGTGTGTTAATGTTCCACCACAGAGAGACTGCTCTGTCTTGATCGAGAGGAGAGACGCAAAGAGTATCGTCGTCAAGACTTTATATCCCTGGACAAGATTCTAACCTGGAGAGAGGAACACAGAGGTAAGAGAGACTGCCTCAAATTTGAATTAGAATTTGTGTATTGTGTAGGCTTTCCAAAGCGTAGAGTCCCAGGACTGGTGCCGAGGCAGAGATAATGTTCTCAGTAGCTGTTGTAACTGCACAGTGGAGCATGGTTACTTCAGAATACATAGACCAGCTTCTGATGGAAATAAAATAAAGCAACAATTCATAAAAGGGAGCCATATTCAAGCCTGTTGAATTTGTCAGTGTGGTTAACATGACATTTTAATTTATTCAATTGAAGGGGTGCCACAATACAATTTATGAAATATATTTGTCCCCTGTACAGTTTCCCCTCACCCATTATCCCCCAAACACATTTTGACAGCGGATGTATTCACTGTATAATATTCCACAAATCCAAGCCCACATTTTAAGTCATATCTTCATATTGTACTGTATTCCAGGGCAAAAGCTCATCCATTACTATACCATGATTTTAGAACTCTAAACTCAAACTGTGTAACTAATACTTTACGTCACAGATATATAGAAAATAAAACATACACAAGTTTTGGTAATTTGTCTGTAATTTAAAAAGCAGCACAAGCTATTCAAACTGAAGAGATAGAATGGGAAATTACAATATAATATTGTGTTCCTATTTAAAATGTATATCCAGGAAAACTAAAAAACGACATTTTTATCTAATTGAATTGAATATTACATGTTGTGAACTCATGAACTATTCCAAGGAACTGATAATTGGTGTATTGATTGACCTGTCTCTTTTTGTTCTATATCGCTCTACTTGATTTAGTTTACTTGAATGCAAGGAGTTTAAGCTTTTTTTTTTCTTTTTTTTCCTCAGCCAATGACGATGAGGAAGGAAAAGAGCTGGCAGGTGGAGGAGGGCTGAGTGATAAAATATCTCTCTACAAAGGAGACATCACCATCCTGGAGGTGGATGCCATCGTCAATGCAGGTAAGGGTTTTGCCCTTTTAACCTTTTAGTGCCATTAGGTTTGCTGCTTCACGGCAGCTGAGCTGTTAAATTGTCCTTGGCTGCCCTCTACTGTTAAGATTTGGATATTGCGGGTTCATGAGGCGTTGATTAAATAATGCCTGTGATTGAGATGAACGTTGAAGTGGACATGTGTTCGAGCTCGATTTTTTTATCATTTTTTTTTACGCTTGTTTGCAGCTTTTGTCTTTAGGGTTTATGATTTGAATTATTTGTATTTGGCTTGTAGTACTATTCCCTTTAGTAAATATGTGGAATACGTTTGCTGTAATGAGTGGTCACAAATGTGATGCTGCTGCTGGGGAAAACTTGGCGAAGGTCTGAGGATGTAGGTGGAGGGAGGGTTAACAGAAATGCCATTTTCAGAGATTTGTGCTACTCTTATGTAATGTTCTGCAGTCGGCTCACAACCTACACACATAGTCAGAGGTGTTAAAAGATTGCTTTACCTGTTGCATCTGCGGCAGCTACAGCATAGAGTTGAAAATTCCCACATCATATCGCTCTAGTGGCAGCATATCAAAAAAGTATGTTCCTGCTGTAGGGTTTTAGAACTTTCCTTCCTCGCGCAGTATTTGAAAACATGCACATACACTTGTTACAGTCTGCTAAGCAATGTGCATCTTGTGTGAAATTAAGGCTTTGCAATTTATGCACGATTAATAGATGTGAAAAACCGACTGCTCCGTTGGATAAGGCTGTTGAATTTAATCTACTATGTAAATTCCCAGCCTGCTGAGGGAACGGTGACTTGCCATTTTGAATAATCGGCAGCCTCATGTACGAGATAAAGATGTGCGGGGTGTAGCTCAACTAACACGCCCCTGACATTCATCTATATAGCATGGTTAATATGCAGTCTACTTACTTTGTTGTTTATACTGTTTTTTCCTAATAACTGCTACATGTCTAACTTGTATTGCGTGCTATTCAGAAAAGGCATGCTCCATTCGCACAAAAATGAAATCACTGCTGGCATTTCATTTGGCACGGCATGAAAACCTCTCTGACTGCACTTTATTCCCATTTCATTGCAGACACGTCCTTTGTTGTCAATACTTTAAATCAAGGTTAAGGCCGTGGGTAAGGCGAGCAGCGTTTCTATGAAGTGACGAGAGAACTGGGGCATATATATATGGGGAATGGAAATTGGGTTCAGGGGGGGATTGCATTTTTTTTGTTTAACTGTTGAATACTATTGTAGCGCAGGCAGGCACTTTACTTCAGCAGTTAATGTTGGCGGGCGTGCATGCTCTGATTAAGCAACATATTAGCCAGGAGGCAATCCGTTCTGTTTTGCAGCCTGACGGGGGGGTCGGTCTGAGAGGTTGAAAGAAATACTGAGGCATGAGCCATCATATTCTGAAAGTCTCAACAGTTCATCCCATACTGCAGGCAGGACTGGCTGTCTTTGATATGAACATTATGATAAAACATATAGTGTCGGGCTTTTATAGATGTTCTGCTTTTTGTAGTCTTGGGCATTTTGAACATAGCCGGTGTTGTGACACTTTGGGAATGTAACTTTAAATGTGAGCTTAATTACGTGGGCATGTCTTTTTGGGCTTTGCCAACAAAAGGCCAATTTGACACTATGGAGCTATGTTTCATCAAGTATGTTACCCACTAATAGTTAAATAGGCAATCTCCTACTCTGGCTGAAGTGGCTTTTGTCCAAATTTTTGGTGAGCAACACGGTTCTGAGCAGCATATGAAAGAACATGGCGGATGTTGGGCAATGGTCCATTGATACAATCTTTAGGATACTCTTTTCCCACTTGTTTCCTTTCATCTATTCGCTGCTCGTAATCTCTCGCCCGCAGTACTTCCATTTTCGCATGCTGTTTTTCATTTAGGCTTGGTGCTTGGCACCAGGAGACTGCGGTGTATGAAGTGTGGGACTTTTTGAGCACTGTGAGAGAATTACACGTAAGCCAAATGCAACTTGCAATGTATTTTTCTCTTTTGTTTGTGTGTGTGTGTGTGTGTGTGTGTGTGGGGGGGTATTAATTATGTCTATTGTTGGTAAATGTCAATAGCTATTTTTCCAAACTTTACATATGTTGTTGTACCTTTTGTGTATTCAATAGACAGAACAAACGCAGGAGATGTTTGTCAGTATAATCCTGTGCTGGCCAGAACACTTGCAGGGTTTGGACTGTTCAGCCATTGAACTTGGTAGTTCACTATATGAAAATAATAATAATACAGTGAAGTGAGGTAGAATATTGAAAAGTTGACCTTTTTTCCCATTAGGACTGCTTAATATTTTTTTGTTTTACCTTTTATCTCAAAGGCTGAATTAGCATAAGTGTTTTCTAAATAGTTCACTCTTAAGTCACTATGATTAATTTTCTGAGTGGGGAAAAAATGAGGAAAAAGCTGTGTTCCTGTTGAATTGTTTTTTCAATTTACTTATTTTTTCTTTTAACACCAACCTATTTTATAGGCCAAATGCACGTTAAAACGCGGGCAACAAGGTTTTCTTTTATGACACAACCAGTATGCGGGCTGGGAGGATGTCTGCTACTCTCAGGGAACACGGAACAGCTTGGTGCTGCTGCTATGGTGGCTGCCTATAGCTTTTAAAAGGTGTCAAGTTGCTTTATGTCCCCCATTAAAGTTTAATTATTAGGCTCATTGGGTTTTTAATTCTTCCTTATTTCTGTGTGGCTGGGGGTTGGACAGGAGGAGCACAAACGGTCACCTGGGCGAGAGTCTGGAGAGAGCGGGGCAGGAGGGGCCTGCGGTGGCATTCGGCGCGTTGGAGGGCAGGGTGGCCGGATCATGAGGAGGTGGCTCGGGCTGGCAGATGGTCTAACTCTGTCTTCTGTTTAGAATGAGCCTGCACTGGTCTGCCACTACACCGCCTGTCTTCCTATACTTGTCTTAAAGCGGACAACAGTAGAGGAAGAAAAAGAAAACGTATTTCTCTTGTCGTGGGCATTGATAATAACGGAATGCTGTCTGCCCCGATTCTTGTCCGTGGCGTATTTTCTTCCTCTGCCGTACAATAGTTGCAGTTCAGTAGTTGCAGTAATGTTCAACATTTAAATGATACTGCGTTTGGACAATTACCCAGCAATTCCCTCGATTGCCTATTAATTGACTCTTGTAACCTCAGGTTTTAGCTTCCAGTACATTTGGATTGATATCGGGCCATGTTAGTGGGACAGAGCCAACCGTCGTCACTGTTTCGCCATAAATGTGATTGATGGGGAAATTGGAGTTCACTAAAAGTTGAAAGGAGACTCAAACTGAGTTTAAATAATGAATGCGGGTCATCAATGTTGCTTTTACCATGGCAAGCGAGATAATGTCTTCCATTTATCACTGTGTCTTTGCGTGTTTGGAGTTCATGCGAGTGTCACCATCCCTCTCCGATCAGAATGAGGTTGTTAAGATAGCGGTGAGAAGTGGGGAGGGCTTTCTCTTATCGTGATGACTCTGGTAATTATGCAGATCGGTTGACTGCTAATCCATTACCCACTGCAAACCTTTCCCATCTTTCTGTATTAGATCACTTCTGCTGGAGCCACTTAAGTGTGCACAGGGTATCCGGCGATGAACATTAGAAAGATCGTGTTGGGGTTGAGGAGTGTGAGGAAAGCAATTGGTATTCAGTCGAACGGAGTCACTTTTGCTGCCCTCATCACAGATTTCGAGAGAGCAGTGACCCTGGGAGGGCCCAATACCGTCACCACCGCCACAGACAGACTTTTATGAAGGTTTTCTCTGACTTTTCTTTTTGTTTTTCATATATACTGTACATTCAATTCAAACAATATTTTTTTCCCCGAGGGCCTGCTTTTGTATATACAGGCGGCATCGTGTAACTTTATGGTCACTCGTGCGTAATGGGCAGGTTGGACGCCAACATGCCACAGTCCAGTCGATACCGATGTGGTCGGAGCAGGGTAACGTGTAGAGACACGACTGTTGCTATGTTTTGTGGGCAATGGCAGTCATTCAAAAAACCTGCTGCTCTGGTAATATTTAAGCCGGCAAAGCAGAAGGCTTTCCAGCATGAAAAGTAGATGTGGCATTTTTATTCTCCTGCTGACTTCTTGGTCCATAGACGGACTCGAAGAAGGCAGGCTTTACATTGTCACTCATTCCAACTACAGGGTGCTTTTAGAGGTCTAGTTATAATATTTGACTACATATTCTCCTTTTCTACCTTTTATTAAAGTCTGTGTTCACTTGTGAAATTGATTTGCTGTCCAAATCCTTATTTTACTACTAAGTCTAAAATGTTGTTGAGACACTATATCCCTGTTTTTGATTTTCTTTTCTTTTTTTTATTATTATTATTATTACACAGTATTTGGTCTTACCAATAATCCTCTGGGCTAAGTCCAGACTGTGGGTTGACATGCAAATGCTGTCAAAGTTTCAATTTACTTTGGACTTTTTCAATCCCCACAGTGATGGATAAAGACTTTTGGTTTTCCTTCCTACTGTTAAGGGGATCTTGTCGCGGTCGACTCTTCATTGGATTTTCTGTCAGGCCGTGGATGTGCCACACATCACACTCTGCCCCTGGAGAGTCTGGCTCGACGGGTCTATTTGTCTCTCTGCAGATTCACACCCTGTGCTATAACCTCCCTGAGTGATGCAGCCATGCTCCCAGCAGTATGACTGCAATTCAGGGCCTCTCACACACTCTCTCTCCCCCCACCCCCCACCCCCCTCCCGTGTTCTTGCTTTTACTCTGCTGTCAGTTGTGTAAAAGAACACTTGCATGCGCGCGCACACGCGACCACACAGCGAGACAGGCAATCTTCGCTCTAAATTGTTGTGAGGACATTCATTTGCATAATGTGTTCCTTAGCCAAAACCTTAACCATCAACCTTAATCATCCTCCAATTTAATGACAAACCATCCCTCAGCCTATTAACGATCACCCTAAGGCCAAACTCTTGACTGAAATTGTTTGGACTGGCCAAAATCCTCGCGTTAAAAAATGCAAAACCTGTCCACGCAATCCTAAAGAAACACACACACACACACACACACACACACACACACACACACACACAGTACAGAGTCCATTAGAAACCATGACACAGGACTGTAACTTCTTGAGCAAACTTGTGATTGTTGCACTGTCACTCCAAGAATGAAAATCAATGCTCCCGGCTGAGGGCACTTGCTGCTCTGTTGAACAGTGAAATGACTCCGGTGAGTGGGTTGCATCGGGTGCTGCACTAAAAGGTCCAGTTAATCGTATCAGCCCCCCTCGCCAGATACGGCGCAAGGACACAGGTTTCCCCCTGCCATCTGGGTGTAAGAGTGAACTGAGCTGAGAAACCAGCTGGAGAGCCTCCGCGTCCGATTCTGCCTTTATTTCTTCTTCGGCGCGAGTGTGAGCAGCTCCACGGCCTATCTCGGTGTTTGGTCAATGTCAAAATTCTTAACCTAATATCCTTAGCCCGCATCGTGCCAATATGCCCAAACGGTTCGTTTGTTTTTTCACAAGGTACGACTAATGGGAATTCATCGTGGGAAGCTTTTCTGTCATTGTGGATCCAGCCGCTACCATCATTGCTCGGACTACTATCGCCTATGACCGTATCAAGTGTTTGGCAGGATGAGCCTCCCCTGCCTTTACAGTCGCACATGTTGTGAGCGAGCTGCACCCTCGCTGTCTCTGCTGTAATAACATGCAAAAACATACAGTGGCACACAGAGTGGCAGTGAAATCGTCTCTCGGTCTTTGGAGACAATAGTCATTTCTCATGAAGAGGGCCGTCATTCAGGTCAGGTCCTCGCTTGTGTCCCCGCTCGACAGAGAACTTCATTGTCGTCAAGGTCAGAGAGTCGCTGTTTGTATCCGTGTTTGTCTTCCTGTCCCCTTTCCTTCTGCGTTCCCCCCCCCCCCTCCGACCTGAAACAATAATTTCTAAACACACTTGCCATACTCTGCACACACCAAATCCCACCAGGTCTGTGAGTAATTGAGAGGGAATTCAGTCGGGAAAAGGGAAAGCATCTCTTTTCTTTTCCTTTGTGCAACAAAAGTTAAGGGCCTTATATAATGGTAATAATTGTGGAAGTAAAAAAAAAAAAAATCAGTCCTTGTTAGATTTTTTAGTTTCTTTGCAGCCTCATCCACATTTGAAGCATTGTCTGTTGTCATGGCTACAGCCTTGTATTCTACCACAATGAGTTTCATCGCCCGAGACGCTGAACACGCGAAAAATATGACTCGATTTTGCATGTCTCCGTGAACAAATCAATACAAGGGACAAAAAGCAGGACAAGAACAGTATTTTTACATAGTCGGATCAAATTGTGCATATTTATATACAGAAGGTATATTTACTGAGACTTACTCATTTATTTAGAGAAATGTGTTTAAAATAACAGAACGGCAAACGTTTCTCAGCCCAAAAAATGTGTATGAAATATGAGTATAGTGAATATAAAGCTGTACTTTACAGGCAATACAGCATGCAGGCATCCATATGATGCGTTCTATGCTCAGCATGCTATTTTGTATATTGGCCAGTAGGGGGCACTGTTGATCCACCTAATTATCACAAACGTCTCTAAGTTTGAGAAGTAGGATGACTGAGCTGGATCTGCATTTCAGATGGACGAAACACTTCTTTTGCGACCTCCCCTTTACAGATGTTTCTTTAGAGCTGTTGGCACTGACAACTGGAACTCCCAAAAACGAAAAAAAATATATATAAAAAAAAATTGAGAGAGGCTGACTTTGAGACCTTCAGATCATTCGGTATTATTAGCATAGAAGACGAAGTGTGGTGATGTGCTTTTTTCTTGTTTTTACGGTTGGATATATGGAGATATAGCATGTTTGCAGTTGTGTCGCTGTGTGCACAAAAGAGGAACTGGGATCTTTTATATGCGACGGAATGTGGGGAGATGCCGGGTGAGAGTAGCTCTATAGGGAAAGAGAAGAGAGGGCTGAGGACCGACAGTGTCTGTGCACAATGCCCAGGCAGTGTGCTCTGCATGGTCGTCGGCAGGCGATTCACTGGTCCTCACAATGTCCCAGTTTGAACACCAGTTCACCGCCCTCCCCTCCACCCAAAATGCTTTCTTCAGTTCTGTCATTTCACTTTGTCTCCGTTTTATCTCTTGTCCATCCAAATACTGTAAACCTGTGCAGAAGGAAAACAAATGCAAGCCGTGTACACACACACACACACACACACACACACGGGGAAAAGTGTGCACCTTTGCAGAAATACTGATGAGCCACTCGGTTACCGGCCTGCAGTGGCAAGGTTTCTATAATGGCTTCCTATGTATAATGGCGAGGTAATGGTAATGGTGCAAGTAATGAACAACATAATGGTACAAGTAAGTAAAGGAATATAAAGCACACATTTTGGCGAGGGTATTTGCCTTGAGGGATGTCGTTTCTTCTCACAGGACTCTAAATTTGATAATTTTATTCCTGAGCCTCGCAGTATGCATTTCTTCAGAGGGCTTGCAGTGGTTCAAATAAATCCATACTTCTCGAATATGAAACGTGTTGCAGCAGAATTACGATAATCGAGTGCAGCATTACTGTGACTAACTCTCTGTCACAATTTCACTTCGAACACTGCTATATTTTGTCCGACCCACTATTTTCCCCGTGTGCAAAACAGAAAAGTCGCTCCGTCTAAGAAGGCCTCTAATCGTCTGAAATGGAAGACTGTGATGTTTGCTGAGTAGCTTTGCATGAGAATCCAATTTCTATAACCCAGGGCAGTTCATTCAATATTTGTGAGGATTCGAGTTTGTCTGAAAGCTGAGGAACCATGGGCTGTGTTCATGAAAGCAGCTCTCAAATGGCCATTTTGGATGCGTTTTATAGCAATGTTTCTCTCTGAGTTTTAAAAGTTTTATTTAAGAGTAATCCTCCGTGGAATATGGCACGCTTACATTTCCAAAAGCGTATTCTTAGGCCCTTCTAAGGCAAGAGTTTCCTTCTTACGAAGCAATTAGGGAATAAACACTAAGAGGAAATGCATATATTACTTCTGAAGTAAAACACAGTTCTCTCAAATAATGAATTGAAGAGCATTTGCTAGGAATACCCAAACATTTCTGCAGTGCATCAAGTAACAATCATGATAATCGAACATCTTAAGTAATATGTTTAGCGAGAAATACTTCTCATTGTCTCAGAGACTCGTCTGTCTAGAAATCTCAGTTTAACAATGGTGTTCATCATTGCTGCCATTATTTCTAGATTTAATTAAACTATACAAATATATATTTTGAGAAATATGTGTAATTGACATTTGTTTTCCTAATTGTGTTTCACTTACTACCCTAATCACACAGGATGATTGATTTCAGAAACATTCCCCCAAAAACTTATACACTCATCTCACAGGATTATTGATTTCAAAAACTCTCTAATAAATAATGAATAGTTCAACATTATAACCAGGAAACAAAATCCAAAATATCCATTCTAATATATATTGAAAATAATATATACAGTAGGTTTCCTTGTAATTTAGAGCTTTCTAGAGAATAAACTGTTTTGGACAATTTCATTTGACATTTTATGTTTATTTTAGAAGTGATACTTATTATTTGTATTGTTTTGTATTTATATCACAGTTTTAATTCAGCATGCAATAACCTTTGATCTTTTTTGATATTCCTTTAAGTTAGCCTGAGTTGTAATTGATGAAAGGCTCTTACACTTTCACAGTTATTTTCAAAATAATATAGCTGGATGCTGCTAGACATGATGCGATGTCAGAAAATTGCTGTGATCAGGTCAAATGTGAAGCCACTTGGCACTGGAAGAACATTTTTTGATTTTTTTTTTATTGCAATACCAAACCGGAAAACATACACATTATCTTTTACCCTGAGGTACCGTGACGGAGGCCTTTTCCATCTTCTATAATGATCCTCCTTTGGCAAAAGCCTTTCTTATATTGAAATAAAGTAAAAACTAAAAATCACTTTGCAATCTTCTAAAAATAAAGTAAACTGTAGTGTTATCTGTAAAGACCTTGACTTACATACGCTGACGGTCACCAGTTTTTATGCTGGCATGTGTATGCATCTTGATCTTAGCGAAATTTTGGCCAATAATGTTGCTCTTCATGACGCAGAAGAATAATTTGACTTTGCTGTGGCACTGCAGTTTGCCGTAGCTCAACCTAACGGTTATCGGAGACCCGGCATGACGGCATATGACCTTGCCATGAACTGACCGGCGATGATGTATCAATTGAGCACGTTCTATCTGTTGTGTAGTCCTAATACTCTGCAAACATACTGACTGACAAATGTCCTCTCTGAGGCCACGTAGCTGCACAGTTGTTGCCCCTCGCGTCTGGTAATGAAGCACTGACTCGACATCCTGATGGAATGGATTTCCCTTCTGTTAACACAAGTGATTGTGCGGTTACTGTAGGGCTTGTGGAATGCGGATTCATTATAAAAAAAAAAAAATGGTTTGCGCAGTGGTAATATATACAGGGCTAGGTTATGTTGGCTATGATGAACGGAAAGCTATATGTGAAATGTCTGGGAGACATGATTCTAATGGGCATGATGGAGTTATTACTCTGACAGGCCTTACAGCTTATGTTTGATGTAGCTACCCTCCTAACAATAACTACTAATGAACTCCATCAGCTTTCAAAAACCTAAAGCCATTCGGGCTCATTTAAGACCGAATGATCTCCCCGCTGTTCTATGCATTACGGCAGGAACTGTACGTCGCAGGATTTTATTTCCTGTTGCCGGTCATTTAGGACGCTCTTTATAGTAGCACGGCCTCGCACGCTGCAGATTTTCGGTCAGATCTTTGACATTTTAATTGAATGTCCCCCCCCTCCCCCCCAAAAAAGAACAAAGGAGTTTTAGGTTGACCAAGGAGCTTTAATTCATACATCGTACATTTCACTTGGCTGACGCTTTGGCCAAAGGACTTCCAATAAGGTTTCATTTTAATATCTAACTACTGTTTGTGGGGAAATCATTTTTCGACAAGCGCAGCAACAAGAAAACACCGTAAAAGTGCGTGCTTATATCTTGAGGGCCAGTGAGTGAAGAGGTGGCTAATGCGCCAGGGGTTCAGAGGGTTGCTTATATAGAGTGGTTATAGACAAGTTGATGATTTGTTGTGATGTACGGGGCGCGGTGAGACCCGACTTGGAGAGTAGGCGACCTCAGACAGACTGCATTTGTTTAACCTCGCTCAGCTGTGGAGCCGTAATGGGATGATGGCTGCTGCCATTAGCATGATGAAATGGACAAATAAGTGACTTTAGTGGGACCTCCTCAAGTAAGGGGGCTGCACTTTGGTCGCCCTTTGATGCTTCAGCCGGCCGTGGAAACAATTTAATCTCTTTAATAGAATCTTCGCCCCCCCCCACGCACAAACAAAGCAGATTAAGGTTCCCAATAAGGAGAAGCCCACGCCCGCCGTCTTTGTGATTGAACAGGATTCCCAATTCTGTGGGTGGTATTGTGTTTTTTTTCTTTTTTCTTTTTCTTTTTTTTGTGTTGACACTGGTGAAAGATGCTCCGGGTACAAAGCCAACGCTCCGGTTTTGCTGAAGCGGGGTTATGATCCTGTGTCTGTTTTACAAGGGAGACCCCACCAATGCAACAAGAGCACAATAGTTATTACATTAAGCTATGGCAGGGTCATATATGTCATCATGTCATGTATGTATGAATAGCACAACATATGGCTGGGTTGAAAGACGGAAGAAGAGATGGGGCTTGAAATACATAAAATATGAGAATTATATACATAAATGTAGCTTGACGGCAAAGCAATTGGATCTATAAGTACCATATATGTTTTATCCAGGTTACTGTGTTATTGTTTTTCTGAAGGCAAAGTTCCAACCGCTACCGCACAGTCTTCCTGCTTTTATACGAGCAGGTGTCGATTGACATGTAAGAACATCATTTGCCGTGGATGAATGCGAAGCAGGGAGAGAGTGGAGGAAAAAGGAGGAAGTCTTGCGTTCGCCTCGAGGGCAAGGTGCTAAGTCGATGCATATTTATAGGTATACTTGCCGTGAAAGAAAAAGGAGGGACAAGCAACGGGAGGATGTAATAATAGGGAGATGTCACAGAGGCAGAGTCTTTGTACCGTCGTCAGATATAACTTCCCATGTTCCCTGGATAATCAGGCACCACACGGCCGTCCTCCAGCCACCACAGTCCTCCGGGGGTTGAGCCGCGTGGTGGTTGATGAGACGCGTCACGTTATAGCTGATAGAGGTGCGTCATCTTCATGGCTTGAGATGAGTGGAGGGAAAAACGGAACGGAACCAGTTGGCACCATCTCCTCACGCCTGGAAATCCTTATGCCCAATATTATCTCACGAAATTGCGCAATACTATCTAAAAGGTACTAAAAGCTTATCCTTTCAGATTTTTTGTCAAAATTGACACAAGGCAAAAGCTTATATGAAGAGGAAAATATATTATTTTGCATGAACAGTCGCATTGCGTTGAAATATTGATCAGCTTTCATCAGCTGCCAATATTTGTGGCAGCTGATGTGTGACTATCCGACTTCGTCATCTTGTTTTTCCTTTTACACCATCAAAGTCCTTTGCAGTTTGTTTTTTGCAGCACTGAACCACCATTTAGTCATGGCTTAATTGCCTCGTTAGCAATTTAACATGATCTACGTTAAGGTTATTGCCTCTACAATAAAAAAAATGTGTTGGATCTTTGCACAGACGAGCTTCTTCGTCTATCTCCGTCGTTTCACAGTGAATGTTGTTAATCTGTTATAGATAACTGTAGCCCATGGGAGTTAGAGGGTTGCACAAAAAGGATAAAACAAATGATGAAACATGGGATTCAGTTCCCGACAGTTTGCAGCTCTCTAGTTTTATGTGTGCATAAGATTCTTATTTTGGATCGGTATTGCGTCGGCTGAGCTCTTCCCACCACTCTAATTGTGGATTAGGACATGGACATTTATTTAACAGTTTCACCAAGGAACCAAACGACTCACAACGGGAAGAGTATATCACAACCCTATGAGCCCAATTTTGTGTATTGGAAATGTAATTATGTGGAGGAAAAAAGTCATTAAGTCACTTGAAATACACATTTACTCTGGCTTTCACCTTTGCCAAATGTCACCTTAGTGTACTCTTCTAATTACGACGCAACTGCATGATTGAAATATAATTGTTTCAATAATCCAAAACACAGGGGAAATGGTTAATCCTATTATTTCAGTCGAAGCATTTTCTGATCTTACCATCTGATGCCAGGGGTTGCACATGGTTACAGAGCAGGTTGACGTATTTCTAGAACGGTATACATCAAGTGTGACTGCTCTTTGAGCTGCAATGTTGAAAACGACTTGCTCTGACATCTCCCCTCCCTCTCTTCCTTTATCGTTCTTTTTCCTTTACGGTCCCTTTATTCACAAAGAGATCCACATGTCATATACCGTAAGTGTCTGCAACACAGAGTGTAATATTGAGACAATCCTGCTGTCATGAATCATTTTAAAGGTTACTGAAGCAATGGAGGCATCTCCTTTCAAGGCGGACTTTTTATTTTTTACTGCGGGTACATTGCTTATGTTGTGGCAACAATCTTAAAGTGCCCAGTACAATATCAGTGCAATAGTGTTGATTTGGCGCTATTGAGATGCATTTGGTATTTCATGTCCACTAATGTGTGCAACTGGGTGGTAATTTAGACAAACACTTCTGCTTCGACTGCATTACGATCCAATAGCACCACTTACAATATTGTTGAAAAAAAAAAGAAGACATAAACGACAACCCCTGACCAATAAAATTGTATTTTATTTCAGAAATGGAAGGGTAATGTGCACGTAGTAACCGGTGACAATTTTCTTGCCAAGTGTTTCCTATTACACAGGAGCACTAGTATGTAGATGGCGTCAAGTCCTGAAAACAGCTACCCAGTGATTTCCAATTAGAAGACAACTCAATTAACTCTTGTTCAATTAATGCTGCTCCTGAAAGTAAAGACCAGGCGTGTCCGTGCAGACCAATGGGATTTAAGGAAAAGCAGGAGTCCATACTGTATTTTCTTGTTAAGGCACATCGTACAACTATTTTACCTAGATCCGAAACTGTTGTCCTGAACATCTGTCTTTGTGGTATTTAACTGTAGAGCAGTTCCAATGACCCACTAGGGGTGCCTAGGGATATTCAGCAAGTTCAAGAGTAGCTTAACACACTTTGAAGTCAGTAGGAACCAGCCTTCATCTCCCATATTCAGAAAGTTAAAACATCCAAAATTCCAAATGGAGTTTGGCCTGATTATTACACCAACAGCACTTCTGGTTCAGTTCAATGAGTGGGTTGGAGCAGTTTGAGCCATAGTCGAGCGATGGAGAGGCTCTGCCTGATTGATCGAACTCGGAGCCCAGCAGAAATAATGACCACTTTTCACCAAAGATCCCGCTGTTGATCCACAAAAGTTGCTTACATATTTTTAAAATGAATATGCTCTGGTTTAATGCTTTACGAAATGTATCCCACCGAACACGGCCTCTGAAGGAGGCACGTGAGCTGGCAGGATTTGCTTAACATCCAAACAGAGGAGACGGACAGCATGGGCACTGAAGAACGAGAGCAACGTATACCTTTAAAAACAGACCGCATTTCTTTTCCAGTAATAAAATGTAACTTTTAGCTTTGTTCTTTTCTGGGTGTGTGAAGAAACAGAATTTGATAGAGTTCGCCCCGAGGTAGCCGATAACTTAAAGACAGACTCTGACTCCTGTGAGTTACAGTTCTGGGATTTGCCGGTGTGAAAAACCAGAGGAGAAAAAAAACATCTGGATTTTTTTGGGGTCTTGTTTTTTAGGTATTTTGCTAATGTTGTAAATTCTTTTTTTTTTTTTCCTTTTCTTTTTAATCTTGGCGTCAGTAGCGTGGTGTGACTGAGCGGCAGGCTATCCCACTAATGAGAGGCTTGGCGTTTGGCGCCGTGTCTGTGATGAAATAGACTTGAAGGGTTGAATCGCAACAGTCGGAGTTGACGAGGGTGTGGAGGTTGTCGGCCGGCAGAGTATTGATGTGATTCCAAACAATGAGTGAAGTCCACTGTCCCTTTGCGTGGAGTTGTCTAAGCCCAGATTTGAAGAGTGAGAGGAGGTCGGTTGCGGGGCCACGGTCATTAAAATCAGGGAGTAACGGCGCACCGTCATTTCAAAACGGTGACTGTATTTCTTGCCATTAGCCGTAATAAGCTCATGTCTTGGAAGAGACTTTGCTCTCTTGAAGAAGTGAGCAATAAACCAGCCAAAAAAAAACTCTCTCCAACAGCGAGAGGGCGAAGTTATGTTTACCCGTCCTCACACAGCACCCCAAAACGCAAATGGTTTTTGTTCCTTTGTTAGACTCGTGCAAGTTGGCATACATTTAAAAAAAAAAAAAAAAAAAAAAAAAAAATTGAGGCACCTTCTCAAGCTGTGCGAACACAACCTGCGCCACTTTGTAGTGGCGACCAGGGACGGCTCGTGTTTGTCACCAAAAAAATCCATGTGCGTATGTTGCAGGTTTGGACGCGATAACAAGCCAAGTAAAGCAGCACGCTATGGGGAGGGCAGCGCCTCCCTTCGAGAGCTTCATTATGGTAAACTAGGTTTAGGCTTTCACGCTAAACACCAGCTGGTGTCTCAATCACAACCGTCTGCCGTGGTATGTCAACATACTTTAAAGTTAACAGTTGCTTTTTTTTTTCTTTTTTTTCTTTCAGGCCGAGAAATTGCACTTTGTCTACTGCCGTATTGTTATTTCAATGTCCCATTATCTTTGAGGAGAAGTAGTCGGCTACTTTGTAAGTTCCACAAAAATTCAGACAGCGGCATTGACAATATATCTGCTTTTGTTCATGCCAAAATCGGCTCAGACGCTTCTGCATAATGAACTTGCGCTAAAGCAAAATCCATTTTTACTCGATATCCCTTTATTTGGCGGTTCTCCTGTCGGTGAAGGTCAGACAGATAGATACGTGTGTAAATGAGCATCCATCTTGTCTTCTGCTTTTTTGAAGATCTGTAAAATCCCTGAAAAATGGGTACGTGTACTTGCCTCTACTGATCGTATCGGCATGATTACTAACTCCTCCCAACTTTCTAGATGCCTCAATGGAATTTCGTTTTTCCACGTAAAAACCCCATCTCTCAAGTCCTCCGCTCTTCTCTGAAGAATGTACGTAAGAGCCGGGTCCTTGCCTGAGTCATGTTCTTCTCCCGGCGAGGCCGAGAGGGGAGTGAAGATACATGTACACCCATTTTATTTATATATATATATATTTTTTTTTAAGCTCATACCCCAGCTCCTGCAAACAGAGGGTTGATGGAGGAGCCTTGAAAGCCTGTGCTCTTGGAAATTAATCATCATAAAAGACAACAGGCCTGCACTTCATGCTGCCAAATGGTGCGTAGGACAATTCACCACTCCTGCCTGCGCTCTTTTTCGCTGCGTGCTCCGCTCACTTCCTCTCTTCTCCCACAGCAGTGCATTTGTTAAACCAGCTTTGCGGTTTAAACGTTATGTTGATAATGAAAACAATGGGTTATGCTGGCATGGCTACAGACGAGGCCGAGACGCGCTCGCATATGCCCACGCAACATTTTGCACACAGTCCCCCATTGGGGTCAGGCCCGTGGATCATTAGGGAATTGCACTATATTGCAATTAGCAGTAAACATATTCTTCCGTGCACTTACCCTTTGATTGCATTGTTATTGCACAGAGGCGAGATGGATGGCTACATATTTGACGCTGGGTACTTTTTCAATTAGCAAAGTTTTCTAGGTGCATGGCTCTGCGTCCCACGGGCGCAGTGCCGGCAGCAGACAACCTGAACGGAGCAAAGTTAGCTTTGAACTCATTAACAATTAGCTGAACTAAAACACATTGGATGCTACAAAGGAAGATTGGATGCTACAAATGGAGGATTATGTTGTTTCTCCCTGTCTGTTTAGTACCTAATTCACTATCTCTCCATATAACCAGGCCTTCAGGCCTGAATAATTTAAGGGAAATGCACGTATTTTAAGAGACAATAGTAAGGTGGTCCAATCCAGTCGTTTTTCTTTTTTATTCATTTTCATTTTGATAAATTTTTCCGCCACATGGAAATCAAAAGGGGATTCGATATTAAGCCAATCCAGTGGCAGCGGTGCTATTAAAAAAAAATGTTGGAATAGTGGTGGAGCGACAGGAGATTTTTTTTTCCTCATTTATGACTCCGAGGCAGTTTCCTCCCAGTCAGGGCCAAAGCAAGAGGCCAGGAGGTGGAAGATGAATATCTGATGGTAACACTCCCGAGACATTATTGAATGAGCAAACTGGCAGTTTACAGCTACCTCTCAACGTAACCTGCATGTTTTATAGATGAGAAGAATCTCACTAACTGTCAGAGAATGAAAGCAGCCCTCGCGATGGAACCATAATGGCCTCTCGCTAAAATGAGAAAGGGCTTTATGGGTGTTTATCATTGCACATTTCACCAACCGTCTTTTACGGCCCCCCCCCAAAAAAAAACAAAACAAAAACGTGATGGCAACATGCTTGAGAGAAAGCTGAAGCTTTTATTTCATTAGCCAATATGTCAAATTGATCAGGGTGTTCCTGCGCTTTACAATTCAGATGGCAATTAAAGTGTGAGCACTGCTGTAAATACCTACGTTTGTCTACTAACTGCTCCGTTCACCGCAAGACTTGTGAACGTTATGCTTGTTGCATGTGCTGTTAACCGGCTCATAATGTGGGGTCTTTGTGTCTTTCTGTTTATATTGCATCCGTGTCCCTAATCGCTGACTTTGACTTTACATTAAATTGTGATGAGGAACAATATAGGTGTAGAAGCAGCATTAGTCTTTTAAGAGCGACGGTAATTAAAGTGGTTTTATATTTTGAAAATCTGAAGAGCGGTCTCAATCCAAACCAATGGCTGTATTTCATGCAGAGCTGTCTCTTGACGCAGGATGTTCTTAAAAATAACGGTTTTGCTATATACGCCAACAAATGATGTGGAGAAGGTTATAATTACAATCGTATGAAGATCAACATTGAGCGTTTAGCTCTATTCATACTTGACCGTAGGGATTTATTCTCTCATTAGATCCCGTCTTGTTTAGAAAAACGCTGCGTTCGAACGTCCCGGGGAACATGGTCACAAGATTCCCTGGATTTTTTCTCGATACCACCGGGAGGTCATCAGGAGCTCGTATGCCTGAAAAATGCTGAATTAGCTCCAAGGGGCCCAAAGACGGAGGCTCGAAAGGAACGAGCGAGCAGGTAGAACAAAAGGGCTTTTCTTGGGAGCTAACGGGGCTCATCAGTTTTCTCAATTAGTTGGCTGAAAGGAGACAACGACTGCAGCGCCTTTGGCAAAGAGGGTTTACTACACCACCCTAAAATTGATGGCCGGGAAGGCGGGGTCTTAACTCCTGTATGAAACGATTATTGTGCAAAATAAAAAAGCCTCGTCACTTTGATGATATTGCCGTGGTATCGGCATGCGTCGCAACTAAGCAGCAGACTCGCAAGCTGTGCATACATATGACGTTGTTTAGTCCTCTATCAGTGTGCTAAATTTCCACATCAGGACTAGGTAGCGCAGTTCTGCTATAGTGGGGGGTCCTTGCGTGCGAAGGCGGACTTTTTTTGATCAACAGGAGTCGCGTGTGTCAGGTGCGAGGGGGCAGATGTCACACACCCTTGATGCAGCAGTGTGGGAAAGAGTGGGGCGGCCGGGCCCTCTTATTGCCTTCCTCATGCCTCGGGCCAGAGAGCAAACATGTGCTCCATCGCGGTAACTCAATAGCCCTCCCCACACCACTCCTCAATGTCTCAACACCTTCTCCAAGGTTAAAAAAAAAGAAAAAGCCTCACACTGGTTAGCTCCCCAGGATGTTGACCCAGCAAGGCAGGTCATCACCGTGAGACAAAAAGATTCTTATCAGCCCCCCCCCCCCCCCCCCCCCCCCCCCCCCCCCCCCCCCCCCCCCCGCCACCACACACACACACACCAGACACACACACACAGTGAGTGACGACTTCTCTGAAACTCAATATCAGTGATATCATCAAGGTGCTTCTTTACGCCTCTCTTAGGATCGAGAGCGGTGTTGTGAAAAAATACCGTCAGGCACTTGGCTGACAGAGGGCGCCTCCAGGGAGTGTTGGGCAGCTTGGTGCCATTAAGTGATGTGTAATACAAGACTGGCAAAGACACACACACACACACACACACACACACACACACACACACACACACACACACACACACACACACACACACACACACACACACACACACACTCACTCACCAACACGCACAGAGGGTATGCGAGAGACGGAGACAGAAGAAGAGGGATAAGGTGGGGGGAAGAGGGATAATTGTAAATGAAGAGGTTAATGCACAATAACTCATTTTCGTCTTTCCTCCCCCCTCGTGATTCAACAGCAGGGAGAAATTACAAGCTATTCTTAATCCATTGTTTCACTTTCAAACTGTTTTGCAAATTAAATGTAAAGCTTGGTTCACCCACTCTTTTTTTTTTTTTTTTTCTAAGGCAAAACATGGACATGTGAAGTTTCGTATGCATTTTTTTCCCCCGGATACATTATGTGAAGTCCTGTACGTGATCTATTTGTGTATAATGAAAGGACATGGCGCACATCTATTTTGAAACAGGTGCGTAGGATGTACAATCAACAAAAGTAAGAAACAAAAACCCCTTCACACTGTCTGACGTGCATTACATTTATTAGCAAGGCTTCAGCGTGCAGGATTTTTGTTGGTTATATCTATATTTTCCGAAGAACTGCAGAGCATATACATTCATTGGCTACTCGGTTATGTTTTCTTGCTCATAGTATTGTGGAATAGCTCGTCAGGCTTGCTTTCAACAGTAGCAGTAATTGGGTCTTAGTTTTTACATGCTTTACAGTATACCAAATAATAACCAGATTCCTGTAGTCAGGGTTCTTTTATTCAGTGATCATATTCCAATTGGGATATGATGTTAACTGGGTTATTATAAACAGAACATGATGCTTGACATACTTGGATATGATGGAAACTCTGCTGTGCATGTCAATGTATCCGCTGACCTTAATTTAACAGCATATTCATAGGAAAGAAATTGTTGGATATTATTCGACACAATGTTACAATTGGCTTTGTTCTGAGACGTCATGTATACTTATTCTGCATTTTTCCACTGAACCTCAGCTCATATGACGCGCTGTATATCCTTGAATGGTCTACGAACTGTAACATTGAATAACCAGTCAGAACTGGCTTGTACTACAGGGACAGATGAAACTTCTCTATCTTGTTAAGATATGTCTATAGCAGAACAACACACACACACCCACATACATTCCAAGATTCCTGTCCAAGCTGCTGGTAACTGGCCGATTACATTTGGCCGCGTGTAAGCCCAACCTCTGTACGTGGCAGGCCCAGTCCAAGAAGATAAATGGGAACCATTCCCGGACATCGGGGCACACTCTTTGCCCAGCGCTGAGCCTAGCGCTGGGCCCAGCGCTGCTTTACTTTCCATGCAGTTGTGAGCTGAAGATTTCTCCAGATTTCTCCGGTTTGTTCTTGGGCTTCCAACAAAAGAATCGGGCGTATTCTAACAATAACTAAGAGAGGTATTTGTCGATATTAATAAAAATATATTTGGAGATATATTGGAGATACATATTGGATCTTCCATTTATTTATAAATGTATTTATTATAAATTGTTTTTTCAGGTTGCCCCATATTGACAGGCAAATTTACGTGCCTTTTTCTTTTTGCGCTCATTTAAAACTGAAGTTTGGCCCTTGAATAAGTCAGAGGGTGTAATCATTTTAATAATAATAATTCATTTGCAAAGATTATCGCATAATATTTGTACTCTGATGCATCCGTCTGCCTCCACTGTGCACTACCTCCACAGAATATGCACATTGATATTCAGTCCCTCAGAGTGTATTCATAAAGTTTTCATGAGGGCTGAATTAATTTGATCCCTGAATGCTTAGCTATTACAACTGCTATTGTGGCTGTCCTCATGCATCCAAAGCCTGGTCAGAGGAGATGTCTGAGACCCTGGCAACCTCATTACAAACCACTGAGAGCTCCTTTCACGGATATTGTTTTATCGCAGTCATTCTCCGTTGCAATATGAGATGTAATGTACCAATTTTTTTTTAAATGATTTGATCAACCATCTCTCAGACTGTCAACTAGTGGCTCGCAATGAGATCAAAATAAGCCCCCCTCACCCCCCATCCCCGTTCGGAACCGCTCATCTAATCTGACGGATCCGGCGACTTTAAGTAAATCAGCCAAGCTCCCACAGATTGTACAGACACCCTCCACTCTGCTTATCAGCTAATCACAACAGAGTGCTATAATCAAAGAATCAATCAGCCATTTGACCAGAGTCGGTATCCCAGCTTTCAAAGCTGCTAATTTAGGTTTTGATTTACCAGCCTGATCTGCCACTTGGGGTCAATGGAACATTCTATCATATTATCCAGCCACATTGCATGATCGGCTTGCTTTAATCCAGTGATGCCCACCAAACAGATAGCTGTCATTATTGGACTAGTTAGAGTGTGTAAGAAGCCTGTGTCAGGCTTCATATTTGGCCAGTATTTACCACTGAGGATCATTTAGTACTGTTGAAGGGAGCTAGAATAGACTCTCTTTTTTTTGTCATTTTGGGTATTGAGCTGTCGCATGCAATGAGGAAAACAAAGAGCATGGTCACAAATGCATGGTTTACTGACGTGAATGTGGTATTGTGAAAAAAATAATGGTAAAAGTCACGGCCCACAAAATAGATGCAACGCATGTCTCTATGTTTAATAGTGGAAGGGGGAATAAATGAGGGCCAGGCAGATAAGTGATATTATTTCTTGTCTTTTATCTCTCGGTGGTGGAGAGAAGCGTGGCACAGGACATCAAACACATGTCTACGATGGCCCTGAGGCCGCAGACAGCTCTGAAATTGAGGAAAAATAGCAGGCTCCCCATCTCTGAGAGCGAGCTTCAGTCGTCTTTTTTTCCCCCCCACACGGCAGGTCTTGATGTTCAGGTGCTTCCACCCCCTCATAATGAACACCCTCTCTGCTTTGGTTGTGGGCCAAGGGTGGCGTGGCATGGACAGGGAGCCGGTTTCATTAGCAGGAGTGAATAGCCAAATTTGAGCTCTCTGATGGACTGTGACTTGGTGGGACGATTTTTTTCCTTATTCTTTTGGGGCCGTAGAGTGTCTGAACTCTGTGGAACTAAGCTGCTGTCGGTCCAGATGGGGTCTGGCCACGGCAGATTACCTCTCCTTCACTCGGATGCCATTGGCTTCGAAGAATTATTCCGAGAGTAATACAGTGTAATCCTTCAGTTCACCATGACATTTGCCATTCATGGCACACAATCTCTTTGCCACGTGTCAACAGGCCCTGATACATAGAACCATTGAATTAAGTGGATGCTGTTTGGTATGTTAAAGCCAAAAAAGCAGGAAGCAGTAATGGCTCATGCCTTTTTTGAGATGTTGTATAACAGCATTATTAATTAGTTAGTTTTGTTCCAGTCCTCTTGACATTAAGTGCTAAAAAAAACAGCCTCCAAAATATAACTCTAATCGGTTAATCATAGAAATTGTACTTTATCTAAGTAATCAGACTTATGAAACATCACCATGTTAAGTAGCTGGAATCACTGTTGCATCACTGTGCCTGTTGATCAGTTGGACATTTTCAGCACAATGTACAGTTTGAAAGGCTTAGCCTACCAAAGTGCAGTGCTGGCTTAAAAAAAAAAAAAAAAAGAAGAAAGAAAAGAGAATGTTGAAAAACGCCTTTTCCTAGTTTAGTTCCGACAGGTCGTTCAGCTCTCCGGGGAAACTCCCACTCCCCCAGATGGCCCGTCCACTCCTGTTTAGTACAAAGTGAAACAGGAATTTTGGAGACATATGGCCCCCCTCTGTAGTTAACGCACAAAGCAAAGAATCAAGCAAGAGCCAGAACATGCCTCATTGTTGAGAGCGCCCGTTTGGTTTCTTTTTCTTGTCACTACACACGCACACACACACACACGCACGCACACACGCACGCACGCACACATGCACGCACACACACACACGCGCACACACACACACACACACACACACACACACACACACACACACACACACACACACACACACACACACACACACACACACACACAGAGAGAGAGACAGTGGAATACTGTCAGAGGCTAAGCTCTTCAAAACAGATGGCTAAAGTCTGCTCAACTCTAGGGTCAAAGACCCTCTTTATTTCAGGTACCCTAAGCCGTGTTTGTTGTTTTACGGAAAAGCCGGTGGCATTGCGGTCAAACGATTGATGAGTGGGGTGTTTGTAAATACTTTGCTGCCCGGAGCTAATCCCGGGCACTTGTTTGCACATCTCTGCGTTCCCGAAGCCATACAGCAAAGGGAGAAGCATCAGAACTAAAGCCACACAAATAAAGTGTGAGCAGGACTTTTTACCCCCGATTAAATAAGCCACCCATAGTGTTCTGGAAGTACACATCCTCGGGGGAATTGTGGGAAAAGCACGACTTTACGGTGGAGGGGAGTGTGGTAGGGTGAGCGGCTCGGAGAGTGGGAACTAGCTAAGGGGGTTAGTGCACCGCGTAGGAGGGGAGTAACGGAGGGCGTGGGTAGACTGTTACGCAGCCTGGACTTAAAGAAAAGAACCAGGGGGATTTCAAAGGAGCCCCTCCACATCGAGCGCTTCACTGCATCTCCTTGTCGTTCACACAGCAGAGCAGCTCCACGGACAGCTGGGCTTCGACTCGGCTATAGTAGCTGGGAGTGAGATGGGCCGTGAAGGCGACGGCCCGGGTCAGTCATGCTGCAGTACTACGGAGAAAGGGAAGATGAAGGGGCAGATTTGTCACGAGTGGCCATTACGCCAAATTGAACCTTTAGTTTGTCAATAACGGTGATTACCGAGTGGACCCCGGCGTAATGTGGAGTGACAAGGCCCCAGCACGCTCGCACTCACTTGCAGCGTGAGCGGCGTCACAAGGAAAGAGAGCACATTTCAAAAAAAAAATAATAACAATAATCATTCCACAGTAATACACCACAAACAGAATATTCACAAGTAGGGATGCATTTATTGAGGCTCTGTTTCATTCGTAACTATGGTCTGCTCAGTGGCTGTCACCGTGTTTCTCACGGACTCCTATTGCTGACGCACGGGTGCTTGTGCCGCAACCTGACTAGACACGATTAGATGGTGGGAAGGAGAAACACAAAAAAATCCAGAGACTGTGAGCCTGTGTGCTCGAGCTGTGCACATGTTTTAAAGCCTGAAAGCAGGGCCATGGAGGGAAGGTTTAAATGTTTTATTTGTCTTAAACCTTATAAAAAAAAGTATTCACACTTCCCCAGCGTACTGTGCAATATATGAAGTTATCTGCACTCATCTGCACCCTGCTGCAGATAATATACTTTTTTCTTTTTTTTTTTCTAGATTTGTTGAATCATTTATGACTTGATGAATTTTTAGTCATGGGAGAGATAGTTTTTAATGGAAATAAATGTGGTTGCAGTGATTCCTACAGAAATCTCCCCCCTAAAAAAGATGCTGTAGTTGGATCGTTACTCGCATGGCCACACAGTTTGCTCAAATGCAGCGACAGGTACAGAGGCTTAATAGTAAATAGAGAATAGAAAAAAAAGTACATTTCAGGCTGGTCCTGCAGTTTGCGTGCATGGTGCCAGCTGAGCAACAGTAGCACGAGGCTAATACTGCTGCAAATAGAGCTGCACACACATACAGTATACAGGGGAAAGAAAAAAAACACACAAACTTCTCTAGATAGAGATCTCCTATGTGTTAAAAGTGTAAAAATCATTCTGTCATCAAACTGTGGCGGGACCGTTTGGGATATGGGCGACTGCCACAGTCTTAATAATGAGTCATGGGAAGCGGTGGGTCGCACGATCTTTTGCAACCAATTTTCATATTGATCCCGGGACCCACTGACATCATCAAAGGTTTTTTTTTGCTGCCTTTAATTCAGCCTCTCTCAGACCTCCTCCCCCGCTCAAGTCCTTTGTTGTGCAGGCTATTGTGAAATCTGTCGACTTTTAAATTTAAATGAATTCTACTGCTCTCATAATCTTCGGCATCCTCATTGATCTTATCGGTGTTTCACAGCTTGTTTTCTGGGGGTTTGTGGGCAGATCCCTGCTCTCTCCAAACGTCGGTTGAGGGGCAATCTTTCTCATTAGCCCGTGAAGCTATGTCTGTACCGCTGATTACAAATTCCAGTGATTTATGTGCGTTATTGGGTGCTCTCGTGGTCTTATTTGATACCTTCACCTCTGCCGCGTGGAGGTCGGTTTTGACGTCTGCGATTGCTGTTTGGCAGACTTTGGTTTCTGTGCCCAGTGGTTGTGCGAAGGCTCTGAATTATTTACCCTTTTCTGGGCTTCGAAATTTTCTGGGCTCCCATAGACTGCTCCCTGGAACTCTTGACGTTTTTCCTTTTTAACAATAAATGCCGTCTTCACAGGCCAAGCCCAAGGCTAAAACCAAGAGTCAACATCCGTTGTTATTTAATGTGAAAACAATTAATCTGAATGTCAATACCTTTGGTACCAACACATCGAGTCCCCCCCCCTCCCATTTATACTCTCATATATACATTTTGTAAAAATATTCGTTTTTTAGTTTTGCTATTTGGATTTATTCGAACTACTTTTAACCTAGATTTGTCTGGTCTAAACCAAGGGTCCGCTGTGTTAAGGGGGAAGGTAACATTCCACTGACTGGCCACGTTTCAACCTAAAAATTGGGTCTCAAAGCTCAAATTCGTCAAAGGTGAGGTAGGATGCTCTTTAGTTGCAACATGCAGTACAAAGAAAAAATCCCAGACAAGCAAGATGAAGGAGGCTATGGGTATACACAACGCATAAAATTCACCAACAGTAGTTTTTCGGTATACTTAGTCACAATCGTTTTCATGTAAAGGACGGACAACCCACATAACCGTGCATTTGGTCATTTTTACTTATAATCTGATGCAGATTAGTCCCTTTCTTATGAGAGCCAAATCTGATGTTATAGAAAATATAGATAATAAAGAATTAATGAGTGTAGGTAGAGAAACGGTAGAGGCTCTAACATCTCAGCCATGACCAAACTGAGATTTTGCCTTGGCTGAAAGAGACGGCTTCATTTTAATACGTCCAAATAAAAGTCGGAGAAGAAAAACTGTATTTTTGCTTGGAGAAAGAAGTAAACCACAAATGCATTTCTAAGAGGAGGAGGCAAATTAACGTGTTACAAAATGAATGCAAATGTATGCACATTCCTTTTTATCAGCGTGTACTCTGTTTTTCTCCCCTAAACCTTTGGTCTTTTAAGACTGCAGGCAGACAAACAGCACGCTGTTTAAAATTCATGAAACATTTATTTAATTCGCCGGGCGGGGACCTTTCCTGACAACCTTTTACTTCTCCTTCTCGAGCACTCGTCTGACATTTGTCAGGACATTATGGGACATGATGTATGTTCCGTGACAGATTACCTCCCCGCATCATTCACATTGTTCTCTTGTCCCCTGCTTTGATCCGAGGGATAAGCACGAGTGTCACCCTATATCTACGCTCATTTCCCACCGATGGACAAGTTGTGGCAGATGAGTGATGCTCGCGCACACACACGCACAAACCACATAAATGTAGAAAACAATAAACACAGGTATATGTGCACACACTCAAACACAAATCACTGGGACATTTACGACAACCAGTCTGATTCTGGGATGTCACCGAAAACCTTAAAGATGCTTTGCCAGAAATAAAAGACAGATTCTCAAAAATACTCTTAGGATGCCCACTGCTGTAAAACACTAGAGAGGAGGAAGAAGAAGGAGAAGAAGAAGGTGACCTTCAGCGGTGCCCTGGTTAAAGAAACAGGCGTGTGGCCTAATAGGTAGCTGGTTTGAGCTCAACCCCGAGGCATAACATCTGGGCAAGGATTAATTTTTGATATTATTTATTTAACTGCCAGACTACTGGGTGGTCAACAAACACTTTTGGTTTTACATTGCGACTTTGACGTGTGCAATTGTGGAGTGTGGAGAAGGGCGTTACTAAAAATAGTATGAGTTCTCAACAAACCTCAACCTTTTTATGATTGATGATGATGGTTTGTTGACCGAAAGAACACTGGGAAATCAACATTTCCCTTTTACAATTTTATGACAGACAATAGTGAATGGAAATGAAATTGGTGAAATGAGTACATAGAACATATTAAAGCCTTACCTTACACATTGGTATCGGAGACATAGCGTTTTAGAGCCCGGTTATAGTCATGGTCATAGTCCTGCCCTGTGCCAAGTTTATTCATCAGATTAAATGGCCCATTCATTTAGCTTCACGGTGAAATAAAATTGAAAATTAACTTGCTCGCTTTGTGTTGGTTTTTGTACCGGATTTAAACTCGCTTTCTCGCCCAGGGGACAAAGGATGTGTGTGAGACGGCCACATTTAATCCTGACACATCTTCCTCTTATTGGGTAATAGCTTGAGACAGGCCTTATTGACCTGCCTGACGGATGCAGCTCCACAAACGTTTTCATTACAAACCTCCCTGCTTACTAAAAGTTTTTTTTTTTTATATGAGTTGGGACTCTATCTCAATTTGAGAGACATACTCGTAATAACTATTTGAGGGGAAGTAACATTGCTTTATTGAACCCCGGGTTAATTCCATAGCCGCGTGTTGACGGAACCGGTAAATCCTGAGTGTGCCGATGACCTCGAGATGTATATTCTCAAATACCACACCGCCGGTGATAATTATAGTAGCACAGTAAGTAGTTCACCGTTTTTACACATTAGTAGATTGTTGCAGTTTGTGTCTTCGCACATATTCTTGACCGGATACTTGGAAAAGCAAACTTTGAATGATTCCCTGATGTTTCAATTCAGCGGTGGCTCGCAGACATGTGATGAAACAGGATATGGTGCATTACAGCATGATTTAGTTATTGGTGTCCCAGATGTCCCGGGCAGCATTTTCTCTCCTGCTATATTTTATTTGTTTCTACGTCCGATTGGCTCATTCTGGAACATGTCTTCCTGTGTGAAATACACAGAGGATAACCTAACAGAGGAGGAAAACATCACTCACTGAGCTTCTCTGTCTGGGCTAGTCGACTTGAATGCCGTCGGCAAAAACTGCTATCGAGAAAGTATTGAGCAAATTTACCGAACGTCTCTTTTGCTGCTTGCGATGTGCATCGTTGCGTCTCGTTATAGTGATGAGCGTGGCTTGAACTCGGGGTTGAACTGATCAGGTCTTGGTGTACAGAGGTTAATTTGACTGACCTTAGCTCCCTTGCATACATGTAAACAAACTTTCATTTGGACTCAAGGATGAACCCATTTTGCATATCAAGAGTAGAGGTCGTTTTGGCCGTAACTCAGAAAATTCATGGTCTAATTTTGATCAAATTGAACACAAATGTCCAATGTGACGAAATGATGGCATTTACTACCCAAAAGGTCAATTTTATTACAGCACAATGTTCTCTAAAAGCACTTTTCCGGCAATTACTCGTGACCATAACTCAGGTGTGGAAGGGGAGGTTGTGACCATATTTTTGGCAACATTTCCGAGTTGGTGGGGTGGAGTTTTGGACTTTTATGAACATTTTCGTTCAATTGTTTGCATTTAAATTTGAGAGATTAACCCAATTTATAAAAAATAAAAAAAACATGCTACAGTAGAATCGGTGCGTCGGCACATACGTTACATTTAACAATGTAAAGCTGAAGGAGTGTACCTCGGCAGTGGAGTACATAGTTTCTTTGGTGTGGCGCTAAAGTCGGTGACTGAAGTCGGATTGCACCCCACAGCTGAGATCATGAGACACATTTATAAATATATAATCTATAAACAGCCTACCGGAAACAAAAGGCTTTAAAATCAACCAGGCTTTGCCTCACAGTGTTGAGTCGGTAGGCATACAGGCGTCTGAGAGTTTACTTCTGAATTCGACATGGGTTACAACCTTCAGCGAGTTTAGTTATTCACCGGAAGGGCTACTATGACAGGGGGCCGTGTTTTAAGGCTTTTTTGGGAATAAAGGTGGGTGAGAGACGGCGAGTGGTAATGAGATATACAATTGTGCCTCTCCTGCCTCCCCTGGCTCTCAAGGCTTTACATTTAGGAGGGCCTTTTGTTGACTTTCCCTGGAGGAAAATTGCAAGTACTCTCTGACTCCTGGGCATACTGGTCCTATTACCTGACTGCATGCAAACATCGGCTTCAATCAGCAGGTACAGCACTATTGCACGCTCGCACTCATTTTCTGACTGAAAGCTCTGATATTCTCTGCAGACTAATAATAAAAGCCTACACAGTTCCATTACAACCAAAACTCTGAGCTCGAAGATTTGCTCAGTCAGACATCATTTCCTTCTTGTGCATATTTAGAACGGTTTCTAGCTTTGGTACTTTACTTGCTTACAAGGTGCATGTTTTCTTATGATTTTCTTCTCATTTTAACTGAGAAATAGTAGATAAAGCTTCATGTAAAATGTTATTAATAGTCATCAGGCTGGATGTATACAATCATTGTTAAAGTCTCCTACATATTTTTAATCTTATCTTTTACAATTATTTGTTTGTAACTAAAGACAGGAAAATGATCCTATTTTCTGAGTTGCTGCCACTTTGTGTTCTTCGGATTGTCGGAGAGGAAAGTTAGGAGAGTAACTCGGTTGCGGGACTGTATAACTGAGTTAGATGACAGTTTTTTGTCCCTCATTTTCTCCCCGAGCTGGCACATTTGATTTGTACTCGGGAAGAAAAAAACACTTTGCCCACGCCAAGTAAAGCTTATATAATAAATGAATGGAAGAGACTTGTCTGAGAAAGGTAACTATGTTTGGGATAAGGGAACAATTTAAATGTCCCCCCTCATCACTCTTTTAAAATCCCTCCATTAATCTTGAACTCCTGTAAAATATTAAATCTGAACCTAGTCGTGTGTGTGCTCGTGTGTGCGCGTGTGTGCGCGCGTGTGCGCGTGTGTGTGCGCGTGGGTGTGTGTGCACGTGGGGCTGCCAGGCTTTCCCTCAGCACTCTCCTTTGTTATCTCCAGCTTACTAGGCATAGATTTCCGAGATGGTTCAAGACAAATGGACCAAGGGGGAGGCCAAGTAATCAGCCATGAATTTCAGGTTTGAAAGCGTGAGCTCTAATTAAATTTGACTTGGCTCGATAAGAAGTTTAAGTTCAAGGTTGGCATGAGGAATAAATGGAGTGAAAATGAAATCTCTTGAAAATTTCACTTGAAGGCTAAATGCAATTTTAAATACAAGTATGCAAGATGTTTTCCTCTCACGCTATAGATAGATATGCACTGAAAAATAAAATATAAAAAAAAATAATGTGATGAGTTCCAACAACTTCCAGTGGTCCATGCATGCATGGCCCCCGTCAGAAACAAATAGCGGCGTTGTGGTTATTAGCCTGCCTGGGTTGTCTTGGAAATAAATGGCTTCTTTCCCTCTGTGCGGCGATGAGTCAGTTAGAGCAGTAATGAAGTTATTTTTCCGGCGAGTGAGAAATGGGAGAAAGAAAGGGAAATCAATAGTGATATCTCGAAGCTGGAGTCTGCCATTTAATCTCTCAGTGGTATTGGAAGTGCTTCATTTGGCCTTTTTGATGCCGCCCCCGCCCACACTCCGCTCACAAAACACCCACTCTCGAGCGTTTCCTATGAGTAAACATGCATAAACTGACCTGATCCCAGTTTAACCGTCGGCTTGCCCGTGCAGCCGAAATGAAAGGGAGCGAAGATGAGTCTCAAGCGAACGTCAAAAATGCAGCACTGGCTGGGTGCTAAAATATGAATACTTTTTCTTTGCTTCCCCCCCCCCCCCATCATATTTTATTCACTTGCATCATTTCCCACTCTCCCCATTTTGGTGCCCAGTCAAACAAAAACAAAACAATATTTGGGTAGTGTTATTGATGCGTTTTTTTTTTTAATGCACATCAAGGAAAAGGGTGTAACCGGAGTCTGGACTGGCACAAACACGTAGGTCCTGTCTGCCGTATGTTGATTAACCCCCCGTCCCGCACATATAGCGGCCCTGTGAGGAATCGGGCACGGCTCTGCTTACAGCACTGTGCTATCCGAGGGATGTAAATCGGGAGTAATGGATGAGGGCCCGAAAAAAAGCACCTGCGATGTTAATGCTCTGCTTCGCATGATCTAGCATCTGAAAAGGGTGAAGCTAAAGGCCATGAATAAATCACACGCTCTCCTTTTTTTTTTTTTTTTTTTTTTTTTTGCTTTTTTTCCTCCACATTTGCTGCTCTTTCTCATCGGGAGTAATGGATGAGGGCCCGAAAAAAAGCACCTGCGATGTTAATGCTCTGCTTCGCATGATCTAGCATCTGAAAAGGGTGAAGCTAAAGGCCATGAATAAATCACACGCTCTCCGGCGAGCGCGTCTTTTTTTTTTTTTTGCTTTTTTTCCTCCACATTTGCTGCTCTTTCTCATTCGCGAGAATGGGCGGGCTTGTTTTGGTTCTCTGCCTTCGCGCAGACCGGTGCAGCGGAACCGCAGCCTCGGTGTGAGTTTCTTTGTTGAGCCGAGGCGGGTGGCTCGCACCCATGTAGCCTTTAAGCAACACGACACCAAAGACGCCTGGTATTTTCTCCCATCTGCGTGGCAGGGCAGGGGGTGCCTGTGGTCCTCAGAAGACATGAACCGCCGTATCACAATACCAACGCCTTCCCGAGAGGCCGACGTTTTCTTGCCAGCAGCCTGTTTCCACTCCAGGCACTTCTCCCTCTGAATATCCCTCTCGAGCTGAAGACGCACCATTGTATGAATGACATGTTTTTGATTCTTAAAGTCCATCTCGCAGGGGCCTCAATATTTTTTTATTTTTTTTTATTTTTTTTCTACATTATGAATGCTAGAGAAGCAATAAGTATGGCAGGATGTGGCATGTTTGAAGGAATCCTTTTTGTCTTTTCCGTCCGCTGACGCTGCAAAATGGGTCGGTGGTTTGATCATTTGTGTTGGGCCGTGGCCACCTGTGCCCGAATGTGGCCACTAGGGATACGTGAGTTTACAAGGGACAGAAATAATAGGTGGTAGAATGGACAACAGTTGCCATTGAGATTACGTGCAACTTTTTAGTAGCACAACACTGACAAAGTAACAAAAATCGAGAGGCAATTTTTCAGCTTTTTGTTATCACTCCGCCTCCGAGCTGTTGTAATGGTCCCAATCCATCCTCGGTCTAGCCACAACAGTTTTTTTGATGTACATTCCTATCTCTGCTGGACCAGGAGATGCTGGAAATTAATGGTGTGGGACGACAGGGTAGACCAGTATATCATTAATTTTTTTTCCACAGATAACGTGCCGAACAGAGTTGTGCAATAATCTATACCACTTCATTTGATAAAATGGTATTCGCTATTTATCATACAGTCGGAACATTTTTATTTCTTGTTTCCAGAAACAAGGTTGACAATTTGTTGCTTAAAGAGACAATTGTGTTTGTAGGTAAATCCGATGTCCCTTTTTGTGATGTCAAAGAAAACCAACAACCTTAGAAGAAAAGAGTGATTTTAGAACTCAAGTTGCAAGTCATGTTTATTAGGGATGAAAGGCTCATCCGTGTCTGGACCCTACCCCTTTTGGTGCCGTATGAATCGACTAGAAGCAAGGAAGGACTATGTGCGGGTCCGGAGTTCAAACTCCTCGCCCAAGGGAAGAGTTCCGCCCCTCGCAGGGAACTGTAGCTCTCAGCCTCGCTTCCCGCCCGCCCCCCCGTGGCTCTTCCCTCTGAATTTTTTTACCCACTCCACCTTCTCTTCTCCGGTTGCTCGCGTTCACAAGGTCTTCAGATTCAGGTCGGAGGGAGCCGATAGTCTGTCTTTAGCAGCTATTAAAGTGAAATTGAGCAGATAAATATCCTCCCAAGGATAGCCACCCATCAGGGATGGCAAAAAGTGGGTAAAAATCCATTCTCTCATTAGAAAGGTGTTTTGGCCACCCCCCCCCAAAAAAAAACAAAACCCCACAAAATTGTTCAGTTTAAATGCTTTGCCCCGAGTATCAAAACCCTCAAACTCAAAATTTCACATTTCTCCTATTTCTTCCAACCCAGTGAGCTATGCATTTGAATTTCATTATGGTGTGATCCACTGAGCCCCATGCCGCTGTCTCCCAGGGGCTATATGCCATAACTGGGGTTCTCGAAGAGTTGGCCCCTCCACCCACGGGACCGCGGTAACTCCTTCTTTTCCTCCAGGCCACATGTTAACTCAACCTCTCTATCTGACTAAACTCAATTTCCTCCTCCACTGCCTCAAACTGCATCATCAGAATAGGGCACAGTGGAGCCAAGGCCGTATTCCCAATAGCCAGATTTGCATACGTGCCACTGTACGAAAATCCACTCTCTCTCTCTCTCTCTCTCTCTCTCTCTCTCTCTCTCTCTCTCCCCCTGGGAGTCCTTTTGAAGGCCTTTTTTCCCCTCTTCTATTGTCACTCCACTGAACTGTCCTTTTTTTAGTTTGCTCCTTTAATTTTCCCACAAAAAGCAGGCTGTGCATCAGATTAGGCTTACGCGTCTTTACATCTGTAGCGGTCCACGAATACACTGCTGTGTCTGCCATAACAGGAAGGGCGACTGGCGTGCAAACAGCACAACAGGATGCGAGCCAATGTGGGTAAACCGTTTTCTTTCTTTTTTTTTTTTTTTTTCTACAGGTGCCATGTCAGGCCGAGAATGTCTGCTGGCCACATGCCTGGGAAAGCCCTAATTAACAGCCGCTCTTTGTGTATGTGTGTGTGTGTGTGTGTGTGTGTGGCTAAAGTCAACAGGCCTTAAATGGAACAAAAGAAGGCCAGGTCACTACAGAAGGCTTCGGCATCAAAAGGCTGATTCCCCTAAATACAGTCCTTGTAAGAGCCACGCGCTGGAGCTGATTTGACTGCCCAAACCTAAACAACTCAACCTTATCTGGCTGTATCATTACAGTGAAGTCTGCCTTTAATAAGATTGCGTTGCAGAGGAAATGGCGGCTTCTGTTCCCGAAACCCTCTGAAGTCATTTGCACTTGATTGTTGTTTTGATCCTCGACCGAGTGGCTCGTTTCAGCTCGATTGTGTTCCCCTCTTTGGAGTCTAGGTCGCATTGAGCACCCTTTCAATGGGCAGATAAGCAGCAAACCTATACCTATTTAACCCTACGCACGGTTTCACATGAAGCAATAAGTTGGATCCTCATCAGAAATAAAACGTTGCCGCACGTGATGCCCGTGGATATGATCCTAGCGCCGCAATCGAAAAGTTACAGTGTGCAGGTTTTTTTTTTTTTTTTTTTCCGTTCCATGCTTCCCATGCACTCGCTTCATAAGGAACTGTGGTTGTGTGAAGTGTTGGCCTTTCTGTGAGGAAGATATCTCCCCGTCTCCACGGGTGGGGACTGTGCATCCGGATGTCTGAGCTCTCCGGTGTTGGAGCTCACAGAGTGAATATGCGACCGTGTGCACTACACAGGACGGTGTGGTGGCGGGGTGTAGAGAAGCCAGCGAAGAGATTGAGCTTTTATCAAGCCTCGACTAAGGCACGCACGCACGCACGCACCCACCCGCCCACACGCCCACACAAACAAACTCCCGCACAATGCTGGCTGTATGGGTGGCAGTCCCACTCGTATTTTCACAGCTGGCCCCACATCCCATGCCTTCTACTGATGCTTCAAAGCCATTCAGAGCCTCGGCGTTGGATACAGTCGCATCTTTCACTCGAGGGACATGTTTTGCCCACACTGAAAGGCAATGTGTATCGTCTGTACTGTTAAAAGCATGTCTATTGAGTAAGTTGAACGTGGTCTTGAGTCCCGTGAGTGACAAATGCTCCAACAACTGGCAGTGGGATAGTTTTATTTGTTACATTTCGGATTCCCTGAGCAGTGAAACTGGAAAGGGCACGTTTGCTGTTCGGACTTGTTCATCGATTGATCCTAAATAATCGCGCTGCATCAGGCAACGCGTGTTCACTCCTATCTAAGCGCGTGGGTGTTCACCTGGATGGGGCCCCGTTGTATTTTGACAAACTCCAAGCCTCTTTTTCGTTGTTTTTTTTCGCCTCAATAGGTCAGGACCGAGATATGAGCTCATGAGAGATTAAAGTTTACTATATTTGATTGTTTCTCTTGTGTGGCTTTTTTTTTCTTTTTTCCCCACAATGGGTCCTGCCTGACAATTCATTCTGAATTAGCCCTAGCAGGAGGGAGCGAAGGGCTGCTGAGAGGGGCCACGGCTAATCCCAGGATATTGAGCAGGATTCCTAGGATGAAGCTCGGCTCCTTTGCTTTCCCAAGTGTGACGTGTGTGTGTGTGTGTGTGTGTGTGTGTGGGGGGGGGGATTTGGGGTCTCTTTCTCTCCTTGGTCCCCATTGTTGGGAGAGTTTTCACAGTTTAGGGGCAGTGTCTTGGATTCTCTGCTCACTGGACTGGGTCTTTTTTTGGGGGGGAGAAATAGACAGGCAGCGCCGGCCTCTGAGGATTAGGCCCACTGGGATAATCGGGATCAGTTCCCAGTGTCCCTGAAGGGAGTCTTAGTCTATGTCCAACAGAGAAGACCTACTGTCCCGTGCAGGTTCCAGCTCTGATCACCTCCCCCCATCCTTGTGTCCTCCGCTTCCCTCTTTTCTCCTTAACGTTCCTTCAATACTTACGAAAGAAAATCCATTTTGTGCGGAAAACAATACGGCATGTATACTATATGTATACTATAACGGAGTTGATTGAAGTTTAGGACATTCAGAAATAGCCTTCCTTCCCCCTCTTCTGATTACTCCGACATATGCTATTTTTCCTGCGGAAACCTTTTGTGTCGCCGTCGACAACAAAGTCGCAAGAGTTAAAAGATGCCATTTCGTTGGAAGCCACATATGTTTTTCATATTTATCCGTACCTTTTTATGTTATGTTAAAACTCTGCTCAAACAAAAGCCCCGGGAAATGGGTGGACCCGAGCAAGGAGGGTGAGCCTGCGCGCACAATGAAGGGAACGCTGGCGCAAGCGGATGCCCAGGTGGTGCAGCGATTCTCCTTTCATGTGTCACACACACATTTAGAAATTAAGCAGGAAAGCACACCTTTTTGTATGGCACCATTGTTTCTCGCTCTCACCGCTATCTGACATCGACACGCTGCACTTAAAGCTGGCGAAATGTCACATTTTCAAAGTGTTTGGTAGAAGTATTTTATTCATTTCATGGGTCAAGATGGACAGCAGGCTGTTGTTCTCACGTATTCCTACAGTAAGATCCTCTGTAAACGCCGCTCGCTGTTACTAAGGCACGGGCGCAGACAATCGCAAGGATGCGGGTGAGCCGGTGTGCAACACCAGGCCGTCGGAGCAGTTCACTGCACAAAGGCCAACAAATAAGTGCTTTCATATCCACCCTCCCCCTTCTGTTTGGGACACTCAAGGGGTCGCATGGAAAGCAGGGTTTGTGTGTGTGTGCGTGTCACTGGGTAGTATAGGAAAGCCAGTGTTGGGAACATTGTTGTTGTGGGAATTCATGGTTTCTGTGTTCATCTTCTCTCTCCGGTATGCGTCTGTAGAACGATGAAATCAAGTTGCGTGTAAAGTCTCATCCATCCGGTTGTGTGTCCTTGTCAACGTTCAGTCGCCGCCGTTATTCAGTGTTAATCATCGTCACGTTAACATCAGCAGGCTCAGACGTGTTGCTTCGTAGTGAGGGTGACAACTCTCGAAGCGTGTGACATTCTTTGGTCGTTCGGGTTGACTCTCGTTCACAATGCAATGGCGATGCAGTAGTTTGGCTTTTACCTAAACCCCAAACTGGAGCCGTGTGCTATGATGGAAGTCGTAAATCCTTGTGTAGTTCATATATTATCCAGACAACAATACAGAAATGGTTCTCTTGCTTCAATGAATAGCCTTTATAAAAGGATCACGTGTGAAGGACTGTTTCATTTGAATACTTTATATACAGAACAAAATACATACTGTATGCATTAATCTCTTTTTATGTAGAACTCTGCAAATGATCAATTGAGCTTGTTGTTTTAAGTATAGGCAGGTACATACAGTGTGTATATATATATATTAGCCTGCATGACTTATTGTGACCAGTCTTTGTCCTAATTCATAAAGCACAGTTTTTATATCAGTTTCACTTCAAACTTTTTAAATCCAAACAGTGGTACGAGCTCCTTGTTCTGTCTTGGCTGGTCGGAGTTCTTCTCACATTCAGAATTACCCCAGTCCGTGTCACATTCACACTCCATGTGGGTCTGTTGCGTTCATGCAAATGTCCTGCCTGCGTCCCTCGCTGGATGAAAGAACACTCAAAAGTTTAGCGGAGTGATTCACAACACAACCGCATAAATTAGAGAGGAGAACGCTTTGCACAGCCTCAAAGCGAACCATGCAGGTTTCATCCAATCAGGTTTCACTGCGTGGACGTGTCATGCGATCTGAGCAACTGCCAGTCTGATATATTAGAAAGTTCAAAACAAACCCAGTTTAGATGAAAGACTTGGGGAATTTCAAGGCACTTGCCAGCTCTCAATTGTACGATTGGGAGACACTGGTCAAAGGTCAACAGAAGCAGACAAGGACGAACAGTAGGTGAAGCCATGGCGCTGGCAGTGGTCTGTGACAGGCATTTAGATAAACCTGGAAGACAATCTGCCAGGAAATGGGCTGGTATGGGAACAGGTCGGTGGCGACGAGTTGGGTGCCAAGCGAGAGAGTACTTATAGATACAGACAAAAATACAAAAAAAGGCAGGTAGTGGCTTTAAGCAAAACTATACATGCACTATTGCATCTACATGGGGATGGAATTTGAAGCTCTTGATGAGTCTAAACATGACTAAATCTAAATGCACCTAATCACAGTGAAGTTGTGATTTACAGATCTACAGGACATCACGTGGGTGCACAACTTGTTGCCATTGTAATTTTTTTTTTGCTGCTGCATACTGTGCTCAAATGTCGCAACAGCACATCCTGTGGCGTGATTTCATAGCAGCACAGCTGTCCTTTGGGGCAGGTGTAACAATATAAGCAGAAATGGCAGCATGCTATTAGTCTTATGCTCCTCTGGCAGGCACTCTGTCTCAATAGACCCCACTGCAGTCAGACAGCGTAACTTATGCAGCACTGAGAAAAAGGCTTGGTGCTCCCCTGACACACACACACACACATCTATCCTATTCCCTCTGCTCAAAGGACCAAACCCACTCCTTGACGGCGGAGCACAGCAAAACTTTTTAAACGTAGCCCTTTTTCATACTTCTCGGTAATTCGATAAAGATAAACAACACTGTCAAGTGCATTAAAGTACAAATATTGCACGTGTAATATTTCCCCTTCATTTTAACTATAATAAATTGAATTATATTAGCCAATGGTTCTTGTCTTTGCGTTATAAATATTCATATACAGTATGCTACTGCATAGAGCAGATTTAAAAACAATGCTAGATACTTGCACCCTTTAATTGGAATCATTCGTGTTAAAAAAGCCAAAAATATTTTTCTGTATAATATTGATAGTATCAACACTAGAAATTAGAAAATTCAGTATCGATAGAAGCAGCATTTGGGCCTCCATGGATTTTTTTTTGTGTAACCGTAATGTGAGTGACTGTGCGACTGAAATTCAAACAGTAATGCCTGTCATTAGTCCCTTTCCCAAAGTAAAGCAATGACACAGTCTCGTTTCATGTTGAGCCCCCACACTGACAATAACTCTCACGACCACAACAAACGACCCCTTTTTTTCTTGTTCCTTTCTTCTCCTCCGCTCCGACAGCGCGACGTGTCATTTTTTGGAATCTCACTTATTCCCCACATAATATGTTTTCTATGATTAATGTTTGTGTGGCGCAGGCCTTCTCCCTTGCTGGGTACACGCTGTACTGTAGGCAGCGCATATGGTGCACTTCATTTAGCGGAAGCCACTCTGGTTTGTCATTCTGATCCCTTCGCCCACAGTGGAAATCACAGACGGGGTCAGTTGGAGCGCTGGCTGGTGCGCGGTGCACAGCAGGCACAGCTGCACGGCTGCCGTGTTAATGGGATTCAGGAGCTCATCCGAGCGTTCCGATAATGGAACAATGGAGGACCCCGCTTTGACGATCCCTCATCTCGGAGATGCAACAATTGATCACCAATTCAATCGCTTACTGTAGAAAATTGAATTTCTGGCCCTAACATTGTTCGTTAACCACGGTGCCGATGAGATGGCCATCCAGATTAATGATAATGGGAGGCTGAGAAGGCTTCTGAGACGGCCCGCGAATTTGATTAGCTCCAGACGGCTGTGGAGGCAGGGCAGCCAGTCCGACTCTTGTGTGTGGAAGTACTTAATGAAAACCCTGCATGGAAGGTAATTGGGAAATGTTTGTCTGGCTGCACGCTTCTCAACTTACTGTATGCGCCCTTCGAACTTATCTCTCTTCCATCTTGCTCTCGCTGTTGCATTGAAGCCAACACACACACACACACACACACACACACACGGAATTCGTCTGCGTGTTAAAATAAATAAGCCACTTAGAGAACAATAGTGCACAAATAAAGGGACCTGTTTTTTTAAGCTGTGGTGGTGGTTGTGTTGTTGATGGTTTTGGTTTTCATGCTCAGTGGTCATATTAATTATGATGCCCTTAAAACAGTTTCACCATCAACACCGAGATCCCCCCTTTTTTTTTACCAACTTAGTTTTTTTTTTCCCCCAGTATTTAGTAACAGGTACAGCTGTGTATGCAGGGATCTGTGTGTGTGTGTGTGTGTGTGTGTGTGTGTGTGTGTGTGTGTGTGTGTGTGTGTGTGTGTGTGTGTGTGTGTGTGTGTGTGTGTGTGTGTCCCTGTAGTCTTATTAGCCCTGCTCTTTATTGAGACAGACCTGGGGTTAATACATTTATGTGGCTGACAGTATATATAACTTGTTTAAAAAAGGATGAGGATTTTTATTTCTTTTCTTTCCATAGTTTCCTACTGCATCTCAACTGCAGAACAGGTAGAAACAGGTAGGAGCAACTGGAGCAAACTGTGTTCTGGCCTTAGTCCATTGCTTGGTGTTGAACTTTTGATGAACATTTTATTGCCGTTATTTGACATACATCAACCTAATCAACCTTCGTTTGTTGATTAGGCTTGTAAACAAAAAGCAAGGTTTTGTGAGGGCAGCAACAATTTATGAAACGGATCCCTTTGCTGCAGTGAGAAAAATATGTTCTATCTGGCCGGTTTTCTTTAATCGCTGTTAACATAAGAGCACTCGCATCTCCGCGTGCATTTCTTTTATATCGGAGGGAGTATTCAATGTTTTTTTTCTGCTACGAATCTTCATATGATGACTGTGTACAGACACGTTGTCATCCATGAATATGGATGAAACGCAGACATCAACACTGAAACCCCAAGGCAGTTGTTCATCCACTTCTCTGTTAGCCTAATGAAATCGACATGACCACAATAGGTCTGAACTGCTTCAGTTTGCTGCGACGTCTCTCTGAAACCAAGCCAGTTCCGTGGCATTTTACAGTTACACTTATGAATCTCATTAGCATACGACGAAGAAGACGAGTGACTCACGACCACGCCAGACTAACCCAGTCCCACTCGCGTGTCTCGGCTCAGACTGTGCTCCCCCGGTGTCGGCGCTGCCAGTCAAACGCCGCCAATTAAGGCAGTGGTAGAAATGCCTTATATTCCCCTTCCCTGAGACAGACTCGTTTAAACTATTGAACGGGGGGTTTTAAATATTTATAATTTCTCCATTTTTGTGTTCGAAAAAGTACATCAGATACCTCCGGTGTTTGAATGCGATCTCGGGGTCATCTCATGCCGGCCACAGGGGGGAAGCGTCTATGGAATGCTTCCCTTTAATGTCAAAAGGCCCACCTTTTAAGATGGGACACACTTTACGTTGTTTCTCTGACACAGGGCATTGGATCATTTGACTCCGGGGGCGGGACTAAGGGTTCCGACAGTTTCTTACACAACGGTCTCGGGGTTTGGGGATAAGCGGTCAGCTACTTTGTAATCAAGGCACAGACTTAGTTGAGCATCTTCATTTTTTTCTTTCCCTAAGCTTGTGAATAGCTTCGTTGAGCCCAAATTGATTACCAACCTGTTACATTTTAGGTGCAGAATGCCGCCAAGGTTAATTTACTGGATGAAAAGGCCTTTATAACCCTCCCACTATCAGGTTGCTTCATTGGCCTATTTTAAATCCCCTCTGAAAACAGGAGTTCATTAGGAAAACCAGCAGAAGGAAAAGACACGACACAAGCTCGCGTCGTGGACTTGAAAAGCACAGGTACATTTGCTTCCACGCGCAATCATTTCGACAGTGCCTCCCTCGGACACTGGTGTTTTGGTGCTAATTCCTCTGCACGAGGCTATATTAGCAAAAAGTAAACAGAATAGGCGCTCTTTGTGAGGTTAAACCTGCCTCTAATTAACAAAGGGTAAATTTGAAAAGGGAATTAGTCCATGGAAGGGAGCTTGTTAATGAAGTGTGCGAGCAGAATGAAGGAAGAAAGCTCGCTGGCCTCCCTGCTGGAGAAAGGTTAATGACTGTATGGAGCAGACCAGGAATGTTTTCCGTTGACTGTGCTCCGGCTCCTTATCTTCACGGCTTCCATTGTTGTCGGACCATTGTTCTGCATGAAACGCCCCCGTTTCAAAAATATATATTCACTATGTCTAATTACAATTATCTTAATGGCACGCCTTCATTCTATAACAATATGTTTTGTTGAGCTATTTCTATTAGCGCATAAGTAAAGAACATGTGGCGTTCCGAGCGATATCTGGCCAAGCTGGCACTTCGTATTTCTTACAAATCGAAAATGCAATGCTAAAACGGTAATGCGCTTTGGTGTATCCTCTGCCGAAAGACAACACGTACTCTGAGCTTGCAATGCGGTTGCCCGGCAATTAAATTTCCCCGAAATCGTGTACAAACGCCCGTGGTCCCCCGTGGGTGTGCCCTGCTGATTTTCATGATTCCATGACCCATTTTTCCAGCACCACCGCAAGGTGTTATAAGGCAATATTTCGTTTTTCAGTGAAATGGCTTTATTGGTTTGTTGTGAAATTGGATTCTGAAAGTCGCGGATGAATTGCCATGACTTGATCATTTCATCACTTTCCCTTCGCCTGCTCGTTAGGTCAGGATTCCCGTTTGTCCATTTATTTGTGCATTTGTATTTCGTATTTCACCGTGCCACATCTACCGCTGGAGACTCTTTCTCTTGTTTTTGTACACAAAGGTATGAAAAAGTGAAATGCAATCTAAGTCGTTACCTTTGGTTGTCTTTGAGTCTTAATGCTAGCTTCCAACTCACTGTATCGGCTAGCATCACATACTAGCATTCACCTTATGATGCAAGAATAATTGTAGCTTCCACACTGCCTGTGTTCATTATGCTCATTTTAGCACCTGGCACCTTATTCATTTTGCCAAAGCATGTGAATAATACCAGTGTTATAAATGGATTACCTAGTGGTTCTCGCGGATATGATAATGCCAAGCCCGATACAATAAAACCCTAAATGAGGCAAACGCTGCTTCTCCCTGGTAGTGGTCTCCTTCTTAAAGCACATTTGCGTTCCACACGGATGCCGCATGAGCCGACACAGAATCGGAACAAAAATGTTCGGGCAGTGTGTACACATGCTCCAGTGGCTCCTCGCAGTTCTCAATTTTCTCCCAGACATCAAAAAATGTGCGGAAATGTCTGATGTGCAATATCAAATCAAATCATATCAACTAGATCAATGCTCGGGCTGCTTTATATGAAACTGTGAACGTTAAAAGGAAAACACAAACTAATTATGAAAAGACTCCAATGAATAGTGGCCCTGTGAATTATGTTTTTAGGCCTATCCACCAGCTGCAGGCATTCTATTTTTGGATTGTCTGTTCTTATTTCCCAAGAGTACATATGCTACCAATTTCACACACGATCCAGTTCCATCAATTGGATCAAACGGTGAAATGCTAAAACGTTATTAATATCCAAAGGTTGAAGGTCAACTAAACTGTAACACAATGCTCGGCAAAACAATTTTCTGGTCGTTATTCAACGCCATAACTCAGGCACGGAAGGGGGTAGGCCATACTTCACGTGGGGCGGCGTTGAAGCGGTGTCACTAGCCTTGGGTGTTCACCTTGAATGCGTGGTGGATGTTTAGATCCTGTGTGCTGTCGATTTGAAGATATGCGAGGCATTCACCTTTTGGATTTTAGAATTTATAGCGCTCCCATCCATTTTTGTGTGTGTGTGTGTGACATACAGCAAGAACACACATAACAAAATCAAGTTCCTTTTATTTATATATCCCCACGTCACAAATAAGGAAGTCCCTAAAAACCTTTCATTTGTTACATACAGTCCGTACAGACACGGATTTAAACTGCTCTGTGACTGGTGGGTAGAGACATACTACCACGAGGTGGTGGTAAGTCTGGTTTACCATCACCAGGCAGACAGAATGAACAGACTGAGCAGAGGAAACAGGAGACTGTTTAATTTATTTATTTTTGTCTTCCTGATGGCAAAATTGTTGCTGCAATTACCATTTCGTTTTTGTAACACAGCCCATCATGGCTCATATGTCAGTCCATCCCCCTTCGGCTGCCTTATTTATCTCCCCCATCCAAACTGTCTGAAGCAATGTCGATTGACTTTAATCGTCTCCGACTCGGAGATGAAGCTGAACACGGAGAAAGTATTGACTTTTCATCCTTCATCTCAAACAGTACAGAGCCGCTGGGTGTCGTGTTGATCAGGATAGTGATTGACTCGGGCCAGGTGTGGGGGAGGATTTTAGTTCTAATTGTCTGAGATTTTTTCCTGTATTCTTTTATTATTATATCAGAAATTAAACTGGACAGACAATGGTTTAACGATAACGTGACCTCCTCTCTGAGTGCTTTCCATCGCCTTCGTGCGCTTGTAGGTTATCTCTTTGTTGTACGCTGAAATAACCGTTTTACAGATGATGTCTTTCGATTGGCGCGGTTTTCTATGTGTTTATTTGGACAGCATATGCAGCGACGCGTTAATCATAACTGTGAAAACTGCATGCCTACTATCCCACACGCTATGCTTATAAAAGCCACAGTGTTAGAAGGAGCACCTGTAAACCTCTTTTTTTCCACTCTGTCCTCCTTGAGCCGACCTTGATGCTCTTGTTCCACACACACACACACACACACACACACACACACACACAAACACACACACACACACACACACACACACACACACTATCTCTCTCTCTCTCTCTCTCTCTCTTCTCTCTCTCTCTCTCTCTCCTCTCTCTCTCTCTCTCTCTCGTTCGTCCATGTTGGCGGGGACTTCTTGTCATCGGAGATCACACCCTCAAACTACGGCTTCTGGAGGCTCAAAGCTTCTGAGGTTTCACATCGGCCCGCTTCCTCTATCAACCCGAGTGCAAACCAAAATAGACTCCATAATTCATCCCAGCCAATCCGAGGAGAAGAATGTAAATAAAGAACAAAAGTCACCTGTTCTGCGCGTATCGGAGGGGGCCTCCCGGAGAACAGAGCTTTTCTTAAAGCCGACCCCGCCGCAGGCCTGACCCCGGTCACTTCTCCCCGCTCCGTTTTCCGAAAGCAACAGTGCAGGGCAGCGCTCTGCGCTTTCTGTGCTCTCTTTATCTCACATTAGCAGACAACAGGTCTCCGCCGTAGTCTGGATTTATTTTTTTATTTTTTCCGTCCGATACCTGAGCTCCTCTCTCGTCTGCTCGGTCATCTCCTCCTTGATTGACTTTAATTTGTCCTTTTTGCCCTCCTACGGTGAAGTGTACCTTACAAATCCATCAGTCATGGCGAGTGTCAATTAAAAAGGTATCACCCGATTAAATCTGTGAACAGCTGATGCTAATTAATATCCGAGCTTTACGGCGCGTGACACCGGGCCCTGCACGCCTCTCAGCACTTGATGACCGTTTGGCCGTGCGGTTGGAGAACCATTTTGCAGGGCCGAGACTAATGAAGCTCGCGGGCTAACATGGAGCCAGACTATGAAATGGCCCCATCAGGTACATTATCCTAACACAATCGGCGCACAGTCTCGCTTTCCTTTTTTCCCCAACTGCTCACTGGGCACAAAGTAATGATTGCAATATAATAGACTTCCCAAGAAATGTTCATAAATATTATCAAAAAATTATGGAATTCGTGAGTACTGCTTTCTTGATGTTTATTTAGAACCAAATTAGCCAGTTAATTGTAGCTGTGAATACTCTTACTGGCTTCTTTGCCTGATGTAATCATTTACATATCTTTATACAGGTGTTTGTTATCACTTCATTAATTCTATACGTGGTTTGTGTCCTAACCGTCGTATTTCCTTTGTCAGACTGGCTGTGTTATATTTTCCAATATATCAGACAATATAACTGCTTTCTTAGTAATCCCACACATCCACCAATGCCTGGTGCTTCAAAGATTATGACTTAAATAAATGGCAATATAATAACAACTATTCCTTACGTAATTCATAATATTGTTGCGAGCTTAATGCACACATCTACTAATGCATGCCATATAGTTGAAGTTACTTGGAAATGTGAGCCCTATGTGTACTCTAAGGTGGAATGGCTTGACACCGAAGTCATGTTGAGAATTTAATCTGCTGCTTGCATTGAATAATTGAATAACTCGCTGCTTGGAGCTGGGGTATGTGATAATTTCACAGGCTAATTGCATTTAACTTAATTGAAGGTGCAGCAGGCAACGCAAAAACACCTTAAAAAAAAAACAAAAAAAAACAAAACAAAAAAAACAAAAAACATTTTGCATCAGCAACACAGTTGCTAATATTAACCAAAGTGAACTGTTAGACGTCATCCCAAATGCATGATTTGGACTGCAAAATTGAAAGCCGAGCAAACGTTTGAAGGAATCATCTGCTTGTGCAGACGTGCAACTCATTTAGTTTCTGTGTCGGCTCATTTTTTTAGTTATTTTAAGATCATCTTGCTATGAGTGTGTGACTTTATTATTATTTAATTTGTTACTAGAACTCAAAAAGCTAACGTCTGCAATCAGTTAACAGTCAGAATCTGTCGTATTAAGTCTTTTAAACAGGCAGTGATATCGCATTTGTGGTTATGCATTGCTTTCGATTTGCTCCTCGCTTCATCGCATCAGAGCAGCTGGCGCAATAGTTATCACTCATGTCCAAATAACAACATCTTAATCTTGAATCGGGCAAACGGTAATTATACGTTTCATTATACTTGGATTATTATGATGAATTATGATTCGGTCGCCCAGGGCAAAATGAGAAAGTCCATTCACGGAGCACAATGTCGTCCTCGGGGAAACGAGGTCAACCATTTCTCTTAGCTCAGGCTCGCATCCACACCATGGTAAAAGTTGATCTCAGCAGCTTCCTGAATAGGTCACAACATGGAGGAATAATAGAGGGATAAAAGAGGACACTCTTAGCTCGGAACTTGCCATTTAGGAGAACTCCTAGTGGCGAGACGAACCCCCCTGGAGTTTAATGCATTGCCCGCTTAACATTTGGAAGTGTGTATGCCTGCAGGGTGAATCCTGAATGACTGTCTTTGGGGACATGTGGTCTTGTTTCCATTATTCTTTAATGCATTGCTCTTTTTGCTTCTTGGGAACATCGCCACATGGGCTTTCACAGGTTTTGGATTAATGCTGTATCGCAGACATTTTTTTTCTTCCCCCCATCCACCTGTGGTGTATGTTTGTCACAATATGCGCGTCGCCTGCTGGGACTGCCCCCATCCATGAGCGACTTTAGTTACCCTCTTACCCGAGCTGGCGGTGTGCTCACTTTTGGGTTTTCCAACATCATGCCCATTCACAAACATCCCCGGCGAGGCCCAGCGAAGGGACGCTCTCTATGTTCATAATCAGATATTGCCCTTTTGTCTATTCTGCCTTAGTGTCTGTGCCTCTGCTCCAGGCTTAAAGAGGATTTCACCAAGGAAGGAGATGACAATATATATCATTTACATTTTTATAATACAGACAGTGCCGTAATATTCAATATAACTACTCAGTGAGTCTTCGTGACTTTGCTGATCATCTTGATAGTTACAATAGCTATAACGGCACAATTACTAAGTACGCTTGTCGAAAGCTTGATATAACACATTAACATATTCCTTTTTTGGCGACTGAGCCAGGAGAGAAACCTTGCAGGACTTCAACAACAGGTAATTTAATACTTTTTGAGCCTTTTGTCATGTTGAAACAACATATGCTGTCGGGTCAAGCAGCCTTGACAATTCTATATCTCCTTTTTTTTTTTTTTTTTCATCTCGTACTCGCGCTCATTCCTCTGCGGCACTCACTTCACACCGGCCAAGTATGGAGCTCCTTTCTCGGCTGCCTCTGTGATCTACAGTGAGACCTGATAATTGATGTACCCTAAATGACAGGCATTGAGTGAAGCCCGTTGTCAGGGTCGAGCGATCGGTCCATACAGAGGGTGGTCAGTCATTTGTTCCGCAGATTGGAAGTCTCTTGTAGTGTTGTCATGTGCTCCATGATATTCATGGCTTTTCATGGATATGACCTATGCACATTCAATCTGGGACTGCGCATCAGAGAAAAATCGAGCTGGAATTCACGCACGGATTTGCAGTAATGTCAGCGATGGGCAGATGAGGCATGTGCAAACACTCTCCAGAGTAAGGTTAATAATACTGTGAATAGATTCTTACAATATATAGACTTGCTCTGGCTTTCAGCACAGCTGATGTGGTCCTGTTGACCTTCTACTGTGTGCACACGTGCGTGTGTATGTATTGGGAATCGTTGAAGTCTTTTATTTCTCCACGCAGTTAAATTTGTCTTGGGGACACATTTCTTTGCATTTCTTGCACTCGTCAAATAAAGCGATTCTCATCTTGACTTTGACAAACAATTGTATCCATCGGAATGTGTTCCCACTAGTCACCTTCACAGAGTTCAGCACTGTCGCGGTACATGATTAAGCATGGACAAATGGGCCCATGGTCCCGCAGCCAACGTGCGACGTCCCGCCTCAGCCCACTGCAGGGCACGAAACAATGGTCAGCGCACATTAAAGTTTCCAATTAATCATCCTTAAAGAGATTTGCATTTTTCAAGGACACGCTGCAAATGATCGGTACGATCAGCTTTATATTCAAATCACACTCGGTGGTGGTGTGTGAGCTTAAACAGTCATTGAAATGACAAATTCCACTAAGCAAAGAAACCAGTGGTGATAATACATCTTCTACGCACTGTCAAATCCACATTACACCTACTCAAATTAAGCGCACCTCAGGACAAGAGCAGGAGTCAGGGATATGGGCTAGGCCATCCAAGGGCGATCTAAGCAAACTAGAATAGAAGAGGCCTCAACTTACGTAAATGTTTAGTTTTACTGTACTCATCGGAAACTCATAACATTTACCCAAAGTCAACCCCGGGGCCGTTGATCCGTTTCGGGCCCTGCGGGTCTAATTTGCGGGTGGCAGACGATGGCTTGGTGCGGTCAGGGAGTCGGAGGATGACCCCAGGAGGAGCACCTGTCCGGGGCCGGACCCGCCGCTCGATGTGTTGTGCCTTTGGGTGGGTTTGGCATTAACCCCGCTGTAATGTCCCTCCCTCGTCACTCCCCTCTCACCCCGGCCCTAAGACACACATAACCTGCCACATCCACTCAGTCGAGGCGGGGGTTAATTAAAACGCTACGCAGCAAAGGCATGCGGATCACTCTGGGGCTGTGGTATATGCGTGAATGACATGCACGTGTGGAAATACACACACACACACACGCACTGTTCGACATAGTGGTCGGTTGTTTGGGCACCTCGGGGGAACATACAACCTGATGATCCCCTCCAGTGACAGAGGGACAGATCTAATCTCAGCCTCCCTTTTCACATATGTTGTCCAATAATGCATTTTCCATATTTCGGAGACTTTGTTTATGACTGACTAAGTGAATTTGCCCCCAATCTATGACCATCTGGCTCGCGCCGATGATTTGCATTTGCATATTTTTTTTTTGTTCTTCTCTCGCAGTGACAACTATGTCATCAGAAGTTCCAAATTATCCGCTGTGGTCGCCGTGTTTAATTCATGCCTCCGACACAGGGCACGCTATTCGCTATTCATTCGGGAGGCATTCAAATGAAATGAGAAGAAAAGGCGGTTACTTATTTATCCCCGGCCCCCTGTGATGCCGCAGCGCAGAGACAATAGAGGTGAGGGATGCTAAATGACTTCTGTTGTGTGCCGTCCCCGGCTCTCAGCATAATTTGATTAGTGACCTTCTAGCTGTGAATGTGTGGGACCTCTTCATTCAAGTCCACGAGGCTCCCGGGGCAAGAGTCCATGTTACGGGGCTCGGCCCCCTTCCATTATGACCCTGCCCTGGTGTCATGTGCACACACAACCGGGCGTCTGTGTGATAAATGGCCATTGACTGCCCCTGTTGACAACACAAACCCCACCACCCTTGTCATTTTAGCACCAGTCTGGGGAACATTTGGCCTTATGTTTGTGGCACGCAACACGGGAAATATGCGGCAGACAGATGTATGCACAAAGAGTGCGTCTGCCTCGCACTCGGCGTTGTCGTTTAAAAAAAAATATATACTGTGTATGTATATGTATATATATATATGTATTTCCCAGAAAAAACTCTTTTGTTTAAGTTGGCCACTGCGCTAGTAACAGCAGAATCCCTTTATAATTACATCATCTACTCAGCATGAATTTCCCGGCATCTCCTGATTTCATTAGTGCACTACTCCCCTCAATGTATGTCTTCTTCGTCAGTTGTGTCTCTAGCTAATAATAATCCAGCATAATTAGAAAACGAAGAATGGGCCTGCCAGCACTCCCAGCAGTGTTTTTTATTTTTTTCTCAATCTGGAAACTTTCCTCTTCTGCTTCAATGTTTTGTTTAAATGAAATGTCTGCATACTAAAACGCAGATGAATAAGTAGTCGCTTTAAAGCTTCTGGTTAGATTAAATTTTCATCCGACTCCTGATGAGCTATAATTTGCGAGGTGCTCACAGGCTTTGGTTTATTGCAGGGAACTGTCTCGCAACCAGGGGGAAAAGGTGGTTGTCATTTAGTCGGTGTGATTATTTTTCCCTGATGAAACAGCTGCCATAACCGAGGTCACATACATTACGAGCTGTCTATTTTCCAAACTTCCACAGTGGTGTTTTTTTTTTTTTTTTAGATCGATGGAAGAGTGAAGTGTGAATTAATAAGCTCCATCTTTCTCATCTACAGTATCTTGTTTTCACCGCAGCTATCACCTTTAATAAGAATTGTTGTTAATTACATCTGTGGCAGGGGTGTAACCTTTAGCACTCCAGCCCGGTTGCTTTTATCTCACTCTGACAACACTACGACAAGGTGGGATATCGTTCCAATTTCCCAAAGTCCTTTGTATTTAACTTTGTGCCGTAATTGCGTTCACTCGAACCTCAATTAAAATCAATCTTCCAAGAAATGCAAAACAAGGTCTGGTAAAAAAGTATTTTTCAATACTGTAATGCTCAATCCTCTAATGGTACAGCTCTGCCAACTCATTTTTAGTAACACTGAAATGACTCGAGGAGCATTGAAATATCTTGCATTAAACGATCAGTCCCTATCATATGTCTTCTAAAATAATTGGTTGAAAATACGCAGCCACATTGAATTCCCATGGTTGCACCGCTTTATCAGGAATGCGTGTAACGTAGCATTCACAGTCTCTGCCCATGACTCCGGGTGCGACTAATGATTCTTGTAAATATTCATATTAGTAGTCTATTTACAATTCAGATGATCTGAATCTGAATATTCAATATTATTCGTATCTTGCCCTTCAGTTTGCGTCTTTTATTTGTAGCAAAGATGGGAAATATTTGGCGAGAGAAATGGCAGAAAAGCAACGCATCTTCACCTTTAGCAAAACTGCTCCCGTGCTATCATTCCAGCACTATGTTAAGAGTGGTGTTTAGGCGTTGTTGTGTCATTGCATTTTGTGAGGCAATAATTGTTTGAGTATATATCGGTTGCAACCTCGGGATTACCAAACATTCCAAGAAACCAAGGGGAAAGTTCGATATGGTAACATGGCCAGATGTTGGTGTAAGCTGCCGCGAGCGTGATGGCGTCCGTAGACACACACACACATCGCTCCCTGCGTTAGCTTGAGCAGGTTTTAAGCAGCTGCGAGCTTAGGATTACGGTGGCTTAAGATCCTCTGACCCCACCCCTCCCACCGGCCCAGGGTACCACTCGATTGAACTAAATTCCTAAAAGACTTTTATTCCAAAACAAAAGTATTTCTCCTCGTCCGCCTGCCCCCGCCTCGAAGACCTTTCCTCCCCGTCCGCCTGGCTCCTCAAATTCCTCTAAATGAAAAATGATTCCGCCCGCCCATTGTCGGGCTTTGTGCGGCAGACGGCACCGTTTTTATTCCCCCCTCGGTGGGGAGGAAATGAGTTGCGGGAGCGGATTCTTCTCACGCGGAGATCTGGGTAATCGCGTGGCTGCGTGTCACCAGCACCACCGCAGTGACGGCAGCTTTTAATTAATCCCACGTCCCTCCACCCAGGCTGGCCCACTGGTGGCTTCTCCCCCAAAACTTTTCCTACATATTCATTCTGGGTGTGTGGTTTGGACTCTGTGTGTGTGTGGGGGGGGGGCTCTCTAACTGCAGCCTCGGAATCCGCTGCGTTGGATGACACTGCTGTCACTTTCCCACCCATCTGAACATGGTATATTGCCTCGCGTGTTTGAACCCCGTGATGTCGGCTCCGTCACAGTCGCCCAAACTCTGGGAGACGTGCGGGTACACCGAGTCCACGTGGGACGTTTTGTTGTCCCAAACTGGATACGGGACGTTGGCCCCTTTTTTTGCTGCACTGCAGTGATGTTATGTTTGGGGCGGCTGAAGACAGTGAAATAACGAGGCCCTTGAAGTGTCGGCGTTCTCCTTCTGGTGCCCTGATGAATGGTGACGGCTTGTATTTACTGTCCCATAAAGTGCTGACACTGCCCAAATTCCGCACCTCTTGGAGAAATACCAAAACACCGCTACCCCGGAGCTAATGTCTGTGCGTTAGCCCCGGCCGAGGCGTGGAGGGGGAGTCTGAGTGAATGAGGGGCACTCACTTCTCCGGAGAGACGGGCTGAGCTTTTTTGTGCCTGAAGGTCAAACTGTCAGAGGGGTAATATCAGACCTGCTGAAGCAGGCGGCGGCACCCCACCCCCCCCCCCCCCCCCCCCCCCCCCCCCCCTCCTCCGGCTCCGTCCTCATACTTGAAACAACGTCGGGACAACAATGTCAGACGTGTGAACAGCAGAATCAAAGCCTCAAGATATGATTCACGTAATTCACGTCGACCGTCTCGTTACGTCTCTGTTACGCGGTCGGCGGTGCTGCTCGGGACGTTTCCGTGTCACCCCTGACGAGTCCATTGTACTTGGATGCCTTTGTTCGCCGCGTTTTCCCGGCGCTAGCCGCGAAGTGAATAAGACTGCAGCACAGGCGCGCCTGGGCTCGCCGCTCAGTATGACTTGGCGGTAGCCGCCATTAGGTAGGCAAAGTGGGCTAAACTCGCATGCGATTAGGCTGTCAACCTCTGAAAATAATGAGCTGCAGACAGAGCCACACTGGCATGCAAATACTGGACTGACATTTAGAGCCGGCTTTACGTAAATGAGAGAAGAGAGCGGATCGAAGAGGAGCTACGGCCTCCCACCGCAGCGGTGCAGATCAGCCGCGGGTAATGGACAAGTCGGACCCCTTCAGAACCTTTCGGAATTAAATAAATATTCCTCCGCATCAGACACCACGGACAAATGGGGCCGAGGGTCGATTAAGTTTCTAAAGGGGGACGTGGTGTTGATCTCATAAAGGGCATCATGAGATGTATGGCCTCTTCCAAGATCATTTGAACCACTTAATGTTGGACAGGGATGAATGGCTGTCATAGAGCAGAGTCAATGATATGGATATTTTCATAACATATTGTGTATAATTCATATTGTAATGGCACCGACACCAATCAGCCCCTCTGCTTTTGTTTTGACCGTAGCCTGTTTTTAAATGAGATTATTGACTCGGTAGTTTGGATTATGGAATACGTTTCTCACCTTATTTTTTACATATTCTTTTTACAGTGATAGAGATACATTGTCGTCATCTGCCACTGCGGGGTGGCAGAGTCTTGGGCGGGGGGGGGGGCTGGGGGCTCTTGTTAATTTGTATTAATGTCCGATAATTTTGAGTTGCCATGGATGTATGTGCACGCCTTGTGCTCTCGGGCAAAAAATTGGATTCATTAAGAAGACGGAGGAGCTGGTGAGGCCTTTTTGGCCCAGGGGTTTCAGGTCACTGAGTAATGCGAAGAAATGGAGAGGGTCCTGGCCTGGTGAAGGGGGGGGGGGGGGGGGGGGGGGGGGGGGGGGGGGGGGGGGGGGGGTAGTCGGTGACAGAAGGTAGAAGACAACACCCCCACACAGCAGCACATCACTCACAGTGACACGCCTCTCACCGGACACACAGTTCGCTCCCACTGCTGTTGCCCCTTCTTTCCACCCAGATGTATCCGATTCCTTCTGACAAAGCCGCATGACAGGCTTAACGCATCTGTAGGTAGGCAGGTGACTCTGGGTCACTCTGCTTTCATGCAAATCAATAAGTATGATTATCTCTGTCAAACCCCCCCCCCCCCCACACACACACATCCATGTGCGTTGGGTTATTAACATAAACAGAAAATGGAATACATCCTCTCGCTTTTCTTAAAGACTCAGATTTTTCAGTTGTTACCTCATTTTCTTCAACGCAAAATGTACAAGGATAAATAGCAAATGGCAGCTGAGTGTCTTGTTTGCTGACCTGATTTTGAGGACCCTTCCCCAGCCTATAATTCCCCAGTGTAGACACTCATTTACCGTGGCTACACGTTAGCTGCTTTCAAACAGGCACTGATGTCGGGACATCTTCCCAGAGGGGCTATGTGTGAGGATCCAAATGTCAACGACATTTTTTGCAACCTTTTTTTCTGCAAGCTGGAAACATTTTACACAGTTTACCGGAAATTTTCCGGAGTTCATGTCCGAAGTCATTTCTTGACATTAACGACACACTTAATGATACATGTAAAAAGCCAAAGACCTGAAGACATATGTGAACGAACCAGACCCACCATGCCAAAAGATGAATTTATAAAGCCAGTACTCAACATCAGCTCCTCAGTATATTCCTTTTGTTTTTTTTACCACACACACCCACACACACGCACAATTTACACCATGGCAAAGGTGCCGACTTTGTAGGAGGCCCTGTGCCTCGGTTTGACGTCTGACCACAGCACTCCTCTACTCGGCATTTAGAGGCCATTAAATCATGGCTCTGTTTGATGTGCAAGCTGTGTGCAACAGGATGTGAGGAGACGGAGCAGCAAGTCCCCCTTTTATTTTCGTTTGGAAAGTGCGGTCGTTATACTTGCTGCCTTTGCTGCAGTGGCTGCCTGTTGAGCTCTTGTTATGTTGTACAACAAAAAAATATATATAGATATTTTACATTTGACAGCTCGCACTATGTAAATCCCAAAGTTATTATTCCATTAAAAGTAAGGGCAAGCTTTGTATTTTATAAATAATACACATTACACATATTTTATTGCCTTCCATCGGCATGTCTCACATGATTATTTGGGTCGAATCATGATGGAGTGAGCAGTAAAGGTTAGGCCAGCAGAATCCCAGGCACACTTAAGTCAATAATATATATAAAAAGAAAATTATGTATGAACAGGTCTATGGCTCAAAAATAGAAGTTTGAACAAAGCAGTGCATTTACAAAGTCTAATAGCTGAGCATTCCTACTCAAGTGCAAGAACCATCTCGCCTGAAAATCGTAAAAAAAAACAAAAAAAAACGTGAAATTGGTCCTCTCTGTATCAACTCATTGGCTTAACCCTCTGCCTTGAGCCTTTTCTATTTGCTCCGAAGGCAATTCATCTGTTAGCTAAACATCTGACATCTGCAATTTCTAGCTTTCTTGAACTGAATACCAGTTATTTTTTATTCGACAGCAGAGCATCCTTATGGTGGACAGGTTGCCTTTTTCCTGACGAGTCCCCGATGACTGGTTTTTGTGTTGTGGACACCAAATTTGCATCTATTTTTCATTTCTCGAGATCCTTGAACCGAGGATGACCCGACTCCGCTGACCCTTTAATCAGTCATCGGGGTCTTTGAGTATTTTTTGGGATCCTGCTAATGGTGCTGATGTAGAAGAGCAGTGCCCAGCTACTGACCACATTGAGGTCATCCAGGGGTGCTCTGATACGAGCAGCTATAGGAATGCAAATGTGACCGGCTGCCTGACCAGTACATTACAATAGGAATCACAGCAGCCTGGGGCAGACAGTGCAGCTGCCCCCCATTAGTTTCTATCTCTGGGTTAGATAAAAGACAAACATAATTAGGGTCCGCGTGTGTCACATGGGAGACAAATGCATGTGGCATCTTGGATTGTTTAGCAGTTGTCTGACCCCGGAGAGAACATGAGAGTGATTAAGGAATTGTTTAAAGGGACGGATGGGTCAAGGGGTCATAAGTGATAAGTGAGGTCACACAGGGTCACCAGGAGTCTGGTTCATTAATTTTACCCCGTACTTTGGTTTGCCAAAATGGACAAAGCGGCTCTTTTTAATGTATTATTTGCAGTGAACGTCCTGACAATAGTGTGCTCCTTTCATTTAGTTAAACTTTAATTTCCCACACAGGTTAGGGAATATGTGAAAGTGACTTACTCATTCTCCGAGCTTTAAAGTTGTCAGCTCTGGTGGTCATACCTTAATCACTGCCAACCCATGCGAGTTATTCACTTAATCCCAAAAGCCCTGAACAATAACACATAAAAAAAAACTGTCCAAGCTTTAGAAATAGCAGTGATTATTCACCAGGGATTTTAAATATATATTTGCACGCACGGGTCAAGAAATAGAGCTCTGTTCCTTGCATCCCATACATTTTCAGCTAGGCCGATAATAAGAGTACCTGGTTTAGTTTACCTGAAAACAAGACATAGCACTTCTTATTGTGTCCCTTATATTTCTGAGGAAGGCCACCGTATAGAGGGTTTGCTCACTACAGCTTAATAAATAATAATTAAGAAATGGCTGACATTCCAATGTTTGCTCCTGAGATTGTTGAATGAAATAAGGCTTCTGCAGTCAAACTAATAAAATCCATTGACAGGTTTCATATGGTAACTGTTACTAGTCAGTATTCTAAATCTAGCCCCTGTGTTTACTTTAATTCCAAGTTAATGTGATATATATTTAGTGTCTGAGGCACGGTTAGTGTATACTTAAGGTTTGGATCAGTTGTGCAGCTTTTAGCGGCTCCCCTTACTGTAATTAAAGCCTCCACTGTGTTAAGAGCTTGTGGCTGAGTGGACGAGGGTATGCAATACTTTTTTTTGGTGATGCACACTGAATACTTCCATGTTTTGCTGGTCTACAGAGTGCCATCTGGAAAAAACATGAACTTCATGGTAAACTTTGGCAAATATTCTGCTAGGTGTATACGTAAGGCGGGGTAATAGCATTTTACGACTTTCGCACGTGTGGGCTTTTTGTAGGCCCATGCTCGTGTGAGCTTCGACCATGTCATTAAGCATGCAGCCTGGAGCCCAAAGCAGTGTATATATACTCTGCCCTCTGCAGGGACGGGCATCCCCAGCAGGGCCTGCGTGTCCCACCCTCCATATGGTGGCTCGTCATTAGTTTTCTCTTGCCCCGGCGCCCCGGGAAGTTCGTCAAACCCAAGAGTCCTATTTCTCTGCATCCACAATTTCTCCTCCACGTTGATACTTTCTCTCTCTCTGGCCAATCGGATAAGTCACACATGGCTACACCGCACGAAAGAACAACAGCAGCCTCGAGCAGATGTTGCCGGGCCGACTTCCCACGGAGTGGGAAACTGGGTTTCGAGAACGGTATCTGCGTTATTGTGGCAGAGTTTACCGTGTCTCTCGGAAGGGGATGTGGTTTTAAGGCCGTGAGCTAAGACCTCAGGGGTTCAGATATTTTTGAAGAATAAAATGCTGGAGGTTATATTTGCCCCTCCAAGCATTTTCGATTGTGTGTCTAGATAGTAATTTGAGATATGAATGAATATAAAGGGGCCGCTCACAGCCCTCTCTTTTACTCCAGGGCAGGTCACATTTATACAAAGATAGAACTCTTTTCAACAGCAAAAAATAAATTGAGCAATCACAGCAAAGCATGATGGGGTAATACTGGGGACATTATTAGAATGGCAATATAAAATCTTGAGTGGGTTCTGTTGCACACAGGGTAAGAAAGAGCAAATGTGTTTTTGTCCACTTTTATTTTGTAATATGACCAATATTTCTCATATTCAAGTGTGTATGAAAAAAAGTCACTGGTTTCTTAAAAAGCTAAATACAATAAGCATTGGATCAAGGCACATACACGACTGGCCAAAGGGCATACAATGCACTTTGGTTTTCAATTGTAAAGAACAGTTAACTTCAAATTGTGGCAACATAAATGTGTGTTCGTTTGAAAAAAAAAAAATACAAAATAACACTCATAACAAGGAGTTTCTGACACTGTGGTACTTTTCTAATGAGAGAGCCAATCTGTTCTGCCTTTTTGGCCCGGTGAATAGAATGACGTATGGTACATGGTACTAAAGAATGTCGCCATTGTCATTGGGCCATTGTTGGCTTGTACAAATAGAGAGAGTGGGGGGTCCTCTGTGTCAGCCTGTCCAGTCTACTTGTTTTGAGGAGCAAAATGCTCCTTAAGGTTGGTGTGCTTTAACTGCCCTGTGCTGTGGCCTAGAGCCCTATACGAAACACCGGAACCCTCCTTGGGGCCCTTTGCAGCGTTTCTTCTTCTTGCAACCAGAGACAACCACACACTGAACAAAGCAGAAAAACAAAAGCATGGCACCTCTTCATTTAGTTATTCATTCTCAACACCAGGTGAATATTAGAGCAAGACTCTTGGTCCGTAGTATGAAGACAGCTACTGACTGCTCAGTCTTTTCGAGGGCAACATGCCTGCTTTGCATCATGTCATTTTTTTTGCCTTTTTAGTTTTTTTTTTAGACAGCCACATAGTTAAAAGAATGACCTGTGCTTATACTACAAGGTTTTCTAAAGTCTGATTGTTCAACACAGCAATGAAAACCCACTTTCACAGTTGACAAGTCATCATGTCTCAGTAGAACACAGAGTTTCTTTTAGTAGATCGATAACCTTAAGCCAAGGAAATACAGTACAAATTACTACAAATCCCTTAAATATAGAATTGCAGTTATTTACCATTCCCACTGATGGTTCAGTGATGGCCTGCAACTGGAACGTTCTCCGTCTTCAGTAAATGTCCTTAAATATAAATTATATGGCAAATGTACAGAACATTGCTTCCTTAGTCCTACAGATCCAGTGTTTTGTTCAATACTTGCCACTCTGTCACGCACGCATCATGAATGTCCGTGCCCATTATCACGAATGGGAATGATCTGAATCTGGTATTCCACTGTCTCTGTAGCTCCTGTTGTTAGCATTGTTCTCAGTATGTGGGCTTTTGTATAAACTCAGGCCATTGGGTGGGAAAATCGTGTGTATCATAAACTCCTCCTTGGACACGGGCAGGTGATTTATAGGTATCATTTGAAAAGAGGTCTCTCGTATTTCTAGGATGGAGTTGTCCTTCTTAGTGCCAGCCTCGGCATAGTCGTCCTTTCTCCGACGGCCTTTGTTGTAGGTGCAGTTCCTGGAAAATAGCGAGCCATTCCTGTGGACATACCAGCACACCAGTGCCAACATGATTATTGCCAAAAGAGCCACAGCCCCTCCAATGATAGCAGCCAATGGCAGACTGGAATTTTTGTAAGGCTCTTTCTCCTGCTCTCTGTTTAAAGTTGTGGTTGGATTGTATGATTTGTGAGAACCAGTCTCTGTCTCTATGCAAACGGGGGTCTCGTCTGACAAATAACTGTTGCTGGTTTCCATGGGAACCATGCATATCCTATAGGAAGACTCTGGCTCCAGGGCGGTGAGCAGGTACTCCGTCCTCTCCCCCTGCACAATGGTCTCTGTGATGGAGCCGAACGCAGGGCTGTGTCCCAGCTTCAGCCAGCTGAGCCGCAGGGCAGTCATGGGCAGTGACACCCTCCATGATATGTGTATTGTGTCTGCATTACTTGACTTCACACTGATGGTGATAATCTTTCTGCCCGAAGAGGTGGTAGTGCTATGGTAATTTTTACCGATGTTGGGCCCTTTTACCACAGGCCTTCTAGTCACAAACAGGGGCCACTCGGGCTGTGAGGGGCGTACAGTGTTGGAGACTGTGCTCGTCTCGTAGATGGGAATGAGATCCGAATCTGTGCAGTCGAACATGTCTGTAGTAAGGTCTTTGATGGCCATGCCTTTGACTTTGTCAGGCCCCTGGCACATGAAGCCACGCACGTTCACCTTGGACGGTAACGACCGCAACCAGTCACGCACCCATTTCATCCTACAAGTGCATTGCCAGGGGTTGTTGCGGAGCAGGAGCTGTGTGAGATTGTCCAGATCTTCAAACACACCCTGCGGGAGGCTGCTGAGGTTGTTACCAGACAGGTCCAGACGATACAACTGCCTGAGGAAGGCAAACGCCCCCGGCGGCACCCGATTAATATGATTATCTTGAAGCTGCAGCTTCTCCAAACTGGTACCGGGCAGGTTGGCTGGGGGGGATGTAAGCGAGTTCCTCACTAGCGAGAGCTCCGTCAGGTTGATCAGGTTGATGAAAGCCATCTCCCCAATGCCACGGTTATTGAGCAAGTTACCATCCAGGACTAGTCGCTTCAAGTTGATGAGGTCTTGCAGCGACTGCTCTGAGATGGAGGAGATGCGGTTGTCATCAAAGCGCAGCTCCTCGATGCTCATAGGGAGGCCCGAAGGGATGGTGCTAAGGTGGTTTCTTGAGAGGAAAAGCAGTCTGAGGTGAGTACTGTCCCTGAAGGCCCCCTCCTCGATGCTGACTGCTGATACGGAGTTATCATCCAGGTGCAGCTCCTCAATGTAGGGAATTTGGGCTAATGTGGAATGAGTAATCATTCGAACGTTGTTCTCCTGAAGGTGGAGTTCTTTCAGCCCAAGTGGAAGGTTAGTGGGGAACTCATCCAGATTGTTGCAGTAAAGGTAGATCTTCTCCACGTTGACCAGCCTGCGCAGCTCCGTGGGTATGCCCGAGCTCTTAATGCGATTGTTCTGCAGAAAGAGCACTGTAGCGTCCCGGGGTATACCAATAGGGATGGAAGTCAGGCCACGGTCGTTACAGTAGATGAAGGTCTCATCGCAGCGGCAGGCCGAGGGACACGAGGCTGAGGTCACCAGGGGGTTAGCAAGTCCCAGCAGCAGCCCGACCCTGATGAGGAAGAGTATAAAGGCCTTGCATTGATGCACCATCTTGAAGCTGTATCGCTCGGCGGTCTAATCACTTGAGAGCCCTGGGGAGAAGACACAAGAGTACATTTAAGGCAAGGCCTTGAAAGGAGAGCCAAATTCCTGTTCTCATAATTGCTGGGTGTTTGAAATTCTGCCTGTAGCACTTTTTAAAATAAAATAACCACTGAAAGAGTTCCTATTACATTGATATGAACGAATGATTTGGATCTCCAGACAGTGAAAATAAAGAGCAACTTTTTCTGAGATAAGGGGTTTTCTGCAGAGATAGCTTTACATCCACTTTTAACGGATTATAGATTCCCTAGGATAAGAAGTTTAAAAAAAATAAAAAAAATAACCTGTATCAGAAAAAGAGCAGCTTTTTGTTATCGACTTTTTGACACAAGACATGTTCCAACTCAGGAGCTCCGTGAATTCAATCTCTATGCTTTCTGGCCCTGATTTGTGAAATGTAATAGTGTTCCCTAGTTGTTCTACACATTTCTGTATCTCAAGGCTGCCTTTCCTCGAGACCATGAGGGTAAACACAATCTGGGCAGGTACTGTTATGGAAGAGACCTTCCGGAGTTCTGTTAGACGATTACCCATTGCATTTTTTACATTTTGAGACATTTTACCTCCTACATGATCAAAATGTATTTAAATTGATGCTGCAAGGCCATATTTAAAAAGATATGTGATCATCCTTTGTACTCGCATCATGTGTGCTTTAAACACTAAACATTTGTAAATGTACAGAACATATTTTGCTCACAAGATATTGAAATACATTTGGAGCCGATCTCCTTCAAATCAACACGAGTGTACTATAGGGCATCAGTGTGTAGTTGCCATTTAATTAGGCTAATGCTAATTTCCTGCGTTAATTGTGCATTCCTAACATGACCTCTCTTACTGCATGTCTCATTAGAAATTGGAGTCTGGTCAGCGGAGTGGAAAAAAGAAGCAAAGCTATCTGTGTTTGTCATACCTGATTTATACACCGTGGTAAATCCCCTCCAGCCACCAGAAAAAATCCAATGTAGATTTCCTCTCGAAATTGCTCTTATCCTTCCTGAAAGGAAAAAGTTTCTTTTCCCAAAGGGGGGGGGGGTTCCTTTTGATATCCCGGCCCGGTCAGTGTTTGCTGAGCCGATCCTTGTTTGTGCGATGACCTCCTCTGTGTTGTCAGAGGCTCATGCTTTTCAATGCCTTTACCATGGCAGATAAGCCTGTAGAAAAAGCATCCCCGCTCACTGACAAAACATGCCCTCTCAGGTAATATTAAAAATCCTAATGGGTGTGGAAATTGTCAAGCTCAACAGCCATAACCGCAGATAGGATTTTTGGGATGTTGTGTAGTGATCTGGGCGTTGCACTGGCTGAGCTTTAGCGGCGGCTCCTTTCTGCAGTCAGGCCCGACAGGCATGGCGAGTTGACACAAAGCTGGTCTGAGCCATGCCAATCCGCTGTGCCACAGACTCAATCCAGGCTTGTTCACTTGTGTACTCCAGGTCTACAGGTAACCCAGAATCCTCGGCTCCCTTGTTGAGCCTGCGTACGCATTAATCCCGGCCTCTGGTCCCTTTTCCTGAGGCAGATAACCAATGCTCTCTTCTCCTCGGAGGGGCTTGTCCTTCAGGGCCCTGCCTCCTTTATGCATCTGCAGCTTGACTCCTGCTTCGCCCTTCACACACCGGGGGTGGTGTTCTGAAAAATGAGCACAGAGGAAAAATATTTAGTCTTCATATTCACTCATTACAATTAACCAGGACATTCACTTGACATTTGAGCGAAGAACGAGGGCAATAAAATGGTGGTGTATAGTATGGTTTTGATTTGATTTCAATATTTTTACTGCATACCCGTACTTTGTGGGATCATTTCAGGTGTTGATATTAGTAGAGAAAAACATGGAAATAATATAAAAGTGTGATCAGGACCTCTCTCGCACTAATATCTTTATCCAGGCAATGATTCAGCCTGATGGCCCATTGCGGCCTGTTACTCCTACAGGCCACTTTTCTTTTCTTTTCTATGGTGATACAAGAAAGAATGCCTGTGCATACGAAAGACAACGGTGATCCAGGCCGCAACACAATGGCTGAGGGTGGAGCCCCTATGCGTTTCTCCGCCGTCACTGCTCCGAGGAGCTCTTGGTGTTTCACAAGAGAGCAAGTCCCTGAGATGAAAAAGAAATGCAGTCTCTGCTAGTTAAAAAAAAAAAAACAAGACTCGTCCAGATTCCACGCCTGAGTGGGAAAAGTGGATCCAGTCCGTGATTGCTGAGTGCCTCGCATTATTTAAAAGCAGTAATGACAGCTGAGGTAGGTTTAAATGATGTATGAAGGACAGGATGGTCATTGCATACGTCTGTCGGGCCCAACTTTCCTTCTTCCTAGTTGACCCCTCGCCCTCACCCTTTCTTCACCATTGTAGTGCCCGCTTCTGCAAGCCTGACCGAGTCGATGGTTTTTGACAATATGGTTCAACCAACGTCCTGGCATTTCAATAGCTTTCTGTCTTGATTCCAGTTCTATCTATAAGGCGAGAACACAGCATAACTGTCCCATAAGATCAAAGGGCTTTTTTCACAGCCAAGATCAAAGTTCCTCAAGATTATAGCCATGATCGAGGCATGTCATGCCGACATCTGATTGGTGACTGTTTCCAATCAAATTATTATCACGTTATCTGATCAAAGCCAAATATTTCACAACAACCTTCTGTGTGTGTGAGATATATATATATATATATGCTCTTTTTAAAAATAGAATTTCCTTTGCCAAAGAAAATATTATGTTTCCTCTCCCAGCACAATAGCTCCTTGTCCCTACGTATGTAACCGTTCACGAGACCCGCTGGCAGCTGCTGAGTGCTGTAAAACATGGAAAGGTAAATTATGAACAAAGGGCTGAGCCATTTAACAGTTGTAGCCCATGACAAGGAGAAGATTAGGGAATTGAGAGGTTTCTAACTAGATTACAACTCCTGAGATGCCGTCTAATAATGCACACCCGCGCTCCTCCTCCTTCTGTTCCATCTAAACACCAGCTCTCAGTCCAGTATTACATTAGTAGTAGATTAGAGTCTGGGGGAAAAGCACCAGATGTGACCTCTACCAACTTCTGGAGGAAAGGAATCGGACTACAGAACAAAGGTGAAACTCAGTAATGGAGTTTTATAAAAAAAAAAAAAAAATGCAGGATGATGGAGGAATATGTGCTATCTATTTGCCGGAATGAACTTTTAATGTAGCACTCTGTCGAGCTATTTCAATTTTAAATAGCCCCTTTCAGCTCACTTTGTAAAGTTCTCCTTCCTCTGAAAATTGTAAAAGTGTGCAGCCTTGATTTGAATCCGCCCCATTCTTAACGTTGCATAAAAGAAAGTAATTGTCTTTGCTTTTCTGTCTCGTCGAGAGAACCCAGCGAAATCTGGCTGACAGTCTTTTGGAGTTTTCGTTTTGGTCACCGTTAAATTGGTGACCTGCAGAATGAACAGACTGTGCCTGGGTGTCTCGTAGAAGGGGCAGAGGGGATTTTTATTTGAACACTGGTGTTAATTGTCAGAAAGAACAAAATATAATGGAATAGTGCTCGGCCTCGGTGTGTGTTGTCTGCGTGGTGGGTAATTTTTCAGAAGTTTGCTTTTAACACAAGCACATGATAATTACTTTACGAGCTGGTCAGGCCTAGATGCTTTGCTCTTTTTTTTCTCCCTTTTCCTTTTACACACTCTGTTGTTTGCCACAAGGCAAATATGTGGATCTTTTGAGTATTAAAATATTTTATTCAGGCAAATAAGAGAATTCCTCTACTTTGCACAGGTCATTTTCTAAGCCCTCTTTATTGTATTAACTAGGAATATATACCATACAAATGTTTGCACGCGCACACACACACACACACACTATGTTCATATGCACGCAATCATTTTGAGAGCAGTGGGGGTTAAGTTAAACATTTTAAGTGGTGGATGTCTTTGTCCATCGTTCTTATAAGCTCTGCCGGCCAGACAGAGGAATTCTTTAGCAGTAAACGTGGCTTCTGCTTCACTTCATCCGAACGGGCAAAGTTAAATTGAGCATCCTTGCAGAGCTGTGTGTGTGTGTGTGTGTGCCGCATATACCTTTCAACGGAGAGCGTGGGAGGTTCACACAAAGCTGGACACTGATAGCCATTGTGAGCTCAACACGCATAAATGCACATTAGTCTACAATAACAGTGCCGAAGACTTTGTGCCCGCTTGTCACTGCACAAGAAAGGATTTGGGAGAAGAAAAAAACTGAAACAATTTCATGCCTGTCAAAAGTATCGCAGATTATAATGACTTTTAGTTCTGTAAAATACAGAATAATATTACATGGGCTGCATTTGTGGGTTGATGGGGAGCAATAGTAATGGCGGGCTGTTGAATTATTCATGAGCCCTGAAATCAATTTTCAACCGCAGTAGACCTCTCCATTGGGAAATCTTTGGTGCTTGTATCTGCTGTTGATAATTCCTACAAATATATTTGTCATTTTTTGCTAATGATCTATTGCACAAAATAGAGTAATGGTGGATAACATGTTTTTAGGAAAACAAGTACATTTGGAATACACATCTGGACATGTGCATTTGACCTCTCATGTTGCTTGGTAAATGTTCTAGTATTTATCTCGTCTCGTGTTTTTCTGCCCTTAAACTTTTGCTTGCAGTCAAAGTTTGTGCCTGTAATTTATGAATATATCTGCAAGTTGTGCGTGAGGACATGCGGCAGAGCCCGAGACATAACGGATCAGAGTCGCGTTCACATCTGTCTTCCCGGGGACACGTGACATGATGCACTCTAAGGCAAAAGCAGGCCAAAAGGGTCTGTGATAGTTCTGCGGATTTGTGGCCTCCTGGTGCTGCCTTTAGATGGGCTGAACAGATGATACTTCTGCTGACCCATTGGGAGCCCGCGGAGGCCCGGGACAGACGGGGGTCTCTCCTTTGTACGGGGCCTGAAAGGACAGATCTGTAGCAGCTGCAGTGGCTTTTCCCCCACATGGGGGTGATAGGCACTACACTTTTTCCTGAGGGTCTTTTTTCTTTCCTGCAGTGTTTCTGCTTCGCAGCCACGCACCTCAAAAATGATGTGTCTCTTAAAGCTTGGGAGACTGTAAAAGTACAGTGCTGGGCGGACGGATAAATATTTGGGCCTCCTCGAAGTACAGTAAACCTGAAAGGTGTCCCTGCAGATACGAGTATCTCTTTATTGGGCAATTGTGTTCTCTTTTTTAATTGAATGTTAGAAATTCAAATGTGTCCTTTCCTTACATATAATTGATTTGTTTTGTCCTTAAAGGCTCTTTGCTAATGAGAGATTGTGTCTGTAGTGACCTGATTGGTTGTTCACCTGCGGCGTGAATTCTCTGTGAAAGCGATCGACTGGGGACTTTTGCCTCAGGCAGTCATCGGTGAAGATAATCGGGTCCGTCCTCATGTCTGCCATGTTTAGCAGGCTGTTTATCTGTTGTCTCTCAAACAAGCCGAAACCACGAGCGACAAGCCACAATTACAAACAATGATAGTCAACTGCTATCTAGTGATTGACTGTAACCAGGCTGTTGTTTCATATGCAATAGAAGGCTTTTGTTGAATTTTGAGTGGTGACTTGCCCCGTGTCACCACTAAGACACACGGCTTACATACAGTGCGTGAGAATAGAAAGCTCCCACTTGGCAGCACTGAGCCCAGAGAGATAAATCGGAGGCTTTTGTGCAGGGATGCTTTTTTTTCCTGATTGAATGGCATCACAGATGTACATCACACAGGGTGGAGATTGTGCTGTGGTCGGCCACGAGCAAGAGGAGGGAATTATCTTACTGTAGACCGTGCCTGTCGTGATTATAGGAGAGTTACGATGGACAAATGTCCGATGTCCGATGCTCACGAAACGTGGAACCAAGTGTGCGCGCACGCCAAACTTGGACAGATTAGAGTTTGTATATATATATATATTGCGCGGGCTGCAGACGCTCTGCGTTTGAGGTGGACACGCGAGTGTCGGAGCACAATCCGACGCACGCACGCAGTCACTCACTCACTCACTCACTCACTGACTGTTGGATTGAGAGTGAATGGGAGCTGGTGTGGGGAGAGAGATGAGATGAGATGCAGCCAGGGGGGAGTTTCTCCAGCTGCCCCTTCGTGTCCAACTCCGCGGGATGCGCGCCGCTATTCCAGCCGCGCGCCGGGGTGTCCGCCCGGCCTGCGGCGCCGGGAATACATCTCGGCACCTCTAATCCCATCACGTTTGTCTATTGGCCCCAGTCTATATTCCCATCGCCTTTTGGATGGGGTTCGTATGAATGCCTAAATAAATAAAAAACGATTGGAGGACTTCGCCTCTCCCCTCGCACTTTCTCCTACAAATGCAGCGCGGTGCGGTACGGATGTGGCCGAGGAGCGAAATTGTCCGTGCGTGTCGCAACAAGAGCTTCGTGTCTGCGGAGAGTGGGGAGAGAACAGACGTGGTGTTTGTGATCTCAGTCCGACGCACGGCATAAAGGGGGGCGGCTGGGAATGAGGCGACGAAGAGCCTTAAAAATTGCAATAAATAATACAACACATTCTGGGCGACATCTGCCGGCACGGGCTCGGGGGAGAGTTTACATTTGGTAACGTGAAAAGAAAAAGTGCACTCGGTTTATATTTAATTCGTGTCGCCTAAAGCGACGCAAAGCCCGAGAGACGGCCAGTTCAGAGTAACCCAATATGTTTCTCGCCAGGGCCCACTTAAAACGAAGGATAAAATAAAACAGGGGGGTGGACGTGTGGACCTGGTGTATATGTAACTAGTTAGATCTGAGGTCCTGAGTATTCCGCATGACTTTCAATTCCTGCTGCGAGAGAGGGAGAATATCCAGAGAGATGGAAGGGACGCATCCCGAACAGGACGGTACCAGCAAAAAAAAAAAAAAAAAAAAAAAAAACCCAAAATCCAAAACACTTACCTCTGTAATCAACCCAAAAATGGAAAAGTAACAGGTATCCTCTGAAATTGGGCTTCACCGCGCGCGGGGAGGGGGGGTCGGGGGACAAAAATAATAATCCAGTCCAAGCTACGAGATCCCAGTAACAAAAAACAAAAAAGCAAAAAAAAAAAAAAAAAGCTCTTCTCACTCACAAGGCTGCAGAGCCTGTTTGGGGTTGATCTGTAGCAGCAGCACTATGTTTGCTGGTGCCCCCACCTTACACACATACACGATCTGCAGGCTGTGCGAGGACATAGGTGCACGGCCAGATCTCAATACAAATGTGGAGTTGTGTTTGCCTCTAGCCTTGCTTCAATAGAGCACTGATGTCATCCGGAGGAGGGGTCTCTCGCTCTCCCTCACTCTCTCTCTCTCACTCCCTCCCTGTGTGTGTGTGTGTGTGTGTGTTTGGGAGATACACAGGCACGATGCAGTGTTGAATGGATACACTAGGGGGAGTGGAGGAAAGGGGAAAGGCACCCACACCCTCGTCAGATGTGTGGACTTAAGGGGAGTGAGTAGTCACTGATTGGGAAGCAATGCTCACTGGCAGAGAAGGAAAGAGAGAGAGAGAGAGACAGAGTGAGAGAGGGAGGGAAAAAAGTGAAAATGTCCAGTATTGTTCACAATGCTGGCGAGAAAGAGATGCGCAGGCTTTTATACTGTTGATGGTTTGCTTTGGGCTACTCGTGGAAAGATCTTTTGCATATTTGTTTTAGATGTGTCTGGCTCAATTATAATTTGGGTTTTGGCAATAACGGGCTTCACTACAGATGTCACAAGCTGCCGCTTATATTTAGAATTAGTTCCCTTTTATCTCGACAAAGTAAATGTTTTATTTGTCTTTTTTTCCCCAAAAGGCAGAACATCATTTGGTTTCGCTTCTGTTTCGCTTCAAAACTGTTTTATATGAGATTCGGAAAAAAAACAACCAACAAATTCCTTTTTTTTTCCTCCTGTGTATGAGTTACATAATGAACATTTGAGGATGTTGTCCCAGTGAACAAGAATCTGAACATATGTTGTTTTTTTGCGTTTGGTTGCAACGTATAAACACACATACAAAATGCACACGTGGGTGTGTTGATATCTGTGATATATGTGAACCTTACTGCCTTTTTCCCCCCCTTATGCTTTCGTCTTGACCCTCTTCATGTTTCATGTGTAAATAAAGCCAGTGGGTCTGGTACCCTCCAGGGCCAAAGCGGCAGTGAGTCACCCTGTTAGTCAAACAGTTGTATGGTGGGCCTGCCCCAGCCGACACTTTTCTCCTGCTCTGTGTCATCTCCAGTGTCTCCCCGTCCAGCCTCCTGACAAGGCGCGCGCACACACACACACACACACGGACAACACAATCCGGTGCACATATGTGCTCAAATATCAGCTACCTGTTGATGCCAATGGCTCGGTGAGCAGATATGTGGGGCGATTACAGTCGTCTGCGTAGTTTGGAGAATCTTCACCTTCCAAATCTCCTTTTTGTTGATTAAATCAATCGTATGTTTAACGAGGTTGTGAGTGCCCGGAGAATCTTTAGTCTCTCAATACCGGCGATGGTCACCCAACATGAAATCCTGTTTTCTGTGCGTCGAGGGAGAGAGGCTGCCCTATACCAAGTGTCGCCGGTTAAAGCAGGCAAAATAACTCATTAACTCTAAAGAAAACTGCACGAGCATATTAGTGAAACCAAATATTTGGATTTGACAGGGGTTGAATGGATGAGTTGAATGGAGGCAATTGACCCCAGTTTACACAAATTGATGCCAATTATGTCGCATTTTTAATGCAAATGCACGCAACCCCCTGACATCTGATCTGCACAACGCATTGAACAACCCCGCACTCCATATCTGTTTCTCCACACTGTTCTCTTGTTGTCTGCTCTTGAGCTGATGTGGACCTTTACTCCTAGCATTGTTAGGGCCTCATTAGTGTGATGGGTACTACATAGGAGTGACTGTCTAAGTATCTGACCACAGCTGACATCTCTTCCCCGGTTATTTTGTCCAACTCGATTGTCATCTCGACAAGAGTGCCTAATTGAACGGGCTCTTAAGCCTGTGGCATCTGCCAAAACTGCTCGTACCTCCGGTGGAGTTTTTCAGATTTGTTTGCCTTCCAGCTGGAGTAGCTCTCACTTTTGTTTCGAAATCCAATGGGATCCCGGCACAATAGATAAGTCCTCCTGTATGCTGTTCATTTGGAGGCGAATCGGTATGAAATAAACAAAAAAAATAAATAAAAAAAAAAGAAAAATTCTCCGGTTTCAGGAAGTTTTCACCCAGGCTTACTGCTTTGCTGGTGAGTTAATGAGCTTAACTAGCTTATCGCACACATCCAGGTGTTGTGGAGCGAGGGCCTCTCACTTTTGTTTCGAAATCCAATGGGATCCCGGCACAATAGATAAGTCCTCCTGTATGCTGTTCATTTGGAGGCGAATCGGTATGAAATAAACAAAAAAAATAAATAAAAAAAAAAGAAAAATTCTCCGGTTTCAGGAAGTTTTCACCCAGGCTTACTGCTTTGCTGGTGAGTTAATGAGCTTAACTAGCTTATCGCACACGTCCAGGTGTTGTGGAGCGAGGGCCGCGAGGTGACAAGAGGTCAGGCCTGGACATCCTGACTTGATTCCTGTCCTCCCCTCAGGAGAAACCTGCGCCTGACCTCGCCGCGGCTTCCTCTCCTAAATCAGCGGCAGACACATCTGTCGGCGGCTGCTGATTGACCCCCTCTCAGACGTACAAAGAGTCCCACCGGAGGACAGCGGTGTTGGGTTTCTGTTATCTCAAGACGGTGGAGAGGGGGGGGGGGGGATCTGTTGCCTTGTTCATCTTTTGTGTTCAACGGGATAGGCGCTCTCCTCTCCCAAGGATGCACTCCAGGCTGCCCGGCCAATTTCGCTGTGACAACAGACGGGTTGTTTCCTACTCTGTGTGTGTGTGTGTGTTTGCAAAGAGGGACAGCATAGCTAAATATATTAAGCCACTTGATTTAGTCGAGTGCCGGGCTAAAGTGCCTTTTGGCACTGGTGGCGTCCAAACAACTGTTAAGTGTGCGCTCGTTCTTCTTCTATATCAGACTGTCCCAGGCACATTTTTTTGTCTCATGACAGACGCTCGACCAGACCATTGATTTACTCCTTTGCTCTTGCACAGTGGTCAATAGATAGTTGCAGTTGGCAGGCGGTGCTGCCCTACTTTCTGAACAACCACAGACCCCGTCTGATTGGGCGCTTGGTGAGCTAGGTGTTACGGATATTATTTGATCTCCTTCAATTCTGCGTTTATCTGTCACTTAAGCTTAGTGTGTGTGTACGCTGAGAAACTGTGACATGCAACGGGGCCCCATAACTGCTCGAGGGGCTCACAGGGGGCGGGGGGGATAGACTGAGGCTGATTTCCACCCGTGTCTCCTTCCTCGCTCTGACTGAAATTCATTATTGATAGGCTTTCCTTGTTCTTAACTAATGCCAAATTAAGGGGAACATGTAAAAGGCTGCTGCCAAAACCCCCGCTTTGTTTTTTCATTTACCTTCTGCGCCATTTGCATATTCATCCTCTGCAGGCAATCAGCAGCGATCTTTGCTGCGGGCCCTTTCATCTCAGCTCTGCCATCCTGACAGGCAGCTTTTCAGTATCAAAACAGTTTAACCAGGATTTGTGCGTGAGAGGTGCTGTTTGTTGCACCAGACTATTCACTTTAATTTTTTCTGATTTGCAGAGGGTGTAATGTGTGTGACGGGGCTCGAAAGAGGATCGGTGGGAGTGTGTGTGTGGGGCGGGCATTGTCATTGACATGATGGATTCCATTAGTGTGGGGTTTGTGTAAATGTAAATGTTGGCCTTGCCCAAATTGGAAAGCTTGAACCGAGGGATCTTTTGTGCATGTGAATGTAGATGTCAGTTGCCTGACGCGAAAGTCTTGCCATAGGCACAGTTGCCATTGCACAACCGAGGAAGGTACGAGTCCTTTCTGATGCAGATCCCAGATGTTGAGGGATAGGTCGACCCATTCACTTCTTAGGACCAGGATGCGGCCCAGTGAAAGGAAAGAGCCAACTACAGCTAAGAGACGAAAGAGGCCGGCACCCCGCGGCTTTGAGGCCATCTCAGTGGACTGACCGCGTGTTTGTGCAAGAGTGACGAGCAATGCTAATAGCTCCGTCGGCTGTTTTTTTTCCCCCCCACCCCTCGTCTTTTGTTTTCTTTGGTTGTTTTTGTGGTGGCTGTTGTGATGCCTGCAGAGACAGAGGAACTCTGGGATGACTGAGTTCCATAAAAAGGTACGGAGGGGGGGTTGCAAAGCCGACTTGTCAACCCTAGGACCTCCCATAGGTTAATGACCCCAAACACAAAGCTCTGTGATCAGATTAGATAGCGCACCTCCCCCCCTCCCACCCCCCCCCACACTAATCAGCAAAATAAAGGAGATAAAAGCTGGAATTACCATACAGTGTTTCACAGTCAGTTCAGTTCAACACCAGTGTAGCTAATTGAACCACATTTCTCCTGCTTTGTAACTGGTTTACTATTCCTGTATGAAACCTGTAATTAGCCAACTTAGCATCTTTCTTTCAGCCGTAGTTAAACGCGAGCATTTATCTTGACAATAAACGGTCCGTGCTTGCGCAAATGTCGGCAGGGCCTTTAGGACAAATCTGCGGCTTTCGAGTCCTCGACTCGGCAGCGCAGTCATTCGGTGTACGGGGGAATTTTGTACTTTAGTCATTTGAGATGAGGAGTTTGCAAGGCTTACGAAAGCGTCGGTCAGCGTTTGAACGGCAAAGAGAGGAAGTCCGGGCTCCTGTTATCTCGTAAAGCAAACCGAGTCTAAAGAAGATAAGATGGATTATGCAATACCTGGAGGACCGTAATGGCCCTGTTGATTGGAACACATAGTATTTTGTGTAAAGAAAAAGGGGGAGTGCGCGGGAGAAGAGGTTTCTCATCACACAGACCTGCCACCACTGTGATCAAAGTGTTACCTTATCTGTGCCACACGTTAACTCTGACTTTGTTTCCTCAATGATTTTGATGACTTTGTTCACACGCGTTTACTCTCCCGAGTCGCATCTAAAATTTACCCCCTTTAATGATTTCTCAACTCTTTGTTCTTTTTCCCTCTGCTGAACACAACTAATTATAAGGGGAAAGTAGGAAAGCAAGGAGCGGTGTGTTTTGGAGCCAACTTGGGTTTTATCTGTGACTTTAACATTAGCGTTAGATTTTTTTGTGAAAACATAGACTATCATATGTCCTGAGATGTGATAATCCAGTTTGCATTATTTAGTTTTTATCTGTCAAAGGTTGGAAAACATTTGTTGACATTTGTCACTATGGGAGTTTTCAGTTAAAACTACCGTGGTAACTGGAGGAGCCATTTAATGGGCATTTAACTCCAAAGTGTTTTTCGGTAACACCTCCCACCAACCCAATAGCAGGACGGTGTCCACACCTCGGCGTCTGACAACAGCTCTTCGACTCTGATCCTGGCAGACTTGGTTATTGGATATCTTTTTGTTTTTCCTGCAGCTGGGAACCGCATACAAAGGAAACCTAGAGGGGGTGATGATTGGGGAATAAAGAGCAGGTTGAGTCGAGGTGACGTTTGTGACTTTCCTGAAAGAATTGTCCGCGGGCTGCCCCGCCATCTATTAGCACCGGCGTGTAAAGTGCTTGCGGTGGAGTTGTGAATGACATGTTTTAGGTAAAACTGGTGGTAACGCGAGTAGACCTCTTTATCCCCCTCAGTCGCATGGATGTTTCTGCGGTTAACCCTCGGCAAGAAGAGGTACATATGTGTGGAGGTGTTTATTACATCGGCAGTAATGGGGAGGAGGTGTGGATGAGGATTGCAGAGTGGTGGATGGGGAGTGTTCACGTCCATCCATATGTCTATTAAATGACTGAGACCTTGGACATAGTTTGTCATTATACCTAAGGCACGTTACCTTCTGCTTACTGCTTCCACGTAAATGAGTCCTACGTTTAAAAATATACGTTTTTATGCAATATTTCAGTTTTAAACTTAAGCCCCTTGAAGGCAGAAGTTATAACTGCACGTCTAAAATGTGGAAAGAAAAGCACGCCAAAGCCCCCTTCACAGGAGGGAAATCTTGGGAAAGGATCACAGGAGGACTTACCGCACTTCAATGCTGATAGGTGCCAGTGGCACCGCATGACAAGAAGCAGATCGATGACATAAATTAAACATGACAAGTGTGCTTTTATCAACTTAGTTATAGCACTTTTCTGCTTACCTGCATCATTTTGAGATAATCGACATAAATCATTTTTTTTAGTGCTTATAAAAACAGGCCGTGCTTTACAATTCTTCAGCCTTTGAAGTATGGGAGGGACAGAAGTAGAAAAAGAAAAAAAGAAAATGGTGGTGTTTTTAAAGGTGGGGGCCCGGGGAGCACCGCTCTTCCTCTTGCAGATTGCAGCGTTGAAACATATCTCCCTGCGCTCCAATTTCTCTAATGAACAGAAAAAAAAGAGAAAGCCGGGGATATTTCACACGGCCGTAAGAGCACCCCTCAAAGGCAGCCGGTAAAATGAAGTCAAGCAGCAAATCACAGGCGGAGGCGACGGGCAGATGTGTAAACAGAAGTATTGTCATTGTAAGCCAACATCAATCCCACGGGCAATAACCAAGATGTGAGTTTATACGTGGCGATACCGGGACGCCAGACGTCTGCTGCCGCTGTCACGGCCTCGGTGTGAAAATGGCCGCGATCCGAAATGGCCTCCTCCTCTTGGGAGCGTCGTTGGTTGTGTTGATTGAATCCCATGTTGCTTGCGGGCCTCTCAAAAATGCGTCCCCCTGTATGCTAAGGTCACTTTTTCAAATGCGGTGAATGCCCGGCAACTCCCGTTTGCAGACGTCACCGCTTCCACGCGCATTTTGTAAAATGTGTGACCCGACAATGCATTTTTTTCACGGCTGCACACAATGCTCTGTCATTTTTCCTATACCATGACTTATGGTATGAGCAGCCGCACGCAGTTATTTGCTAAATTGATTGACCGTGTTCCATCTTCTACCCTGCAACAACAGATTCATATTATACTTCTTTTTTTTTTTTGCCTGCTGCAGTGCTCGGCTCCTATTGTAGTCTTCTCACGGTGAATTGTTTTGCATTTCACTTTGCGTGCTATAACTATCTCTCCCCTGCTCCAGTGACCCAATTTCCCCACTGTGATCATTAAAAATTCATTATCATTATCATCATCATCGGCGGCGCTTCTCCTATTCATCACCTGCGTATCCGCCAACGGGGGAGCCTTGAACGCCGGCAGACCCGAAGCCTCAGACGAATTGTTTCTTTTTTTCTCCGGCGTTTCAGTGTTGCATTAAGGAATTTGGAGATTGAACTTGTGTTGCGTGCGTGGTTCGTAGAAGTTGAGCCAAAATCCTCAGTGCGTTGAAGTTCAGCGTAGGCAGCAGCCGCCCCCAGCTCTCTCAGGGTAGGGAAACCCCAGAGGAGGCTCCGTTTAACCCCCAAGGATTAGTGCTCATGCATGCTTAAGCATTGGTAAAATGGGAAAACGTCTCGGCACATTGAGTCAATAGGGATTCGGGCCCGCTCCGCTGGCTTCCCACAGGAAAAAAAAAAAAAAAAAAAAAGGATAAAAGGGAGGGGTGGAGTTTCACCTCTGATGTGAATGGGGCGAGATGTTTGCTCGGCCCGCTTTGCCATTTTGCCCTTCCTCTGCCTTCACAGTACATTACTAGACTCAAAGAAATATGCGGCTATAATCTCCAAAATATATGCAAAGCGAGGAACCTGCAGCTTTCCTTGAATATTTTTTTGTCCGCATCGGTAATTCCACTCACAACGGAAGGAAGAGTTCTAATTGGGGGTGTGTGTGTGTGTGTGTGTGTGTGTGTTTTTTTTTTAAATAGCGGCAGTGTATAACAAAATTGACATATTCTATTTGTGCTTGTTCAGTGGTGTGTTTGGACAGCGTCTACCTCCGGCCGTCTTTAATCCTGTGCACTGAGCTGACTCGCCTCTGCTGGGAAAGGAAATAAAAAGCCTGGTGGAGCTTCTTTATTAGCTTGTATCATGTCCTCCCCCCCCCCACCTCGCCTCCTCTCCGTCTGGTAATTCACATTCTCCGCGCCTGGCCATTTTTTTTTTTCTTTTTCTTTTTTTTAACTGTGTCGGAGAAGATGGCCGTCTTCCTGTCACTCCGCCGGCGGTGAGGGCTGGCGGAGAGCAGCGGTGTTGAGAGAGGACGCCGGAGGACGTGGCCTCTCTCACAAGGCTCCCTGGCACAGTCCAGGCTCGATCTGTTGACTTTAGTCCTCGGCTGACATTCCCTCGTGTTTGTCTAAGCTTTCTTCACGGATGCTCAAACAAGTGCCAGCAACTGATAAAACACATGCTCCCACTCATTCTTTCTCTCACACACACACACATTTACACAAACCGTCTTCCATGTTGCTCCGTAGCAACAGGTGATGTCCCTAAAAGTGGAGTCACCTCTATGGCAGCTGCGTTTTGTGGTTCCAGGAGTGTTCTGGTAAATGTGACATTGGACTTTGGGTAGACTTGGAAGTCGGAGTGTATGAACAGCTGTTCTCAACGTGAAATGATATCTGTCCCGCTGTCGGAATACAGTAGCTCGATAACGCGACCCATCCCGGAGACGACCAGAAAAAAAAAAAAAGAAGGGCCGGTTATATCTTTTCCTTCTGGAGGAAGAAAAAAAAAAAAACAGCTGTGTTTTTACATTTGGTCCCGTTTTTTTGGCCTCGTGCATTTTTCCCTGTCTGGAGTTGAAGAGCCGGAGCCAGGCCACCAGGAATTCATCCGCCAGTCGAGCGGTCCGGGGCGTCTTCTCCCGGTGTGGATTGCAGTCTGCGCTCCGGCGGGCGGGGACGGCTTGGCAATCCGTTAAATTTCGCGCCTGCCCCGGTGCCTCAGAGGCTCAGTGGGGAGGGGCGGGGGCGCGCGTTGCATCGCAGGGAGTCGGTGCGGGGCCTCGGAGAGGCAGAGTGTCGTGCTGCCGCCTGGCTGCGATGTGGAGAAGCGAGGGGAAACCAGGTGCAATCCGCACCTGCGCGTATTCCTCCCACCTTGCCTAGTTAGAGTTCAGTACCCTCATAATAAACATTCCCTCCCCTGTCTCCTCTGTATTTTGTGTACGCGCGCGCGTGTGTGCGTGGGTGGGGGCCGACGGGCTCAATGTGCAATTATCTGTTATTCCTTGGAGAACGCCTCCTTTTCGCTCCTCACTGTTCACCCACCAGAGAACGCTTCCATTTCCGAATTACCCGTACAGACTCAATAGTGCGCCGCTAATCTCCTGATCTATTGTCCGCATTGATTCTTCATCTTCCTCTTCTCTTAAAAAGAAAAAGAAACTCCAATATAATTTCAGACAATACCGCGCTATTAATTGACGCCTGACAGAAGTGAGTTACCGTTGGCGTTGTCAGGCGGCTTTCACAGTCGGCTTTCACAGTCGGCGGCAGGAGATTCTTATTTCGTGCACAAGTGCGAGTGCGGAGGGGAAACGGTTATTTTCTGTCACCGGATCTGTCAGCGAGTCGGCGCAGCTCAGTCACATCATTTGTCAGATCTGAGCCTGAATGCAGCACGAGTAATAAGGGTATTCACCCCGCCACCCCGACAATAGTGTAACAGCGCTCCGTGCGCTGTGCAGTCATCTGCTAGGTTATAATTGGAGCTTAGGCTGTTGAACCCCTTCTTGTTCCTGCGAATGCAGTGATAGATAGAATACTCCATGGAGACGTGTGATTTTTTTTAAAGTTTGGCTCACACTCCGCAGTCGGTTTACGGTTGCAAATGTCCAGCGCTAGTTTACGTTAAATAAAGTCATTTAACTCCAGCGAAACGCGTCTTTAAAAAAAAAAAAATGGTCGCGGCTTGGAAATTCAGCCACAAAAACAAAAAAACAGCTACGTGAGGTTATCGAGCCAGAGAAGTTGTTTTGTTAGTTTCATGCAAGCCGTTTCTTTATTCCCTCCACCCGCCGCTACCATCCACCTCGCGCGGCCCAGCTGACCTTGCCCCCGCCATGTTTAACAAACTCTCTTCCTCGGGTTCATTCAGCAATGTTTCTATGGCGATGGAGGCCGAGTCAACCCAAACAGAATGGGAGGGCTGCCTCAGAGGGCCTGGCTGGCTGAGTCCACGGATCCTACCGTATGTCTGGGACATGGTATTGAAGCGCTACGGATGGAACTCCTCGCAAACCTTGTAGCGCAGTCTTACCACGCCGTGCGCCTAGTTCTTTTTTTGAAGTACTCTCCGCGCACACATAGTGCTGCCGATACTACAAAGGGAGTCTGCATTGGCAGACATGCACACACAATTTAGTGAGTTTGGTCAGAAATCTGCCCCTCGCAATGATGGCCAGATAACAGTTTCCATCACGCACACACTCCCGTGACTCTGCAGACTCAGGAAGTAAGTTAAGCTTAATGCCCCAAGACATGCTCCCTAAATGCGCCAGCAATTTCATCGTGCGCCTGCATCATGTTTTGGAAAAGACCCTGAGGCTGTTTTTTTGCAAAAGCTATGCCAATCGTCTGGCTTGTAGTCCGGAGTCCCAATTTGATGCAGCCACACTGACAGAAAGGCTGCAGCATGTAAGGTTAAATACAGTACATGCATCTAGGAAAGATATTTATTTTTCTGTCGTGTCACGGCTCTGTGATAAGGTAATCTTTCGCAAATAAAATCAATTGATTACACCATGGGGATTGTTTCTATGTAAATTGGCCAATTTTCAGTCGCAGAGAATCTCTGAAATCAATTCAGCCTATTTTTGAAAATGTATTTTGTTTTGGTATCATTTATTTATTTTTTTCCACTTTCACCTTCACATCATGCCCTTAAAATAGTTCAAGTTCAAGCATTTATTAGTCATGTGTACATTGTACAATGAAATTCTTTTTTGCCTTCCTCTCCAAACACTCTTAAGAAATAAGAAAAAAAGGAAGTTAAATATAAAATATAAAAATACAAAAATACGGAAAAAGTGGAAAAAAGTGTCCATAAGAAGTTGTGTGCCAGTGAGTTTAGGTGTGTGCTCCAAAAATGTGCAGGGGAGCAACACCAGTGCAACTAAACATCACTGGCTGTGATAAAATAAAACTCTTCTCACCAGCTGCTTATATGTGAGCGAATTTCCCCCCTGGGCCAAAAACTATACTCGAGCACTGTTGGATTTTGCAAAGTAGGCAGCAAAACATCCTATGACATCTTAGACGTGACAGAACTGATGGCTAAAATAATTAATGCGTGGTTGCTTAGACTGTGAGCAGGTGTGAGGCTCCTGCAGCGCTGAAATTGACTGTTGTTCGTGGAAATAAACTGTTCAACTGTGAAGCAAATGAGGAAATCCATCACTGGTGTACAGTGGTACAGTGTGAGAACTGGGGACACTCCTCTGCTTTCCTGGTATTGTTTTTCGAACTCACCGCTGTACTCCGTCAGTGCTGCCTCTCGCAGGAGGTCAGAAAAGTGATTCAGAGATCTCTCTCCCTTACCAGATGCCAAATATGACGTCATCGCTGCTGGGCTCCTAACATCCATAATGTTGCAGATTGGCTGTTGCACATCCCCTTTATTTCCTCCGCTCTCAAACTTCAATTTCAGTCCGTGCTGGGTTTGATTTCGATCGAATCCATACAATGATCAATACTTGACGCTAATGCCAATTTTAAATGGGTCAGTGACAAGTAGAAATCTTTAAAATACAATTACCTACACATAACATGCACTCAACCTAAATCGTAAATACCTCCGTGCCAAGAAAAAGTGAATAGAAAAGTACATTTAAGTTTAAAAAAACACAACTATTTGGAATAAAACGTATTCACTTATTTATACTTTACAGGCTCAAGGCCTAGTTTAAATTTAAATCAATACATTTTGCGCTTTAAAAACTAATATAAGCACAATATTTCAGTTGTTGTGTATGTATGTGAGATGTGGTAGGTCCACCCTATTAATTATATAACACAGTTCAGGTATAATCAATATTTAGACTGCCCTTCAGAATTGTCTGTTTCTCCTGCTCTGCCAGCGAAAACTTTTGGACACAACTCGGTTGGAAAGTTATTCAACCTTAATACTGTTGTTTACTGCTTTGTTTTTTAATAACATTAAAAGACCAAACTGAGTAGATTCAACAGGGGATTTCCAACTTTTCCAATTTGAGAGGCAGATTCAATAGTGGTTCTAGATTCGATCGACTCCAGGCCTAATAGTTCCCCCGTCGAACTGAATCACTGAGCGGCGTGATGACTTTTGCCGTGAGTAACTGACGTGACCGCGGCGTGTCCTGAAATATGCGGCGCAACCGTGCTGATGTGACCGTTAAGTGTCGGACAATCGCTCCACTTTTTCACTTTTGATGGCGCCGCCAACTCCCCCCCCCCTCCCCACCCCTTTTCACGTGGAGATTGGAGAAGACATTTCCCATTAGGTTGCTCGGAGCGTGCGCGCCACTAAACTAACTGTTTGTTTGCGGCACCTCGGCAGGTGTGTCCCTGGCTTCACGGTGGCCACGCGGCGAGATTGGCTGTGCGACTGTAATTACTAATTTAGCTAAAGTGCGGGGGGAAAAACAAACGGAGCAGGAAAAGCTCAGACGCTCGCTCTCTCGCCCCCTCTCTCTCCCCCTCTCTCCAGCTGCCTCCAGCTCTAATCTGCTCAGGTAATTCTCTCCAAACCCATTGATTCCATGCAAGTGATTGAATTTCAATGCATCTCTGATGAGATGGAGGGGGAGCGGAGTGAGATGGAGGGGGAGCGGGGGGGGGGGGGGGGGGGGGGGGGGGGCAACCTACCTACCTGAGCACTCAGAGGGATTGGCAAGCAGATGCTCGGTCAAAGTGACGGGGTGATAAGTGCTTCGCCGAGTTTTAAGTGAAATCTTTATGCATGTCTTGCTGTACGCGTCGCCGCCGTCGCTGCCCCTCTCTGGCGTGGTTCATCTCATCTGCGGCGCCACTTAGTGCATTTTTCACTGCCTCCGCCGCACAAGCACACATAATAGTCTGATAAGCACCCGCGCGACCTCGCCAGATGACGTGTTTATTTCAGCGACTGCTTCAAAACCGACCTGCTTCACCGGATTATATGTGGAGAAATACTGCTTTAGGTAGTGCAGATTCAGATTCAGATTAGACTCACATGGACTCACGTTCTTGCTGTTTAAACAGATGGGGGAAAAAAACAAAAACAAATTCAAATTAAAGTAGAGTAACACATAGTTGGATTTTAAAGTTGTGGTGGTGTCAAAGGTGACTTTAGTGTAAAAACTTGATACTTGTGTTTGCACCATGTGCAGTTTTTATTTCCCATCCTCGGCCCTCGTCTTGTCGAGTGGTCACACACACACACACACACACACACACACACACACACACACACCCACACACCCGCACACACACACAAACTGTAATCCTGAACTTTTATCATGTTGTTCGACAAATATAATGGGCAAAAAAGTGCTTCATCAGCTTTTGCTCGTGCCCAGGGTTTTATTGTGAAGAGAATAGGATAGCAATGTGTGTTTGTCCACATCTATAATCTGTTTTCATTTGAGGGCTGGAAGAAACCATGAACTGGCCTTCATGGGCAATGCGCTGTTTATACTATCCACCTAATAAATAATATGAATGCTTTATGGGAATGGTCCCCGTGCAGCTACAAAGCTTTTTTTTTGTTCTTCTTCCCACACAGTTCACACATTATTCCTCCAAAAGCACGACTTAATTTGTTGGTGCCCTGACTTGTATTTGCCGGGAGGGGTAAATGCAGTCCTTTATCTTGTAGCGGTACAGCTTTACTGCTTGTGCATACACTGTACAGTACGCCTGGCACTCGGCCTCAGGATTATGTGTGGGACAGGCTGCGTTTTATTGTAACTGCTGCATCCTTTCTTTTTATTAGAATGCAGAGCGCCTGCCAAATTTTACACCTCCAGGACAACAGTGGTCAGCAACGATAACACTTCCTCTTCAAAAAAAGAAAACAGTGCATGTTTACTTATTGGCATGGTGCATGCACTGAAATAACCACACGTGCACAATGTACAATCCTCTTCCTGTCTTCTTTTACGTTCATTTTTCCTTTCATCTGTAACAGCGAAGCGTTTCAAATCGCACCACTTTCAGACGGCCCTTTCTTAAATACTTAATCACCTTTCTCACTGTATTTGCCATGGAACCAGCGGGCTGTGCAGCACATGCAGAGCAGCTTAAGATGCTCCGGCCTGCATTTAGCCCGTTGTGCAGAGCAACTTAAGGCCCCCCCTAATTGGAATCCTGGGGAGAAGCTCTGGGAGCGCTCTCTAAGTACTGACCCACAATTGTCTGCAGGTCAGAGGGCAGTTTGTAGATTTGCATGTGGTTCCACGCCAGAAAGCGCCTTCAGGTCGGCCGTTTCATTTAAAGCAGCAGCAGCAGCAGCAGCAGCACTACCAGAGGTGGTTGAAATGCGACGCCACAGCTCCTCATTCCCCACACGGAATGGCCTCGGCCACCTTCATCTATTTCCCTCCCCACCCCATCTCACTGTATGCGTTTTTTCATCTGGGCGGATCAGGAGCAATCAGCGCGTCCGACGGGAGACCCCCACACACCAATCACATCATAACAAACCTCTGCAAAAATGGACAAGTCAAGATGCTGTTTCAACATCTGATATTGATGGCAATCAGTAAATTGCCGTCCTAAGTGCAATGATAATGCATTAGTAATGGGCTTGTGATCATAACCCGAGAGCGGTGGCTCAGAGAGGCTAAGCCTATTGTCTCTCAGGACAAATGCGGGGGTCGGTGCAGGCATGGGTGACTATTCTAACTCCTCTCACCTAAGCCACAAAGTTGAATTTCCCTGATTCGAGGGGGTCTAATCCCCCCTTCTTCCCGTCTAGCTGTCATTCATTGGGCCATGAGGCCTCCTTCTACCCCTGTGTACACACACGCTTGCATTGCATCATTAGCTGAGGCTCAGCCCTTCCCCGTCTTTAGCCCCCCTGTGTTGTTCCCATTGCTCCTTTTAGCAGCGGTTACTGTTTCCAGTAGCATTAAGTCTTTGGCCGGTGGACTGTAAAAGTCTAATACCGGCATCTTAAGGAGGTTTTAATCCCCTGGCTCCAAGACCCGTAAAATGGTGATGAGACGGCGTATGCATGTGTCCCTCGCTACCAACCGCGGTAGCACCATTTTGAGAATGATTTTTTTTATTTCACCTGAGTACTGTTAAAAAAAAAATGAAAAAAAGTCAGCTCTTTTCGGAATTAGCACGCGAGGCATGACATATTTGAACACAACTGGTCATTTTTTTCATTTTGAATACAAACGCTGTAGGGAGTTGTCAGTTTCAATTTTTTGCATTTGTACCTTTTTGGACAACAGCCCCCACAACACAATTCTCCGTTCAGTATCTGTTTTAAATGTTCTTTTTGGAAGAAAATATCTCTAAAGTGTACCCGAATGATGTCTGGTTCCAAAAAAAAAACAATTTCACCTTTTTATGCACTTTCCGTCGGAGTTGTGGCTTGAATGGGCTCTTCGAAGGCCTTACTGCCAAATAGAAATTGAATTAAGCAGCAACACAAAGAAGTTTCTTTCCGCACAATTAGGACTGCAACCGCGCATGGTGTCCTTCTACACTTTCCCGTTTAGTGTACAATTAAGCCACTCAAAACCTGCACATTGACATTTTTCATTTCCCCCACCCAAGTAATTTTGGAACATTTCCTGTTCGTTCTTTACTAAGGGGTTTCGGGTGGGAGCGTGTGGCTATCCAGAAGAAAGTGCAAATGAAAAGTGCATATCAGACCACAGAGTAGCTCTTTGAAGTTTAGAGCTGCGTTGTTCGACTTTTCAATCCGCTGAACTCCTGAAAGTGTGGGGGGGGGGTCACAAGATATCTTTTCTTATGCAACAAATTCACCATTCATTTGCTAGTGGTTGACCATTTTTTTGGTGGTTCGCTCAGATTAGTTTGTTTTTCTTTCTTCGGCATAGTTCAGCCAGTCGGTTTTCCCATATTTAATTGCAGTAAAGTGGTTTTAAAAGCTCTCCAAAAGCTCAGTTTTTAACACTGTCTTTCAAAGCACAAAACGTTTTCATGAGGTGAAGAGTGTCATGATGCTTTTTGTGTCACATTTTCACATCTGTTCAGAATTGTGCAGAACAGTGCAGTTCATGTGTTTACCGGTACAGAAAGCTGTAAATAGCCTGCTCTTGTTGGAGATGGCCCAGAGCTAATAATAATAATAATAATAATAATAATAATAATAATAATAATAATAATGACAACTATAATAATAATAATAATAAGGACAACTATAATAATAATAAAAACATATATATTCTAAAGTATATTTGATATTTTGCATATGTGTTTTCATCTGATTGATAAAAAATCTACTTTTTATGTCACTGACCCAGTGGTTGGGCTGCTTTTTAGACGATGTATCCCTCATCCCTGTCGTTATTCTTGGGAAATGAATTCCTCATAATTATTTTCTGTTTGACAGACTCTATCCTCGGTTGTTTTTCGGTTGTAAATATTTTGGTTGATTGTAAAAACGTGTGTTTAAACCCACGAATTGATGTGCCAGCATATGTCAGTTTAAAGTGGACTAACTATTTACTCTGAACTAATAAACAGCCTAGCAACGCAAGAACATCTGTTGAACATGCAAACACATAATAAGACCTAAAATATAAGACAAATGTTCCATTTGGACAAGTACGGATTGTCTTTGGTCTTTTCCAGTGGCTCAGTTTAGGCATTGCAACTTCTTATGTGGTTGGGGAAACGCTGCTATCATATTAAATCATACGTTGTGCCACATCAGATTTCATGTCCATCAAAGCCTTTTTCATCTAAGAGGAAGAATAGGGCGTGCAGGGCAGACTTTTTTTTATCCTTGAGCGAGTTTTGTTTAATACTAAAAATAGAAATATTTGCTCAGTGGTATAACTCCCATTTAAATGAAACCATCTGCACATGGACGTATTGCTCAAAGCAACGCTATTGCTGGGAATATACTGTACATGACCACATTTGTGATTTTGCAGCTCAGCTTCCATAATGTATGGCCATATGAATTTCTACAGAGGGCCAGCGATATGTGTCCGTCCAACATATCATTGTTTTTGTTGTGTTTGTTTTTACTCCTCACGCTTCCAAGCCAAAAACCTCTGCTGCAAGTGTGCATTTCCAAAGTTCCCCATCCCCAATTCACTCAAACAAGGAGACCAAGAAGGAGAAGAGGGAAATATCTCAGATGCTGCCCCATTTTGTCAAAATCCTGTCATGTTTAGGAGGCAATTAATCTCTGAGGAAATAATTGAGCTCGTTCTGCCAAAAAATATACGCGCAGGACTTGAAAGATGACAGCTCGCTGAAGATACTGTTTCGCAGAGAAGGGTAAACATGGCAGCAGATGACTTCTGTGGTCATTATGTAGGGTAGGCTTCCCGTTTATATATATATATAAAAAAAAAAAGCAGACGGCAACTCTCTGATTCATTAAAATTCTTAAGTTTGACGAAACATCAAATTCTTTATAAAATATTAAAAGCTTGACTCGACTTGATAAGTATCTCTGGCGGCAACACGTGACTGTGGCAACAGACGAGTAATCATTGGCATCCAAAGTACTAGTAGAAGGAGGAGGAGGAGGAGGAGGAGTTCAGTGTGGTGGATTTCCTCAGGCAAAGGGCAGCTTATGTTTTGATGAAGATAACAAGATAGACCAGGATGGGTTGACATCGGCAAAAATGGCCGTTTACACCCAATTAGTTTCGTGTCCAGGAACTTACTCATAATCAAAAGTTGAGAAAAGTCCTTATCCTTGGCTAAAGTGCCTTTTAATAAATGTGATAACATTGCGCCCTACGATTGCTCCAGGGCAGTTTCCTATGCACCGGTACGGAAACTAATGCATACTGTTAACCCGTGCCCTGCTGGGGGAAAGAGGGAGATTGTTGTAAAGTACAAAATGCTTTGCAGATGGGATCCTGTACTATGTTAAGCACATATATCTGACCCATTGTTCTCTGCCAAATGTTGGAAAAACCGAAAAAACTCAATCTGGATCCAGTTTCTCCCCGCGCTTTAGGGCCAACAATGTTGACTATGTGAAGTAGGTACGAATTGTCCAGAAATTCACGTGGTTCGTTTTTGGCTACTATTGATGTTTATTTGCGACGTTTGCTTTGACAGAGATACAACGTTTGTCATATATTGAACTTTGCACCGAACAAAACGGCAGCAATAGTACAGTTCTGTATTATAATGATCATAGTTTTCATGTAATTGAATTCCATAAGAAATTTTAAATACTACATTTTGACCTTTGAACACTGTAGCTCTTGTGTATTTGATATACTTGATCACCAGTACTTCTTCCCTGATACGGGCTACTTGAAAACTGCTGAGAATGACCAGCTGCTTCTGGCTATAGTTTTTGACGAGTCAGTGCATGTGTGCAGCTGTGACGGATCAGTTCAATAAATTAAATGATGGTCTTTGCCCATTTACTGGCGGTTCATGCACAACGGATAACATCGAATTTGTTTGAGTTAAGCATGTATAGAAATGTGAAATTACCATATGCATTGGAAGGAAGCTCTTGCTGCATTGTCAATGAAACAGATGTTGGAGAAAAACGGATTCGCTCTCCCTATGCAAACAAGGATCTGATACCGCGTGGATTTCGTTCTCTGTCACCCGAAATGAATTCATCTTGGTGTAGCAGCTGTTTCTCTCTACTGAAGGTTCAAGATTGAAATAATATAAAAACAGTAAATTGGAAAATACCGCCTAAGCCCACGTGTAAACAACACGGGTGCGACCACATTCGCATGAAAACCTACCAGTTGCAGACGTTGACGTGCTCGGAGATGGTGAATGGCATTTGCGGGTTCTTCCTTTTTTTTTTTATTAACAAACCAAACATCTTGCCAATGAGTGTACACCCGTTTTGGACAGTGATTTACTACCATGGCTTTAAAGTGACCTTGAATCAGCACAGAGAGTGTCACAAATAAAAAGAGAAAAAGACCAGTACTTTGGCTAATTACAGGAAATCCTGGGAGAGTGAATAAAGCGTGTCATCATTGAAAATATAGTCCTTTTCTCTTGTTGGCTTGAAAAGTACGCGAAAAGTCTCGAGTTCTTGTTCTAGGGAATATTTTAAGTTCACCATACGAGTAAGTTTGGAGTCTGGATAATGAGTTTTTAAAGGCCAATTGTTTTATTGCAGCTGCATAAGTAGTCATTTGTCATTGGTATTGATCAGCCAAATCTGTCGAGCCCCTCCATATACCTCCATATATTAGGCGCTGCAGACAAATATTTGTATTGGCTGAATGCATTGAAGTCCCAAAGTCACCCCGCAGTCTAATTGCGGCATTCCAAGTTAACATCAAGGTTTTACACACAAACACAGCATTGTACTCGATAATACAGTGATCTCACTTTGGACACGACATACTCGGCACTTCCAAAAGGCTCTTGACAGGCGCGATGCACATGCATGCCGTACTTCCTGCCGGAAGCCACTGAACAATGGGATTATGTGATAAGATTCGCTGAAGTGAACATCCTTCCACTGTCTTCCGAGTCTGCCTTAAACTAACATTGTTTCATTTGTATTTATTTTTTACGGTGCCTCCTGTTCTCACTCTCTTGGCATCCCATTTCCTGGCTGCTTGCACCGCTGTTTCCTGTTCCTTGAATCAGAACGATGAGGGGCAGTGTCGGTCCGACCCACTGCCGGGAGACGGGCGAGGAAGCTGGAGGCTGCCAGCCCTTGAGAAAGTTAAACGAGTAAAACCAAATCGCAGCTGAGTTTATTTGAATAGCTTTAGAAATCACGCGTACACACAATAAAGATGGGCTTTTCTGTTAGGTCAGGTGTAGGTGTCTGTTAAGGCTCGCATCCCAGATGACCTCACATTTTTAAAACCTCAACATGTGTTATTTACACATGGAAATTAATTTACAATAAAGGCTGCAGCATATGCTATTAAGAACCAAAGCTTTTCAAAAAAAATTCATTCATTTGGAGAATGAAATGTAACAAGCCAGCCATAGCGCGGTGATTTGTTTTGAAAGCAGTGGCTGTCTTTGTTTCTTTTGGATTATTGTTTACAGAGTGCTTTGTCCCAGCCTTGTGTGTGTCGGGCATCACGGAAATTCTGCGTGACGCCCGATACAATGCGAAGATTCGAGTGAGAATCTATGAATCAAAGACCTTAAACAAGAGAAACGGGCCCGCTGACCTCAAACCAAGCTCACTGCACATTTATAGTCAGCGTTGGGTTCTGGTTGAACTGCGGGGCCACGGTGTGAGTTGGGCACAGCGTTTTTTTTGTTGTTGCCTTTTTCCTGCTGCAGTGCTCCAGATGGGCAGGGGTGGTTTCTGCTGTTAGTGGGCTCGGAGGCACGAGGCCGGCGTGGCGCGTAAACAGATGCTGCTCTTTAAACGGGACTTGTGACATTAACAGCGGTTTAGCGCGCTCCTGCGAGGCCTCCCTTTACAGCTGCTCTGCGGCCATCCTGTCTTCTAAAAAAAAAAGCGATTGGAGAGATCATAGATTACATTAGTGGAGCAAGAGACACTGCGTGGGGGGGGGGGGGGGGGGGGGGGGGGGGGGGGGGGGGGGGGGGGGGGGCTCCACCATGGGACCCCTCCCCTTGTTTTCTCGTCCACTGGGCTGCTGGCTCGAAAAAAGCCTCCCGCCTAATCAACCTCCCATATGGTGCGTTGGTCCTCGCGTGCCCGGCCAACTATTTGCGTGCAGGGCACAGCTTTCACGGGGAGAGGCTGCCTGCTAATGTGTGTGTATGTTGGCAAGAAGAGAACACAAGCGCTATGTTAAAAAAAAAAAAAAAATGTTTTATTATATTGAGTTGAATTTCTTATATTTCGGTAAAAATTATAAAATGCACCTATCGTTTACAGGACTGAGTGGCTGTAACTAATTACCTGCTGTTAGTCCATCAGTGACATGTTATTTGCAAGAGACATTCCTAGTATTTTAGCACTGGTTAAAAATACCCAGGAGAAGATAACGCATCTGCAACCGGAGTGCGAGAAAAGACTCCAAATGTGATTAGGCCAAATTGAAGAATGAAGGCTCCCTCCCTGAGAGAGGTTTTGCCAGCGCATCAGCGCAGAACCACAGCAGCGCACTGAGCTCAAAGAGCGCGTTTTTATACATCAAAAGCTTCGGGGATAGGGGCCGGACTTTTATTTATGTTTTATCAAGAACACACAGTAGGAGGTTGTCGAGCAAATGTGTGTGCGCCCCCGATTGCAATAAATAACAAAAACGATACGTCAGGATGTCTAATCCGAGCAGCCGAGTTTATCGCCCCCCTTCCCCCCGTCTCCAGAGTGTCGGATTCGCAGATTCCATCGCTCAAACCTCATTCAGATGGGCCACAATCCTTTACACGAGTAAACAACACTTTTTTTGTACCAGTGGCCATACATACAAAATCTGCTTTGGTACTAGAGCTGCACGAAAGGATTGACTCACTGTCTCTGTTTACCCAATCGTTCCCCCACACACACACACATTGACAGTGGTTACACCCATACGGTCAGAGTGTCTGTGTATATAGTCAGAGGGAGAAATGACGTATGTGCCTATTTGCATATAGAGTGGGCCCATACTGGTCGCCGGAGGTGCTTTTTTAAGGGCAAACAGCCCCACCCCTGAAACCACTGTCTGAGGGACGGCTGACCCCCGTTAAAAAAAACAAAAAAAGAGAGCTGCCGCCCTAATGGCCCGCGCATATATCACTCCATCACGCGGCCTCTCTTGCATCACCACGCGCGCTTTGGCGGGCCGGCGTCGTGTCCTGTCACCCACCGCAGGATCCTGCCTCCTCCGGCATCCGATCTCATTAAAGATGGAAGCGGAGATTAAACGGCATCCTCTCGTTTGCACACTGCAGCACCGGAGCAGGAGGCATCCGCTTCCCTCGTATTACTCATAAACCAGGCCAAACAGGCAGCTCCGGCAGTGGCAAAAAAGAATACTCATCCGCCGCGCCAGCGAAGGGTTCGTTTCGTCAGACAAGCCCGCGGGCGAGCTCTCCACGCCCGTATAAGGACTTCCCTGATGCCACAGAGGAATACAGTCGACTTTGCCGACGCGGTATTGCACGACTCGGGAACTTGCCCGGGAAGTTAACGACGAACACATTTTGAAAGCTGCTCAAGGGCCGTTCAAAGTCTCATGCATACGGCTGCCGAATCTTTAAGTCATATGTCTTTCTTTTTTTCTTTTTTTTTGCTTCCTGCTTTCTTTAAAGTGGAAACACATAGGATTAACTTTGTCTTCTGGCTGACGAGTCAGGTGTGTAAGACTCCCGTAGGTTTGTCAGATAGCGGTCAACAGGGTCTGAAGACGTGTTTCTTTTGTGCCTCTGTGTAGCCGCAGAAGAGATAAGCCAATTAGACACTTTGGAGTATGGAGAAAAAAAAAAAAGAAAAAAAGGGGCTTCATAAATGATGAATGCCGTGCGAGCCAGGCGCCGGCCCTTTACTGGTGGCTCCTCAGTAATTAGAACTTCCATTAACGAGCGCAGAGTCTCCCGCCCCCCTTTGAAGTGGTGCATTAATCCAGACAGCGTCACGTTCTTTAAGCGTTGGTTGGGAGAAAGCCTCAAAGATGCTAATGTGATGCCGAATCGGAATTCATCAGCCCGGCGGCCATTATGCCATCAAAGGAAACCTCCCTTTCCCTGGCTTTTCATTTAGTAGATTGAAGGAATTTGGCTCAACTTGCGATGATCTCGTAAGCTTTCCTCAGGATTACGCGGTTGCCGTTTCTACCGAAATTCTTCGTGGACAGTTGTAATTCACGCAACCTAATTCGGTGGCACAGCAACCTTCATATATTTGTTTTCATCACCTGCTTAACTTTTTCTGATATTTAATCGGTGACCACCGGGACGCTACCGATGGAAACGCCCGGACGTTCACCACTTTCGTCGAACTCGGCCGACCTGTGCAGCTGCCCATTCCATTTAGGTCATTCATCCATCTCGCCCTCCTAACTGAATTGCCTTTTAATCATGTATGCTTTTAGCCATCTGTGGCTTCAGTTTTCTCTCTTCTCCACAATGCACTCACACTCAGTATTTGGAGACACATAGACGGGAGCCCTTTAGCTCGCTGACTGGAATGCCTCGTGGCTGAGGTAACCCTCGGCTCGCCTATGGATCTCTGGCTCTAACGCGCAGAGACATTTCCGTCCTTCACGTGGCCACCTAGCCTTCGCATTAAAAAAAGAAAACAAACAATGCCTCACAATTAAATGGTGTTTGTCAAACATGTGGCCGACTGGCCTGGGAGAACTTTCGAGTCGTTTTTCATGTTTGCTACTTGGCCCCTGCTAGCTGGTAGACATAAAAAAGGCAGACTGAGAAGTGGTGATATCTTAGTGTGTCGGGACTTTGGACCTGTCCCTTCACACACACACACACACACACACACACTCTCTGATTGGTTGGTGACAGAAAAGGCTGGCAGAGGTTAATTCAGGTTAAAAAAAAAAAAAGGATATATCACAGACTGAGGCGCCCAATGCATTTCAAACGACGCGTCCTTGGGATGCAAGGTTACTGCGGAGCGCCCCTCTCACCAGGCGGAGCCTATGTAACTATAGGTATTACTGAAGGAGCCTGACTACAAATAAAAAGGTCTTGTTGACTTGGGCAGAGCATGTGGTTAAACAGACGATGTGGTTACCTTCTGACGTTAGTGTTGGGATTCATTTTGCAAAGCTCATTTCTGTGCAGCAATTCACATTATTAGCACCTGTACTGAAGCAAAGCAATCTTTGGAACAGCTGGTTGATGTTTTTTTTTGTTGATGCCATATTAATTACTTGCCAACGGCAAGAAGTGCAAATCTAGCATAAATTAATTTTGGAGAGAACAATTTTGCAATATTACCTTTACTTTATGTAATCTGTTTCACTTCCTTTTTTCTTTTCTTTTTTTCATTTCACCCTGCCTGTCACAAAGTCATACCCGCCTAAGGTGTCTGTCTTGTTGAATGACACTTTGTGCTGCTCATTTTGAAATGAGCATGCTATGTCATACGGGTTAGAAAAAATATTCAATATGCTTCTTTTTTTTTTTAAGTCTTGAAAATGGGATTAGTGAAGGTTGATTACGTATTGTGATTGGATGGCGAGCGCAGATTGACTGGCACACATATAGGGTCGCTTAAGACAGGGAAGGTAAAAATTGAAATGGGATTTTTTTTTTATTGTTTTTGACGACCTGCCCCGATGTAGCAGGATTTATCCCAGTGCTACTGATGGCCAGTTAGAATGGACCAGAACCGATGGATCTGCTGTCGCGTGTGTTTGTGGGAGTCAGCGCGTCTGTACGCATGGCAACAATGAAGTAAGATTTTATCAATTTGAATAATGTTTTCAAGTAAAGAAAATAAGATAGAAAATCGATATGAAATATATGCAAATAAATGTGAAATGGTTGGAAACGCACCGAAAAACATTTTTTCCTCTCTCCTTTCTGGACAGATTCATTTTCTATATGTCCAGACTCCCGCCTTCCAATAATTTGTGTTAGCCCGGTGTGGGGCGGGTGGGAGGGGGGTGGGGGTGCAATGCTGTGTTTTCATTTTACTAGGGGATCTATGTCTTCAGGAAATGTCCAGCCAAGGCCATTACAATTTAACATTTCTGCTATATTAGTTAGGCCGATTTCACGTTTCATATTGTGGCACTTTAAGTGCAGGGAACAGGAATTATAAAGCGAAGTGAGTTCAATTAATCTTCACGGGGTGCCTCCCCGGGGTTTTTTTATTTCTTTTTTTACATTCAGCTCTACAGTCAGCCGTGCAGTTTGTCTCAGTACAAGAAGAAAAAATATATATTTTTTCTTTAGAATGTGTAAAAGCCACACAAATTGGCTCCGCAGAAGTGACAGGGCGCCTCCCAATGCAACTAGTGCACTCGTGTGATTTTGTTTGATTGGTGTTTTTGGAGCTGTCAAAGTGAAGTGCAGCCTCCGTTCACCGCTCCTCCTCCTATTGTATAGGCTCTAACACAGGAACATTAAAAGTGACAGCTCCATGCAAAACTGTCCTGGTGGAGCCGCACGGGTTCTTATTGTTTATTGCCCATGTTCTTCCGCCGTTCACCTCTAATCGCAGACGTTGAAACAGCTCAGTCGGCGCGAGAAAACAAAACGGAGGAGGCCGTCTGCGACCTGCCTGAAACCACTGTCATCCGTTCCTGCTTGCATCCTCACTTAAACTTTTACTGGTGGAAAAAAAAAGTATCGGCTCTCGCAGGGGGCTTTTAAAAAAAACGTCAGGAAATCCTGAAGCCACGGAAACAATTGCTCTTTTTTTTTCTCTCCACACAATGGTTCATGTAAATGCTTTGCGTCTCTACATTAGGAGGGGAAATCTTGTGTAAATCTCGCCTTTCGCCCGTAACCCCGACGTGAAAATGGCTCCGCCGGTTGTGTTTTTTGGGGGGGGTTCGGGTATTTAATTAAAAAAAGCTTGGAGGCCAGCCAACAGCAGCAATTAAGAAACACTGCAAAGTTCAGCCAGAGGACGGTAACATCATTTCGAGAGTTATAAACGTCGCCGTTCTATTCTCTTGGTTAAGTGTCGCCAAGATAACTGTTTTTGTCTCTCAACCTGCCACACGTCTGTCAATTATTTAGTTTGATGGGGTTGGTTCGGTGTCCCGTCCTAATGTGGCCGTGGAACAGGAGCACTTTTTTATGTTAAAACCTTTAATGAGATTTATGTGCTGTGAAATGCAACAAATGAAGGTTTTGGTAAAAGGAAATGTGTGATTTGCCATTTCTTGCTCATGCCTAGTTGTTCACGTCCACGCGTACAATGGATAATTGCCGTTGTTCAGGCAAATGTTTATGGCAGGAGGCTTGACATTATAGTTAAGCCAACGTACTCCGACAGAGGCTCCATTCAGCCAAAGCGGTGTTGTCTATTTAAGGAGGCAGGAGGTTTTCCGACCAGTCGCTTTGAGCCGGCTGATGGACCGAATCAATTAAGTTGACTTAAACCGAATGAGTCTTTCAGCAGAACATCAACAACCACGGTGGAAACTGAAAGAAAATTTTACCCTCTTGTGTTATCTCCATCTTGCCAATTCCATGATGTATTCAGCATCAGACATAGCTGGAGACTCTGCCAAAGGGAAACACACTCTTGCCGGCCTGCTTGTGTAATTCTCATGGTGTCAGCATGGTGCTTTACTATTTCGTAGGGCTTTTTTTATTTTTTTAATATCCTTGAATAAGCAATTGTAACAGGTTGTCTTGTGTCGTTGCAGCAGAAGTCCGCAGATACCAGTGAGCAGACATTTCTCCGTTGGGACTCTATGTGAGCCTGTTTGTGGGGAAATATGGTGTTTGATGCGGCGAAGTGAACGGCGTGTGGTCCTTACGGGATACAAAAGAAAGCAGCTCAAAACAATGTCACAGTAGTACTGTTGGAATCCCTGACATTTCCTCATCATAGATTATTCCACTGCTGTCCAAAAGGCAAAGAGAAAATGTACATAAACTGTGTCTTGGTGTGCTATGTCATACACATATAAGCCACAATACCCCATTTTGCATTGGAATAATTGTAGGGGCAAGCAACCAACCTCATACTTTCATTTAATGATAATAATATAATATATGCATATATTATAGAAAACGTGCAAGTAGTGGTGCACTCATAAAATATGGTTTTTGGTTGTTCCAAAACTCCCCCACATTGACGTATAAATTGATTGAAGAATGTGGCCACGCAGTATGTGACACAGTGCATTTCCGAATGTGGTCTGAGTGACGGGATCTCAAATACATCCTCAATGTCCTCACGTGACTAGATTTCCACAAACGGATGTTAATCTCAGTTATGAGAGGGGGGCCCGAGTTTGAGACGGCACAATGGAACGTCTCTTTGAGGTGCAAAATAGGTGGATTTCCATGACAAAGTACAGGAAATAAATAACTCTTGAAAAGTAAACGTCTCCTATTATGATCAAACCGGAACAACAGTCACTACTAATGTTCATTCAGGTATGAATATTTATGAGATCATCTCTGACCAATAAAGGGACGGCATACCTTTGTGAGAGCTTTCATCATGAACTTCAGTTGACTAAAATCCTCATTTAGACCCGGGCTTCATTTCGGCCCGAGGAATGTTTCAGCTCTTTGCTGTGGCTCTGAAATGTAAGACCTTCCTATATCCATCCCTCTATCACTTAATAATGTAATTACTCAGTTACATAATGCAGAATTGTTGTCTTTCGTCAGCCTTGCTCTCAACAAAGTGCGGCCATTGAGGATGGCATGCTCTGTAGGAGGTAATGCGCTGCACACAGGAGCTGCAGTTATGACAGTATGACAGTCGCTTTCAAATATTTTGCAGATATTTCGAAATTTTTCATGGACTACCTCCTGACTGACGGCCAGGAAGTACAGTTGTGTTGCACCTTTGTGTTGTCGGAACGTGGAATGTTATTGTTCCGTGTTTTTGTTTTTGCCACCTAGCCAAATCAATGCCTGTGCAGAAGCAGGTGCTGGAAGCCCAGTGTTGTCGTCATGTCCCCACCTCTGTTTCAAAACACTGGCACACTGTCACACGAAATCCCACGTGGGGGCAGTTATGTGCCGTCGCCACGGGTTTGATTTTAATAAGCGATGGGGACATAACGAGTGGTCTTTTTACAGGCCGACCATCTAAGGTGCTTCTGTGACATCATCCCAAACTTCTGGAGCCATGTTTCACTTCTCCTCTCACCTCCGCACTTACACCACCGTGATCAAATAGAGGCACGCCGGTGGGTATGGATTCTCTTAAGTGCAGCTAAAGTGCATTTTGCGAAGGAAGTAAGAGAAGTTCAAATGCATTTAGTATTAAAAGGACAATGCACTTTTGCCTTAATGCAGTGTTCTACAGTCCAGCTCTATGGACCTCTGATTGTCAGTGTGCCGACTTTGGCCCCGGCTATGGAGGGCAAGACCCTCATTACCAGACTTCTCATTTTCTATTTTCTCTTCTTTTTTTTTTTTGCAAAGAGAACGCAGTGATATGTAAAAAGTCTATTCAAATAAATAAATAAATACAAAATTGCAAAATAAATAAATAAATCACACCCCAGTTGCTGAGACTCTCCAATTTAATGCTGTCCTGGCTCCTCCATCCCAGCCATGTTATTTTGGATATAGGGAGGTGGAGTGTCTGGCTGCCTGGCGGGTACCTAGCTGGGGGTAGTGGACCGTGAAGGCCCCGAGGAGCCATGCGCCTCTTTACCGTACCAACTGGCCCGCTCAACCCCTGAGGAGGAGGAGGCTGCATTAACACAGACGGATAAATCCAGAAATGAGACTGGATAAATCCCTAATATGCGGCTGCCGCTCCCAATCCCACCCGCACTCCGCAGTGAGAGTCGCCTGGTCAAGTTGGCGGATAACCTATTTTATCTCGATCAGAAAATGACGCTGCCTTTTCAGAGTGGGCACACTTGGCACAGAGAACAAATGAATAGCGGAATGTGTTGTGTTCCTTAGAATGTGCTCGTGGTTCCTCCAAAAACGCAGATTTGTGTTCGACTTTTGCATTTAAAATAACGGGAAGAGATTTGAACCACTTCATTAATGAGGCCTGCCCTCTCCACTGCCCCCCCCCCCTCCCTCCATCACGCCTTCAGCGTGAGTGTTTCTCGCTCGTGTTTGTAGGCTGTGTTGTTAGTGTTGAGAAGAATCATGAAGTAACACTTGGAAAGTGTGTGTGTGTGTGTGTGTGTGTGTGTGTGTGTGTGTGGAACATGGCATTGACTTTCCCCTCGGTGTCAACTTCTGAAGAAATACAAAGTTGTGCTCTGCGGGGCCCACCTACAGCTTTTATTTTCCTGTAATTTCTCGGGACTGGGGCTTGAGCAGATGCAGGTAGATGTATATTTATGAGGGGGATGTGCATTTCAGGGAAAAGCGGGTGTTGTGAAGGGTGACCTTGTTAGATAAAAGGAGGGCTCGGAAAGCTAAATGATGAAAGAGAATGGGATCATCCCGGGCTCATTAATGTGGATTTGAAGGTCAGGTAATTATAACAATAGACGTGTGGGCTGGCTTTGGCATCTGGTATTGTTGCATTGTTTTGAAGGTGACAAGCCTGCGGAGGAAAGGGATTAATCACGGCGACACCCGGCTGCCTTCTGCGTCCAACCCATTCAGACGTCTCAATGCAACTGCTGTACTTCTTGAAGGGATGTGGCGCTGACAGCAACATTTTCTGCCATCAACGGCACATAACAAGTACCGTTAAAAACGCGCAAGGGTTAAAGAAGCCACCCGCAGCCTCCCGATGTTCTGATGAAGTATTTCAAAGTGAAATCCAAATAAGAATCCATATTAATGGCATCGCAACGGTGTTCATCAGCTAAGCCTTGATTTTGTGGCGCGCAAGGTGTGACGCAAAGCAGACGCCGCCGCTGGTATGGCAACGCACGGACCATTGTATTCGGCTGTGCCAAGGCAACCAAGGACTCGCATCGACTGCCTCGTTGAGCCAGAGGAGCTTTTAATAACCTGAAGGCAGAACACGACCGAGCGCGGCTGAAAGTTCAACCCATCATGTAACCAAATGGAAATTTAGTTTGCACTGGAAGCTGACACCGTATCAATACACATGAGTTATGAGGCCTGCTTTATGTTACTAGCACCAAATCAATTTAACATAACCACCCAATAAATGGGGTTTGCGGTAAGATCTTTCTGAAAGTCTTAAACGCGGAAAAAAATAAACGTATAAATGACTGTTAGCCAGGAATGTATGGCTCGCTGTATACTCTGATTTCAATTCAATTTGGCGTGTTCCGATGTCAAACATAGTGCAAATCAATGAAAGGACTTTTCTGCTCAAACAGCAACAAACCGCTTTGCATTCTTCTCGGCGATGAAGCCTGAGAGGAAATGGGCTTACCGTTGCTCTGAATACTTTGCGTCAGTGCTCTAATAGTAACCGGGGAGGCGAGTGGTTTTCATGGCACATTCTTTGTGCGGAACACAAGCATTCTTACTTCTTTTTGCGTCATTACACACCCCTGCGTTTTATTGCACATATAGGCTAAATAGGCCTTTTTCTCTGGTGTGCCAGTGTGCTGCTGGGATCCTGCCACCTCTCCCACAAGTCATGCCACCGGAAGCTATAAAGTAGAAAAGTGCCCGCCCGTATTATCAGGCAGGGCGGCATGTGCGCTGTTGTGGCATGCATTATAAATGCGCCACAAATAAGAAGTTCCACTGTTGCCTCTATTCTCTCATCCCACAACTGGTGGCTCGTTTGAGTTTTATCTCTATTTGTGGGAATTTTGGCAGTTACTAAAAGACAGAAAATAAAATGGTTCCCGTCGTTAAATGTTGGAATTTGCCTTCGATTTAACACGGAGTTGCGCACATGCGAGATCAGTTGCTCTCGATATCAACTCCAAGCCTGAGTCTTGCCATTGGGTTGGAGTGGTGGAAGTCTGCACGTGCATGGGCATAAAGTGTGTGTGTGTGTGTGTGTGCGTGCGTGCGTGCGTGCATACGTATACGTATGTATGTGGGCAGGCAGCAACATTGCTTGTTAGAAAGGCTGGTGAACTGGAGACGTGTGTGGTCGCGTGTGGTTGTGTGTGTGTGTGTGGGTGGGTGGGTGTGTGTTCGGAGTGTGCGTGCGTGTCTGTGTGGAGCGGCACATTATTCCACTCACGAAACCCTGCCAAAGTCTTTCACTCCGCCGAACAATTGTACATCGACATTGGAGGCTGACATGTCGGACACCAGAACACTATGAAGAGGAACGGCTAATGACCATCTAAGTGTCAACCCAGTGTGCAAATGATCGGCCCTTTGTTTCTTTCAAACATTTTTCTTCATTATTCCAGGCCTCCGATTTTCAGCTCGTCGTGTATCGGATGCTAATTTGTGCCTGCCAAATTAGCCGTGAGTATGAGTTGTAATTATGGCAGGAAGGAAGATTTGCCTTCCAAACTATAGAGCATCGCTATTCACCAAGTTTGGGTGCGTAAAGTCACATTTGCTAAAATCCCAATTCCAATTTCTATATATACTGTACGTGTCTCTCTCTCTCTCTCTCTCTCTATATATATATATATATGTCACATTAAAGATCTGTGTACACATGACAGCACTGGTTGATTTGAAGAACTTTTTTTTTGACCCGGCAACCCAATCTATTTGCAACAGAACAAGAGACCTGAACCATAAAAACTTTTTTTCTTTTCGTTTTTTTTTTTTAATGAGTTTTTGTGTGCCTCCTGTTATGCAAGGGTCAAAGTGTGGCTCACCGTTGACCTCCTGAGCGTATTGAGAGGTATGCGAGAGGCCGCGGAGAATAGGGCGCGTGGGTATTTGGAAGGAGCGTATGGACAGGGTTCGGCCGAGGTGTCGCGGACCAGAAGGTAGACGGAGGAGGAGGGTGTGTTTGCTGCCTTGAGGTTTCGTGGTTATGCACCGGCACTTCCCATTTAACTGCATGATCTAGGGCTCTGCTGACGACACCAAACACGCAACCCAGATCCACGCCTCGCTGCCTCCTGCATAAACAGGCCCTCGCACACACACACACACACACACACACACACACACACACACACACACACACACACACACACACGCACACGCACACACACACGCACGAGCCACTTTTGACTGCCCAGATATACGGCCACGCTGAGACAAGAGAGCGTATTCGTGTCCGTGCTGGCTTCCTGACGCAGTGCCACATTTCATACACTGCAGCTGTCACGTCCTGCGCCCGGGCATCCGTTATCAATATGCTTGCTGTGAAAAAAATAATAAAAAAAATACAGAGCGGTGGACCCAGTGCCTTGTCGTTGGCTGACGGATATATGAGGTTGAGAGATCAGAGGTCAGGCAGGAAGTGGGTGTTCCCGCGGTGACAGTGCAGGCATGTGTTTGATGGGCCGGCCTGATGCCGTGGACCAGCAGCTCCTAATGACCTGCCATCTCCAGGCCGTCTGGGCAGCCCTTCCACCGAGATTTATGGCCCCTGTTGTGGTTACCACTGGGACGACTCTCAGCAGCAGTCCTGACAAACTCCGAGTTATGGCCTGCTCCTTTGGCTTCCCTTTTTTTTTTTTTTTTTTT
>JAFBJU010000683.1:3922533-3964561 GCA_016785305.1 Colistium nudipinnis | reverse complement strand
TTTTTTTTTCGCTTTCAATAACTGGCTCATTGCAAGCTTTCGGGGCTCACATTTCGTAGTCCTAGAAATATTGAGGTGCCCCAAAAAATATATTCTCAATGATCACTCGTTAAAGTTGAAAGCGGCATGATCCACAGTTCCTTTTCGTTGGTGGATGAGTTTTTTATTTTTTGTCCTTAAAACTAAATTGATCCCGGAATTTTAAAAAGGGGGGTGGGGTCACACGCCTACGCACATTATAAAAAAAAGACGGTGGACTCAAATAACCTTTCAAACACACCTTGAAAGGGGGGGGGGGCATGTAGGCGCTCTGCCACTGCAGAAGTAACAGATAATGGCCTTCTGATAATACACATTTTTTGGCTCTCCCACCGTTTCCCTGAAGGCAAACATGTGTTGATCCACCACAAGACTGTCAAGCTCGGCCCAGGGCGGGCACAAACAGCAAGGAGAGCTAGTTTATAATTAATACACACCATCAAATATGCATTACTCAGGATAATTGAAGCACTTTTCAGGCAAGTCATACTAAATAAGCTCACAACCTTTGGTACCGAGAGTCTGCTTCTGCTGCCGTAGGTTTGCTCTCCGAGCAGCTGTTCCTTATTTGTCTTGCGTTTGAGGACAGAGTGTCGAAGTAAGTCCCTTGCCATGTATATAAATATATATATATATACAGTATATATTTTTATGGGGGATTTTTATGTCTCCCCTGATATGTAAGACCATGGGGGGGGGGCTGAGCTCATGGACTTGGTTTGCAGATATCGCGCACGCGGCTGGGTTGAGCCTTAAGATGAACTGCCAAAACATGTGTCATAACAGTCTGATCATTAAAGGAGAGGATGCTGGGAGAGGGGAAATGAAAAGGCATAAAGCCGAGTTTTTACCCCCTTCCAACTGCCATATGTGTCAAACCCGCCGCAGAGATGAGATGGCTGTCAAACGCTTCATCTCCCAGTGGGCGATTGCCGTGTGCACACCAAGTCACATGTGGTTAGAAAGCATCTAATATCTCAACCTCCAGACTCTGCTCAATTCACGACTCCTACCACTACCACTCACACACACACACACACACACACACACACACACACACACACACACACACACACAAGAGATGTCAGACTGATTAGCAACCGCATCTCCAATCTCTGATTAGGTGTGGAGTAAATGAAGCGCCCCCCTCAGGTATACATTTCCATAATGTCAGGTAATTAAGCCCCAGTGTTTTAATAGCTCAGGAATAGAAAGACTCCCCCGGAGACTCGACAATGATGATAGACTTCGCCGAAAGCCAGCGCACACGCAACGGCGGGCGTTGGAACCCCAACTTTCCTTTTGCCGATACTAGATCAGTGACCGCAAGCATAACCAGATTGACAAAACAACACACTGCGTTAGCTGTGGCATTCAAGTGCATGATATTTGTGGCAACAAATCCCCAAAAAATGTCCATGAGTCTTGGCCTTAAAATATAGAGCGACCTCTTCGGGGAAAAAAAGGTTGTCCTTCGAAGCGATGCACATTTGAGCCGTGTGTGTGCTGTTGATGGGTGACAGATTCCACGGCGACAAGACAAAAGCCGGGCGAGCACGGGTGTCCTTTTTCATCACGGAAAAACCTGGAGAGGTGCTATTGTAAACATGACAGTGCATTGTCAATACACCCTTGTTTGAGTTGCTGTTTTTTGTTGTGCGTGATGCTGCTACTGTATGCGCAGGCACGCATCCCCCCCTCACACACACACGCGCGCACACACACACGCACGCCCCCACAGACACACACAACAAAAGCCCTTTGATGAAACAAATTCTGCAGCGGGAAAGCTTTCTTTTGTCCCGCCGCCCACTCGTACGTATGGGTGCTGGATGGACGAACAATGCAAAGCCACGATGGAGCCACAGAAATGTGGGGAGAGCCGAGTGAACTCCAGAAGGTCCGCTTCTACACACAATCGGGCAAAAAAAAAAAAAAAATTAATGATAATAGCCACAGGACCACAGGTGGTGCGATTAGAGAGCCTCTCTTCGAATCCATGTGTTCATTATCTGCTGCTTTTTCATTGAAAGCGTTTTTTGAGAAAAATAATACGCATTTTGAAAGGGGGCGGTGTTCACTTGATAGCCAATGCCGTCAGTGGAACCGAAGATCATTAGAGGCTTGTTGCAGTGTGTAATTCTACCAATGCCCTCTGCATGAACTACACTTCAGACGCACGGGCTCCCAAATTAACAGATGTACTTTCAATCCCCCTCTAATCTTTCTCCTCTTATGTGAAACGGAAAATCTCTAAGCGTTACTCGATCGGGCCAAAATGTTCATAGTTTCAATATTTTTTATTATTACCTCCCGCCGAACCGGTGCACTACGGTTAAGGTTGGAAAATGACTTGAAATATATAGATCCCGGTGTGTTCATGGGACATTTCCTAAAAGAGAGAACCAGAACCCCGCCGCGGTGGTATCTGGATTTCCCCCGTCGCACAGCGATAGACAGCACCCTCTCAAACTACAGGCAGCTGTTAATTGTTTTTAATGGGCCGCATTTTTTATTGAGCATAGCCTTTGTCATGTGGCCAAGGAGGTACAAATCTGCCAAGGAGCGTATATTTAAATTAGATGCTGACTGATCACGCATTTGTTGCCAGCTTGCAAATTTAATATAAAGAAAAACCTCTGCCATGCACAAGGGTCATTTCCGTCCATGCGATATGTGATAAAACAACTATTGGAGGGCGTTCTTGATAGTTCTCTCCCCACCGGGAGTCAAATCAGTTATATGATCCAGCCAATTTCAGGTACTTCTTGGCACTTTATTCCGACGCTATCCTCCTCCCTTCCCTCATAATCTCACGCCAAGTACTGTTGTGATGACAAAAAATAAAAATAGAGCAAGACAATAAAGGAATCGTTTTTGGTTTTAGTGCTGTGGAAAGAAACTGAACGTGTTCTAGAATCGTTGTGTTCTGTTTTAGAAACAGTGACACAGTGCCTCGAGTCATTTGGGTACATTTTTGAGAAATCCGCCTCTTTTTTTTTTGTTTGTTTGTTTAAAAATCCGAATTCCATGGGCCACATGTAACTTACTCTTTGGAATGATCAGAATTTGCGTAGTGTTTGAAGTTTACTAACTTTTTTTTCTCCTCTTTTCAGCAAACTCCGGTCTTCTGGGAGGAGGCGGAGGTGAGTGATTCTCCTGATCTATCTCTCTCTTATGGCCTGACAGCAATTAAAGTCGTAATCATAACTGGCATATGGTACATCAATATTTTTTCTGCGGGTTCACGGCAGACTTTAGTGTGTACTTCGTTTCAAGTGTCTGTGTTAAATGTGGCTGAACGTAAGGCCAAAACATTAGAGCTTAGTGCAGAGCAACCTTGCGCCGTGCCACGCTGAGAGATGGTCATTACTTTAGCGGTCTGCCGAAGAACATTATCATCAGAGCAACGGAGGAAATCTGAGGCAGCCGACCGTGGTGCAGGAATAATGGGCCGGGAACTCCCAGAATAGAAGGCTTCTGCCCAATCCCGCTGTTCCCCTTTTCTGATGTTTGGCTTTTACAGTGACATGATTGAAATAATCGCTCCTCGCTCATTGCAAAAGTGGAATGTTAATTTGTCGTGGAAAGGGTCATTTTTTTGATGACGGTACGTGGGAATGGTGAATGAATGAAATAAGGTCACTGCTTCAGCCTTATCTGTTTATCCATCTGCGTTGGCTGTCACTTTGAATGCGATACTGTCCCCTGAAAGCTTCCAACTGTATAGGGTGGTCCCAAACGCCATATTGGAAATCGTTACCTTGATTGAATCCATCAAATCCATATATCTCAATGGTTACCATGGCAGTTGGAGACATTGTTTAGCCTGTAATTGAATAACTAACAAACAACGTATCCGCATTGTATTTACTAATATTATTTTAGCCATAGCTGTGATTTTGCTTTAAAATGGACGATGATGTGAGTGACTGGTTATAAATCTGTCCCATTTTCTTTTTCATATTATTTAGTTCATATAATATACCATAGGTTTAGAGATAGATAGTTTAGCGTAGGTAGCTGCTTGGTGCGCACGGCGCCCGTTGGAGGGCACGCAACACGCACCGTTCTGGTCTTATTCACATCTAATCACGGAGCCTGGAGTGGCCCTCATCTTGCCCCCCACTTTGGACCTCACATTTCTCCAGCCGTTGTTGCGTAGCATAGTGGCATCCCAATCTGAATCAGTGACATGGAGAGGCCCCTCAGCACACAGCCAGAGAACGCCTGTGATTGAGATCAGGGGTCACGAACAATCGTCTTCATAAACAAGCCGGGGCCTGTAAAGCAGGGAGTGCTGTCCTCCTGATTGTCTGTCCGTCTGTCTGTCTGGCTTTGCTGCGGTCTACTCTCAGTATTGATTCGCCACGTACGGAGAAACACAAAAAGCTATTTTCTTTGCTATTATATTTTCATTATTCGTGTTTTCTTTTGCAAAATCGCCATTTTCTAGCCCTTTGAATCTTCGAACACTTAGCCCAGAGGATTGATCCAGTTTCTATTTCGACTAATAATAGATCAGATTATTACCTATGGCTCTGTTTGAACACAGCGGCATCATAAATAACGGCTCATTTGCAGCTGTCAACACTGGAGCACGAGATCTTGCGCGTCAATTGATGTCGCATTTAGCGAGGGAAACATTTTGGAGTTGATTGTGACCTGCAGCTGTGCTTATTAACTCCAGAGGAATTATAATTGTGGCTGGTGCCCTTTTTGAGAGCAAAACCTCCTTTCATTCTTAAGTGACTCGCAGCGATGCTATTCCTGCCGAGTTACTGGCACAAGATACAAGGTCAGCTAACTCCAAAACCCTCCGTCTCTTTTTTTCCCCTCGTGTTAATAACGAATAAATCTGCGTTCTCCTATGGTGTCTGATTTGTGCAATCTCGCACTGCGTCTTTTTCTTTTCCGGTATCGGCAATGCCGAAGAAGGCGGAAATAATTATAAACCAGGCCGAGATTTTCTGCAAAGGAGAGCGGGGAACGTTGTTTTTTGCCCAAAACAAAGCTCTTCACTGTGTGTGCTTTATCTGCACAGGGGCCAAGGGGGGCTTTTATCTTCCAGTGTCCTTATCACTCGGAGGTGGCTGCTAAACCTACAAAACCGTTCTCTCTGTTCTCTCCCCCCCCCCCGCCCCTATCAGGGGTTTGGCACCCCCCCCCGCCCCTATCAGGGGTTTGGCATGTGAGGACCTCCTGCCTCGGTGGCAGTCAGGATCGATGTGAAGGGGAGATGCGTGCTCATATAAGGCCCTCCTTATCTCCGGGCCGTCTTCTCGGGGCTTTGCAGAGGGGCAGCCTCACAACAGCGCGATCCATCATGCTGGCCACCGGAGCCATGTTTTGTTCTCACGGCTGTGGAGGTGTGCCCCCCGCCGGTATGTGTGGAACATGGACATAGACATAGTGTTTTATGTATGCAAAGTTGGTTCACCTCCTACACACTTCTTTTTCCACCAAGTTCTCCCTCCACGTGGCTATGAGACACACATACACACACACACACACACCCACACACCCACACACACACGCGCACCTCTAGACAATTTTATGCCCTGATGGTCTATTAAATTCCTTCGAAATCATGGAGACATATTCTCACTGGGTATATTCAGGTTTTATGTACACAATGGGGTTAACAAAAATAGCAACATTATCTATGTTAGACATGTTGGTCTCACCGGGATTCCATACGTAGACGGAGGGAAAAAAACAATGATCTCTGATAATTGCACGCTAAATGAGGCCTCTGTGAATAGAGGGTAATTATGAACGGTTCCAGGTTGCCCGGGATTTGTGTCACAGCATGGCTGGATGCCAGTCCCAGAAGAATAGACCTAATGTAAACACTATGTTGTCTATCCCTTCTCCCCCCGTGTGTATCTTCCGCACACACACACACACACCTCGTGACACACGCATGCGAGTGCACACCGAGCCATGTAATGATACTGTGAAGTCCTGTGTAGCCGGAGAGGGGGAGCTCCACTCCGCTTTGATGTCTCCATCCAGGAGGGGAATTGGCTCATTAGCATTCTAACCAGAACCATTGCCCATTTAGCACCAGGCTCTAACTAGACCACCCAAAACAAATCGTTCCTCACGTGTTGCGGCCACTTTCTCCGCTCCAGTCCAACAGCGGGGCACATGCACGCTGTTTTTATCTGTCCCCACTGGGGCTAATTTAGCCACGGGCCGCTAACGGCCACTGAACTCACGGGAACCTTTGTCATTGCTTACATAACGCGGGCTGCAGCGCCCGTGTGCCGCAGGCTCTCTGGCCTCATAGGTTTCCTGAACAGCGGTGTGAGTCACAGCAAGTAGCGACACATTGTAGTACGAGGGATTCATTATGCTTGCTGTGATTATGCCTGGTCGCGTCAGTGGTCATATGGTTGTTTGCCCTTCCCCGCGACTAAAGATGTCAGAAGGAGAGTCAAAATGACACTGCTCAGCGGCTCTGCCAGGGGAATTACGGCGCGCAAATGCCTGTAAGTCACAAATCTGACCAGCAGAAGTCCGTACCATGTGCAAGCTGTGACCTCCTTAGGTGAAGCGTAAGAGAACGCGCTCGTAGTAAATAGACCGCAAAACCAAAAAACATCAGCATTGCTGTTTCAGCAAAAAAAAAACAGGCTGCAGGAACCGCAGGAACTGCGGGCCTGGCTCTTACTACGACAGAGTGCTCCACTATGCTTAACAAAAGAGAATGTATCCAGTTTTGGACGTCTCGGTATCGCGTTGTCAAGATTTCTAAGTGCCTCGCAGTGCTTATCTCGAACGCCATTCGTTATGCAAAGAGCTCTGTTTTCTTTTGCCGTCACCTCCAGGTGAACCATTATCCTCTGTCTGGCTCCTGCCGGGGGCTTGTTTATTGAGAAGATTGGAGGGGGGCTGATGCTGGTGTGCAGGGGGGGGGGAGGTCTCCATATAGGACAGGGTTGTGTGACGGTTCAGGCTCGGTGGAATTCGCGTGCCTGTTGAGGCCGTGTCAGCTCCGCAGAAGCACCGGAACGGCCACTACATGATTAATCACTCAAAGAAGACACACAATTCTCATCACTCATGGACTCTGCGCACTCTGCCTGACTGATGGTCCTCGGTTCACAGATGGTGGTTGCGGCCATTAGCATAACTTATGACGGAGAGGGTGTATTTCCCCACGGAGTAACCTAAATAATATAAAATGATGAATCGAACGAAAAGATTCCTCACTGAGCGCGGTGCCCTTGGGATTTATTTATCTCCACATATTTAGCGGGCAGTTTGTGACACCCTGATCTAGGTCCGCCTCGTATTTCTGCTGTAGTGCTCTGTGTGCTTTTAACCTGGGTTTGAGGCAGCACTGAAATAACGGCGTGTCTGGGATTACTCTGCGGTTAGCAACTATTTACGCGGTATCCTCACAGAATATTGTATTCTCCGTATTCGTCTGTGATATAAAGCATATACTCTATATTTACCACTTGTTTCAGTGGGTTGTGTTCAGGGCAAGGTGTTGCAATTGGGCTCGTCAGAGTTGCTTTTTATAGTTCCTTCCAAATATGGGAGTGCCTTTTTTGCTTTGGCTTGAGCTGGAGATATTCATTTAAATAATTAAAATACAGAAAAAACCTTATTTGAATTGGCCTCGTTCTTGCATAAGCAGAGAAGTCATTTTCTAAATTGCACTTACTTAGTAAAATTATAAATGAACTTAACGCCACACGTCCCGAGTGTAATGCACGTCTAAGTGGGTTTATGTATTAACAGTGCCCACTAAGCCACCGCTCAAGTGTTGCCTTGCCTTTATTACATGTGTGCCCCAGTATACAGACTGCACGATGAACTATATATCAGGCAAGTGGAACTAATTTGGTTTTGGGGCTGACTTGAGACGCACTTATGTCAAGCACACCGTCATCTCATTGGCTTGCTCGGGGAACATCGGTCATCATATTGAAAAAAGTATTATCTCTGAAGACCCCCCGTGCTGTCAGATCATTTCTCCCAATTATTACATAGGTGACGTAATTTAGAGGGCATTTCTCTGAAATTAGCGGGACAAGGTCATCGGCTGGACTGCAGTTCGCGGGGCCCTAACAGCGATGGAAATTAGATTTCAGCGTGAAAGTGCTCTTTAATGCCGTCCATTTCTCCCTCCTGCCACCGCAGAGAAGCGTCACCGTGAGCCGGCCCCGCCCCCCACCCCTCCAATCACAAGTGATGGATGGACTAATTGATGCGGAATGAGCGGCCCATTCATTTCAGACTGCAACAGAGGGCTCCATATTTTGGATTAACACTGCGCCATGATGGGAATGGAAGGAGGGACGGGCGGGGGGAGTCGGCGAAAATGTTGTGTCGGCGAGCGGTAACGGAGACTGGTCACTTGTGTCATGCTAAGTTCTTAAGACGTGCGAGCGCTCCCGGGGGGGATTTATGGCGAGGTGTGCGTCTGTGAAACGAGAGGGAGCGAAAAGAGGCATAGAGCTGCCACGCGTCCCGCTATCGCTCTCCCTCAGTCAATGAATCATTCATCTCTGTCCCCATGAATAAATCAGGCTGCCGGCCGTCGCCGCCGCCAGCTACGTCACTTATAAGCCGGACTTATAAGAGCAAACATATGTTTTTGGCATGACCAACTGCACTCCCCCGTGCCACGGAGCAGGGCCACGCAGAACATGCCTACTCAAATAGGCACTTCTCCCCTGAGACTCAAAGATGCCCTTTGCTCCCAAATTTGCTCCCACCTCCTGGAAGCAAGCCACTTTAGAGAGTGTGCGTGCATGCGTGCGTGCGTTGAGAGCTTACACCTCTGAGTGTGCGAATAATGCAAATTGTATTATTTCTTGTTGTTGATTGCACTTGACAAATGGATTTCTTCTGCGCGTGTAAAACTGTTTTTTTTATTTAACACTATAAATGCATCATTGAAAGGAATTAGTGATAATGCATATTCCGAGTGCTTCCCCCCCCCCCCCACTACAACCCTTTGCTGAGTTTTACTGACTTTGGTGATGTATTTTTATTGTCTTCCCCTTTTCTACGGCTCTGAAGTGTATTAAAGCAGTTTTCTTCGCTTTAAGTGACAAGTGTGTGCCTCTGTGGTGGAGAATTACACCAGAAAGTCTCTGTGACCGACCCACCTGTTTTCACTGGAATCCTTTCGACTGCCTCTCACCACCGAGGGGGCGTTTGAGGTGTAGATCCTCAACCCTGTGAAATCTCTCCCATCGTATATTAAACCGCAGGACTGAGAAAGGCTCAATACCTCTGCGCAATAGAGTGCAAGATTTGAGGCAGCTGAAGCGTTCAGTAGGAGTCGGTACCATTTTGCTGAGCTCTATTATTTCTGTCTTTTAGTCTTGGTACAATGTCTTTAAAATAACCATGAAACTACTGTCTCTGCAAAGTTTATCGTTTTTTTTAAAGTTCACGTAGTCACACTTTGGCTCGCATTATGACCGCACACGCACACAGATTACCTGCGGCGGGTAAACGATATTCTTCTTCACTTTAAAGTATTTTTTAGATGTAAAAAAATATATAAATGCTACTTCAATCAGGTCCTCCCCTTCCCTCTGGGGTTGCAGTTGTAAACAGATGCTTGTTTCCTTTTGTGTTCGGCCTCTCTCTGTTCTTGGCGCTCACTGAAAGCAAAAGAACGTGGCCTTTGACAGCCAGGGGTCGAGAGGAGTGATATTCTGCAGTCCACCAGCACCCTAAGTATCTATCAACCACTTAGTAATTCACCGGCTTCGGACAGACAAAGGACTGGTGCCCTCTCCCCCCTTGTTCGGGTCCCCCTCATTTTACACAAAGTGAGACTACCCACCGCGGGGTTAGGGAAAGTGGGCAAGAAATTGTCAATTCAGCTCTGTCCCACAATGCCTCACACGCCAAGCCCCGCCCCCTGCCCCTTGGACCAACATTTCTGGGTCAGTTGTTGAGATATTCGAAAACTCAAAGCATTACCAACCCCAGTGTCGGAGCAGATTTGTGTCCAACACGGGCCTGGCTGTGTTGGGGGTAGATCGCGTATTTGGCCTGTCCGTTTTTTTTTTTTCTCGTCACGCCTGTGCGCACCGCGCGCGTGTGTGCGAGACTGCGCGTGTGCCGGCGCCAACGCGACAATTTCTCGCGTGACCGCATATCTGTGTGTCGGTCTGAATTAAGACAATTAGTGTACCTGTGTGTTGCGTGTGTTCCGAGGGTAACTGGATGCTGAACTGTCTTGTCAGTTGACTCAGTGGTCAGTTTTGGTCCCCGAGGCCACCCAGCAATGCAGGGTGGAGTGATGAGATCTGACAAACGGGGACAGCTCTGAGCAGGGCACTACCCCATCCCATGGTCTCACCAATCACGACAAGGCTGCCACAAGAACATCGCAAGAGCCTCTGAGAGCCTGGCCACATGTTCCCCAACCGTTCGGAGACAGCTTACATGCCAATATACCAATCATCTGAAACCCTATTATTTTCCAAGCGTTTACCCAAAATGCACTCTGGAAAAAATGCTTGCAAAGTATATACCAGGCGGACGGGGGAAAATACAGAAACAAAAATACACACCCCGCCAGTTTGTAAAGGTAACCAAGCAACGTGAACTGATCATTGAAACACAAGGCGTTGCATCAAAACTGATAAGTTGTGTGTGTTTTGCTCAGAGGTGGAATACATGCCCCCCACTGTCTGCATCTAGAACAGTGGGGAAAGTAAGTGGGGAACCATTAAGGATCAATTGAAGACATGAGTAGACCAGTGCCATTAAGTGGAGCCATTAAATCAATAAACAGACACAAGGCCAGGCAGAACACGCTTGTTCGTACAGCCATCTGCAGTTTTTATGAATGCTCCAAACCACACACACACACACACACACCCACCAGACGCATGCGCGCGCACATGCAGACGCACACTTCTTATCCAATGCAATGTGCAATATATGCTCAGCATAGGCCCTGTGTGAAAGTACTCGGCAGGCATTTGTCCTGTAGGCGTGCGCGTGACTTTCCATAATTCAGTGGCGCTGTTCCTCTCGATCCATAACGCACAGCAGGAGACCACACGCAATTTATGCCAGGTGTGAATCTAGGTGTGGCGGCGTGCGTTTCAATTTTAATCACGACAGTTAGTAAATCGCCGCGCACCATTTTGATGTAAATGTGCCGTGCAGCCTTTGCGGAATGTTAACCGCACACTGGCTCATGGACTTTTATCGCCCCTCTCGCTGTGCAGGAGAGAGGTGCGCGCGCGCACACGCGGCCGGGCTCTCGCGGGGTTCGCCGCTGTCTAAACATTGCACACCGTTGTGCCACTTCCCGCCAGGCATCCCAAAAGCCCGAGCACTAATTGCTCTCAACCACCCTATGTTTACAGCGGCGCTGGTGTGGTATGCAGATCGGAGATGTGTGGCAGGTGCGCTGATAATAATGGGGTCGTTTGAACTCGGAGCGAGGGGAGATGAAGGGGAATATTCACGCTCGGCATCTGCAAAGAGCCGGCTCGGCGGCTGATTAGTGACACTCTCCGTGCACACGCTGACCCGCGATGGCCTTTTTGCCAACTAGTAACAAACTGTCAGGCTCTCTGCCTCCCTCGCGGGGCCGCCTAGTTAGCCGTGTCTGACAGGCCACTTGCCTACGAGTGAGCTTTCAGCCCAGGGAGGCCAGAGCGGGCTCCAGAGGCAAGCTGTCATCTTTTTTCTGCCCGACCACAGGGAAGAGGAGGAGTTTTTCCTCTCCCTCTCTTCTTCCGCCTCCCTCTGTCCTTCTCTCCCTCTCCCCTCACCCTCCGTCTATCTCGTCTGTGTCGGCCTGTTCCCATGGTGAAGATCTTCACTTTCCCAGTGTCTGTTATGCTCCTCTCTGCTCCTCCGGCTGTGCAGAATAAACAGGCGGGTGTTAGAGGATGAAACGCCGAGCGTCCGCCGGGGGCCCGGTCCCTCCCGGGGGCCTCGGCGGCCATCTCGGTGAGAGTGACACACGGGTAGCCCATTGGGCTGAGGGGGGAAAGAACGCTCCATGTGTGCTTCCTGAGGGAGAGATGAGCGTTTATGCCGCGGGGATGATGCCCACCACTCCACCTAATCCTCTTTTCTCCAACACGTCGTTATCACTCACACTTTGCAGCCTCGGTCTCTGTGTGTGTGTGTGTGTGTGCGCGGGCGGGAAGATTTCTAAGCAGAGCCTCAGAATCTTCACGGGACGGCGGAGATATGGTGGAAGACGTCACGATGAAGAGGGGAATAGGTGAGGAGGAATGAGGGAGGAGGAAGAACGAGGAGGGGGGGGGGACACACGCGGAGGGAGAGAACAGATGCCAGGCGTAGCGGGTGGCAGCGTGAGGAACACAGTCTGCTGCTTAATTTCCTCTCCTTTCTCCTTTGCGCATTCATGTAGTTAGACCGCAGATGCAAGTAGCAGGCAAATGATTGAGGGGCCTCTCTTCATCAAACACTAAATCCAGTACACATGCCTTTTTATTTAAGGACAAGTTTGACAGTTAAAGGTTTTGATTTGTGGAAAATGTTATAATCTACACAAATCCTATTTTTATAGAATTGCGTGTTCCATCAGCAAATCTTGAAGGGGAGGAGCGCCGGGATGTCAGGTTTGAAATTGTGTTTTCAGTTTAGATAAAGCAGTTAATGCTGCTGTTTTTTTTTCTTCTTCTGTTTTGGGCACTTACCGAAGTGTGTCTGCTGTGAGTCGGAAGAAAGCTATCGGAGCCCGCTGAAACACGTCGGCTCTCCACTGTGCGACTCGCATTAACACGTGCCATAATTGATGGAGGAGCGTACTTAGCAGTAATAATGGGCATCGCAGGGGGTGGTAGCGAGACATTATTTCCAGAAAAGCTCCAATTAGGCGTTTTCCTGTGGCACTGGCGGAGCACCGAATGTCCAGTGTCATCCGGAATGCTTCCTAAGCTCCCTGATACACACCGCGCGTGCCAATCAGTTTGCTCTGGGCCTCCCACGTGCAAAGGGGAGGAAAAAAATAAACGAGTTCATCAGAGAGCGAGAGACGGGGCTCCTTTCTCCGTCCCGACTCCAGTCCTGGCCGTGATGAAACGGCAATCAGCTCGGTACCCTGGGGAGCCATCGTGTTTACAGTGGGCGGGTGGATGGACTGCCGCTAGCCGGGGGAGATGAGGCCTTTGAGACCAGCTGGGACGTTCTCACCGCCAGCCGGCTCCACCTGTGAGACCGCAAACAAGACCCTCGTCCCCTTCCCGTCAACCTCCGCGGCCTCCGCGAGTCATCAACACCACACTGACACTTTCCCAAAGCACTTCGATCACGTGTGCCGGAGGAGGAGGGGCGGGGGGCGCTGGTTTAAATAAAGAAGATAACTGGCTCACACGCGGGCATGTGACTGCTATCTCCGACGCACAAACAACCGCAGCTGCAGCGACGAGCCCCGATCCTATCGGAAATGGGCTTCACCCCCACGAAAGGTCATGACGTGGGTGGTGTAGGGGCAACGCAGAGGAAACCGTTGACCTGGCTGACACTTCGACAACTTCACCTCCCAAGTTCGCTTCCTCCCTTGTCGATTGTTTGAAATTCTACCCTCGCTGCTTCAAATTTCACCGGTAGCGGCCCCAAGATTAGGCACGCTTGTTATTCCGCAGTAGAGGTTTACGGGCACCATGTTCCGTGTACCACGTAAAAAAAAAAAAAAAAAAAGGAAGGCCGAAGGAAATACTGCAGGATCGAGTGTGAAGGCGAGCCTCAGCTGACAGCCCTGGAACGTGTTCCGTCCCCCTCGGTGGGCAGCGGAGGAAACCTCACCAAGCGTGACAATAACAGAATGCCAAAACATGGATTGGACAAAATGAGCTGCGAAGGCAAACAAAGTCGGGGGGAATTTGTTCAGCGGTGTACGGGGTGGACGCGTGTCCCCTCGGCACGTTAAATACTGCACACAGTCTCACTGACAGTCGGGCGCTGCGGTGGCAAAAAAAAAAAAAAGAAAAAAGGGAAGAATCGTTAGAGAGGAGAGATAAAAACGAGCAGGAGAAAAAAACAGAAACGAAAAGGCTAATGTCGTCCCAGCGACGGGCATCTTAATCATCGCAGCACTTTGGCGTCTGAGTGCTCCTCGTGCGGGGACGCTATTCTGAATCCCACCCGAGATTTGTCACGCTTGGTGGCGCGTTTTTGGCAACGCGAGCAACGCCGGTGGAATGGCTTTTTTTGAGGGGGGGGGGGGGGGGGGGTTTGTTTTGTCATCCTCCCGAGTGTCTTTCATAGAATTTATATACATTTGTGTCTTGGTGACTGGTCCAGGCAGGGTGCCTGCTCTGTCTCTGCAAACGCTCAGTGGTGTGCAGCTGTTAAATGTTTTATTTACTGAGGCTTGATGAGATAAGGGCCGGGTGCTTTGGAATGCCTGTCTGAGGACAGCGGCAGGGCTCTCTGTGTGAGCGCGCTCCCTCTTAAGTGCTGATTGGTCATTTGGCAACCGTCCCCCCCTAACACCTAAATGGACCTTTAGAGCAACTCAGGAAGACCGTAAACAGAAGCAGCCTGAGGGAGGGCTTGAATGAAAGGCGGGAAACGAAAATAAAAGAAATATCCAAATAATACTCAACTCTTTCGAATTGCTCTGCTGGCTTGTCGCACAAATGGGATTTTCCAAACTTTTAGGTCCGTTTGCCTCCGAGCTCGGAGCTTCGCGTTCTTCACAAGGCTGTTGCGTATATCGCGTTGTGTGTTTTTATCTTTTTCTCCCATCGCTCATTTCCTCCATGTGAGACAGAGGCTGACCAGTTAAGGAATGAAAGTGGCCGAACTGCAAGGAAAATGGATCTGTGCTGGGTGGCTTGTTAGTTCTTCGGCGTGCCTCCTGAGGTGAATCGCTCGCGATGCGGACGCCGCCTTTGATCATTCACAAGGCATGTTGCAGCGAGGCCCGCGCCGGCGCCCAACAGATGGTCATTAAATCGGGCGTTTTATTTTACCGGCGCTTTTTACATTCTCGCAAGATCTGTGCGCCTTTTATTGCCGCCATTTAGGGAGGCTACCATGCTGATTAGGAACACGCAGTGGGTTTTTTTTTTGAGGTCCCGATGGAAAAGCCATGTGTGTACTGACGTTTAGTAAACTCCCACTGAAGCGCTGTTTTCCGTCGCAGGGGTTTGTTTTACCCTCCGAGTTGCAGAGGTGTTGGTGTTAAAAGGGATTAGCCCTTTCATTGATCACTGGAGTTGCTCTAAGTACTATGGTATGAGTTCTTCAGATACTTTTTTTTCCTCCATTCAGCATATGCGGAATATACGGGTTTAAAGTCTACATTTCCACATCCTGCACGAAATGTGTGGTGCGGTCTGAGCGATCTCTTCCTTCCAGTCAACTGTGTTCCAAGAGCGTGGTAATCTCCAGCATCGTGGAGACAGAAATGCCTAATTACATTTACACGATTGGCTGGCGAGCAGAATAGGAAATCCACCCGTACCGCGATGTGCTTCGTCTGGTGGGCATTTTTAATCGCTGACCTCCCCCCGGCTGGCCACAGTGAGGAGAGAAGCAAACGATCGATCAAACATGCTCGTGTCGATTATGTCTCGGGTCTGCAGGCAGAGAAGTGGGGAAAGCACGAGAGCACAACTAGGACAATCGTAGTAAATAATGAACCAATGTTGATGCAGGAGTTGCACCAGTTTGTTTATGTGATCTGCAAGCTGAGCCAGTGGGTTTGTGGTTTATTGGGATTCCGCTGCCTGCGGGATTAGGCTTGGTATTTTCCCCCCCTTTTTTTTTTTTCTTTCTTCCAACACAGCTGTTTTAACCGGTACGCGAATATTTGTTTTCCTCCGAGTGTCACGACAATGCAACATTTTTGGCTTTTCTTTCCCCAACAAATCTTCACAAGGTGTTGCGAAATATTTGGCATTGGCCGTTTGTAACCGTCCGTTTATATTCTCGCTCATCTAAATGCAGATGGATGTGTGCCTCCCTCTTTTATCCTGCCTCAGACTGAATATGCATTCGCTCGCATCAAATGCAAATTTTTTTTTTACTGCATTTCAAACCGTTGCAAATGAAATGTTCAGAAGCAGACACCCACGCAAACTGCTACATCAAATGATTCCGTTTTTCTTTCTTTCTGTTGCAAGAATCGAGCTGCCACGTATGCCCTTTGTGACTCCTTTCATATTAACAGGCAAGACCGGGGACAAAGGCTGTGTATTATATTGGCACGGGGGCCAAAGTTCCTGACATGGCAATTCGCAGTCTCTTCTTTTGGGCGACAATAGGCCGCTGTAGCCTCAATTTGGGTCCCCGTGTACTGCAGTGTGAAAGCGGCTTGGCTTTTTGCCCCAGGGGTCAGTGCAGGGATCTCGAACACGCCGACTGATGAGCGCTAATCTCGCCTCCTCTGCAAACATAGGCCCTTTCTCTGTAACCTTCGAGCCGTGAAACACAATTTACGGAGGTGGCGGGGGTCGAGGGTTCCCCGGGCAAAGGGAGGAGGGGTCTTAGAATGTTCACATCATCCAGAGCTTTTGACATGCACTGTATCTGACGATTTCCTGCTTTGGGGGATAATCTGTTTAAGAAACAATACAAAAAAGTAAACAGTCAATGCAAATGACCTTTGTCACCCTCTTTCAGGATAGGGTATTACCAAATAAGCTGGATTTACCATGAATTGATATATTTTTTGAAGAAACCTGCTTAAATGGCCATTAACTCACAACCTGCACAAACTCATGAGTTTGTTATATCTTCACTTTTTCATGCAAACCCGTGTTGGAAAGTTACCTTTTTATTGCATCACTTGCTGTTGACTGGGGATAAAAACAATTGTTACAGGAGAAGCATTGCACATTAACATGCACGGCTTCATGCAGTTTAATGCAACAGCCCTCCAATGAACACTCGATTTAAGTGTGATCCCGTTTTTTGGAAAGTGCAGTTGTTTTCAAATTATGGAAATAATCATAAAGGTGTGAGGTTATTCTCTGTGATAATTTGTGAGGTTTATATTGATGCAAAATTACATCACAATTACTGTTACATAGTCATATTAACACCTCCCCAATGATCTTCCTCCACATATGCAAATGGGAATTGACAAGCAGATACAGCTCTAGATAAAGCTTGGAAAAAAAAGTTTTGTATTTAAATGAGGTATTTATTCTATATATGATACGAATGCATATTTTTGGGTCCTTTGGAGACGCATCAGGGTCGTTTCTTCTCTTCTTTTTGACCGTGTACCGTGGCAGTGGGTAATCTTCAGCGCGCCATCGGAAGTTTAGTGTTGTTCACGCGTGTTCGGTGTTTCTCCTTGTATCCGTGTTGTTCGAGGGCGTCCGTGTTAACTCCTTATTTGGTATTCAAGGAAATGTCGGTACCTGCACATATCTGTTAGGAGCAGCACTCCCCTCGCGCAGCTAATGCAGGACTTGATTAAAGAATTTAAATGGTCCATTTAACCCCTAACACAGGCGAGGCCTACCTGTGCCATAGCAGTGCCGTTACTTTGCAGTAACTCCTGCAGGCGGCAGCTGCAATTGATCCCCACTCAGCCATCAGGAAGTTTTAGTGCTGCTATGTGTGTGTTCAAAGCCCAGTTTAATAAAGCTAGCTGGTCACGAGCCGTTAAAGCAGGGGAGAACAATAAATAAACAGAGCCGCTCCGCCCCCAGCTTCCTTCTCCAGCAGCCCTCCGTCCGACCACACGGTGGGTTTGCTCTATGCGTCGCATCGTGACGGGCTGAGAGCCGAACCCCTAAATGTTGGGCCGGCGTAGCAGGGTGCTCGCCCTTTCTGATAGTCTCCCTCGGGGAAACGGACACACATGTTATTATGATAAAATGTTTTTTTTTCTTTAGAAATAAATAAATAAATAAATAAAAAAAAATCTTAAATGACATGCTGCATCGAACATCAATGTCTTTGTTATTATGCATGAGCGGGCTAGAAGGAATGTGTTATGGGCCTGCCGCCACAACACAAGCCATCCGCGGGCCAGATTGATGGTGAGGGGGCCTGGCCGATGGAGATAGAGTTTATCTGCTGCAGGCCGGGATATGAAATCTAATCACGAGTGCCATGTGAGGAACTGCAGCCCCAGATGTGCCACTAACGCACACCATCACACTTGTATTCAACAAATGGCGAGGGAATTTCTCTCCGCAGGGTTGAGGCGGGCGATAAGGCGGCCCCAGACAAGAACTCTCTGGCTCCATATCTGTCTTTCAGGCAGAGTGGAGAGAAATCGAATGAGGGGAGAGATGGCGAGAGAAAGCATTAGTGAGAGGAAAAAGAAATACGGTGGAAAGGTCAGTGTGAAAGATCTAAAATCGGAACATTTAAAATAGCGCGAGCCGCCCCAAAATAGTTTGGTGGATTTTCCCACTCTTTGCGATGGGAACGCTGAGCCGATGATCGGTGGTCAGCGAGTGGCTTCCAAAAAATCCCCCAAAAAACCGTGTGAGATAAGTGAGAGTTCTTAAACACTCTTCGTAGTTGAATCGTGGATTTTTGTTTGGCATTGCACGTAGCAAAACGCACAAAGGCCGCTATACATTTGTGTTAACCCGACCTTAGCTCGCAGCACAGCGCCGCTGCAGCTGGAGGGGCTTCAGTCCTGGGCACTTCACTCGCATTGACAGATACCGCGATGAGAATCCAGAGCTCTCCAGGCTCTCAAGTACCAGTCTAGCCCACTCGTATATTATTTGAATCAAACAATGGGCATCGTCGCAGCCTTTCTAATCGCCTGCGTTCTGTGCTACATCTTTTTTATTTCAGTCTATCCGGTGAGATCCGATTTTTTTACCCTTCAGGTAGAGCCCACTGTTGCTTATAATCATGCACGTGCTTATTGACGTAAGTTAAATGAATCGATTGGATTTTTACAAACAAGGTGATATGGGCTACTGCAGGCCATTTATGTCGTCGGCATAACGTTAAGATGACCGCGACTGGTTTTAGTGCGGCTGTTCTTTGTATTTTGTATTTTTTGTCAAGTCATAATGCTATAGAAAATGATCGGAACAACAAAAAAAAAGAGAAAGACTGAAACCACATGCCTCAGAATGTACACTTTCAATATAGGCCACAGACACACACTGATCAATCGCAATAATCGAAGCGACACAACAGATTGATCTACGTTAGTAATGTTTGTGTGATTGGTCAACTGTGGTCCCGGCGGTGGGCAGTGTGTCACGTTCCGGGGGACACACGTCCTGGAAAGGCTTCCGACGACAACAGAATGTTTTTGTTTCATCAGGAGAGGTCGCGACGTGTGCAGAGGCTAACGCTACTCTCGAGATCCCTCTGCCCTCTGCACCGGCGAGGAGGGAGAGGCGCAGCGCACTGCCAAGTGCCAAGTGCCCGCCAGCCGCGGCACACCCAATCAAGCCCGAGGCCACAAACGCAGCGTTTGAACCGCCGATTGCGGTTTCCCCGGTATGCGTGCGTCTCCCGTTGCGGAGTGGGTTATTGTCCAGCATTTCACTTTAATGCCACACACTAAAGTCCCTCCCAGTGAAAAGCACAATGGGGAATGGCTCCCCGGATGCATCAGTAAATCAAGTTATCCATACCTCCATCCGTCTGCCCTTAAAACTGTCCTTTTGACCAGTCGCAGTTTATCATTTACATGTAGTCAATTTTATTATATAGCGCCATTTAAACAGAGGTCATCTCGGAGCCTCTTACATACAGTCGAGGCATAGGCCGTGGTTTATCGAATTGAGTTAATTTATTAGAGACCCGACCTGGAGAGCACGCACTGGGCAACAGTGAGGGGGAAAACGTCTCATGGAGCGGCAGCGGTCTCGGGAGTGACGACCATCTGCCACGACAGAGGTTTTGGGTCATAAAAATTATCTTCCCCCGAGGTAGTTTGATAAAGCAATAGGCCGTACTGTTGTTGCTCCCTAAGAGCCATCAAATACATTGCTATAGGCACTTTCTTCCGCATTGGTGCATCCCTGTCAAATACCCATTGCTCATCTGATTGCCACGCACATAAATTATATTGTTATGAACTGTAGATTTGCTTATCGTTTGCATGATTGCGAATAACAAAATAAACATTAAAGAAGCATCTCTTCCGGCACGTATATTTCGAGCCGCATCTTTTCCGGGATTGCGACGGGACGATATAAAGAGGCGCATGAAAACTCAGGAGCCACTATTATCAAGCCTATTTAAATTTCGTTGGCTCACCTCGCGCCGAGGTTACCGCTTAAGAGGTTTTGAATCCGATCCCAAAAAATATCATCGCAGAACTATTTATAGGTGAACTGCGAAGCTATCAAAATGCTGGAAAGCACTTACATAATGTGAAACTGTGGAGAAAAAAAAGAAAAAGAAAAAGGAAATTGATGGCTAAGGACAGTGGCTGTAGAAGGAAAACTTTGTACCAGTCTGTGAAAAGTTAGTTGAAAGCGAACAGGCTGCAGAGATCTTGCGTAACAAATTCAGACTACTCAATTAATAACGGCATAATCATTTGGACAGGACCTGGCGACGGAGCTAAAACTGTCGGGGGGAAAAAAAGACCCGTAATTTCAGCAGAAAGTTAGAATTTAGAAATTAGAATGAAAATGTGGTCTTGATGACATTTCAGAACGAAGGAAAAGATTTGAAAAAAGAACAATTCAACGTTGAGTATTATTGAAAATTAGGATCTTCATTAGGATTTTGTCACAAACTGTGCGTCGTATTACCCGCTAAATCTTTGATCCCACTTCTGTCACAACTTACTGTATATGGATATTTCAAAGCCAGAAAAGTGTTAGAGGGCGTGAGAGCGGCGGCGACCTCTTCACCTAGTCGGAGACGGAGACATCTGATCTGTTTAGGGAAAAGCTGCCGGACACACCTCTATCTCCTCTGCCCGGCTGACATTCCTGCCCTCCGCCACCTGTCCGCGCCTCCTCGGATGCCCTCGCTCTGAACTCGTGACCTCGGAGTCGGGACGCCATGCCATCCGTTTGCCAACGGGGAGATTGTTTTTCAAGCGCAGGAAATTTTAGCTGGCGAGATCAATGCCGCGGCTGGTTAGAGAGTTCGGGGCGCCGAGGGCCAGACGCGGGAGAGGTCGGAGGTCGTCTTCTCCGAGGCCTCCTGGGGTGTGTTTGGGGAAAGACGGGGGAGAGGCTGGAAAGACCCATTTCACTGACAGCCGAGGTCTAGTCTTCAAACTGGTCGTATTCCTGGGTGGACACTTCAGATATCTGCTGGTGAGATCAACTCAGAGACCGGCTGCACCGACTTGGCTTTCAAATGTGATTAAAATGGAGATTTTTTTTTCTTTATTCCGTTCCATTTTTTTTTCTGCCTTCGCGCACACACTCGCAACACATGCATTATCTGCAATTATGAAAGTGGGCTCAAACGGAGCGATTTCATGCTTTCAGCTTGGTAATGGCATTATGTTAAATACCAATGCTCTGCAAAGGACACTCCAATGTGTGGAAGCGCGTCAAGTGCTCCTTTTTAAAAGGGAGAACACGGTGAGTTGCACAACACCACACAAACATCTAAGTCGCCATACGCTCAGCTTGAACAGCCGTTTCGTGATGATCTGACCTCGGAAGCTGGAATGACGGCGAGCATATAGGTTTCGGGTAAATAGATACACCAGTATGGACTCTTTCTCCTTTCGCCCGTCTTCCCTTCTCTCGCTCTCCGTCGAGGTTTTTTTGGGTCCAAGCGGCACAATGGAAGCTCTTTGTTTGCTCAGGTGCCGGCCCTTCACAATGGGCGGATAATGGAAGAGCACTTTAGAGACAGATGTTCCCACTTTATCTCAGTCCTCAGCGTGATCCTCTGAGGAGGCGAAGGGACAGACACCGAGCATAAGATCACTTAGACCGGCTCGCCGCCCTCGGGTCCTTCGGCACTACAATCCCCCCAGCTCATGTGGTAGCATTAGTCTGACACTAATGTTTACATTTTTCTGAAGGACCTTTCGCTCCGTAAACAATGCCATTTGAGTGCCTGTCGACCGCACAGATTTATTTTGACTAATCGGCCTTTGTTTGTCACAGTAAATGAAAGGTGCGCCGACAGCTCGAACTGAATGTTCAATAACTAAGCATGAACAAAAAAAGTAGCCATGGACTCAGACACGCGGCAAACCGTGCTGTTTTCTCGGGCTGTTGCTTGGCACAATTTTTCCCGGAGTGTTTATTAGTTATGGGTCACCTTGAAGGCGGAGGAGTAGATGGAGGGCAATCAATAGCTAAGCCAATAAGGAAGTAGGAGGCTAGGGTTAAGAGGGTAATCCCTGATGGTAAAGCAGGAAATCTATAAAATAAATGATTTCTCCACTCCTGTGGGGTGGACGGGGTCATTTATTGGAACAAGTTTGGGTACAAACACACACACAAACACACGCACACACGCACAGGGTTATACCAAAGTGAAAACGAAATGAGACAAAAAGCCTGTAATTCAAGCTGAACACATGGCGATTTAGCAGGTAAGGATACAAAAAAAAAGAAGCACTTTCTAAACCCCTTCACAAAAGTTCCAACAACAGCCATGTGGCAGCTAAGGGGAGCGGAAAGCTGATCTAGACCTTGACTTGAATCTGAATTAGAATAGGGCCCTTTTTTTTCTTGAATTCTGACAATTATAATTCAATTGTTGTAGTTTATCCGATGCAAACCAACCCAACTCATGAATAACTGCATTAGATATTGCCACCCTTGTCTTTTAAATATAAGCATTGATCAACCACAACTTTATAGGGCAGATTTATGCATTGACGCTCCCATAAGGCCGGCATCAGTGTTTTACTGAAAATTTGCAGCCTCTGGCTTCACTTGTTCACCTAAATGGTGGTGTGTCATACTCGTCTTGAATATATACTTGGGTAAAAGTGCTCGCAATTTTTGAAATAAGCTCATGCGTTTCTTGATCATTTTATTTCCACAAAGGTCAAAGATCAACTTCACCGCGACACCGTAACGACCTTCATAGATGTGAACTGCCACCTGACTGGCTGGCCGAAGGCACACGGGCGCCAGGCCGCAATTCTAGTTTCCCCAGTGAGTGTGTTGTTAGCGTGACTTTTTAATTGAGCATCTGGGATGAGGCGCTAATGTTTTTTTGAGCGGCGTTGAGTGTCTCAGCATTTGAAATGTCTGACCTGTCAGTGAAGGCAACAGGGCAACGTTTTTCCTCGGTAAATAATTAACATCCCCATTCTCCCGTTCGCTGTGCCCGATGCATATTGACACAGGCAATTTGTTCCCTAATCTAAGCACTCAGGCTTTCTCCCGTTAGAGGAACACGCGGCATTCTCGGTGCATAATGGCCATAGCCATATCTTGTTAGAGTTCCTACAGAAGCCGTTTTTGCTCCCTGTTTGTGCAGCACTGCACAAAATGTCCATGAGAAGTGGATGTTGCTTCTGTTGTTACTACCGTGGCCTTTTTCACTGCATCTGGACTGGCTGTGGGCGTGTGATGTAAATGTGGATCAAGCACAGGATGACAAAAAAAAAAAAAACGTTTTCACAGAGAGACACATGAGTCACAGCATTTCGCCGCAGCTAGAATAGTCAAACCGGGACAAATAAGGCCATATCTGGACTTACTGGGAGCGCGCGGAGTTCGTGCACAGCAGAAATCGTTCGTCTGCTTTAGTAGGGTTTGAACTTCTCTTCTGTCCTTGCCTGACGCACTCTGGAAATGAGTGCATCATTGAGTCATACCCTGTGACTGAAAGCGTTGTACAGATAGAAGCAGCATGCTGTCATCATTTTCCCTTCCCTGGAATATTAATTAACAACTCTGCAGCTTTCATGTGTTCTTTGTCAGGAGAGGATGAGAGGTAGCCTCGTCCCTTTGTGTTTTTTTTATTTTTTTGGTTTTATAGCTGTTTCTCTTACCCGTCACGTGAGTTGTCTGCTTACTCCTGGCCTAGTGTTTTGTGGCCGGTCTGGAGCTGACTGTCAACTCGTGTCAGTCGCAGCATCACTGATTGGTCGGGTATCTGTTCGTGCCTCAGTCGTCTCACTGGCTGAAATGGCTGCTTCGGCGAGACAAAGCCTAAGCCCTCCAACATCCCATTAGCACCTGATAAGTCAACCTGAAACTTTTTTTGAGGCCGGTCTGTCTTTTTTGCCTGTAATTACTCCCGCTCACTTGCTGGTTAAACTCAAAGACCTTTTTTTGTTCCCTGTAAATGCGATTGGGTAGGGGAAGATTATTGACTTTACTTTTTCTCTGAATCATTAGCGAAGTCATTCACCTGATACAATACCTTAGAGTCTGGGCCAGTGATTATTCCTGCTATTTTCGTTTTTATTTTCCATTCACTTCATCTCCAAAAAAATTTAAATAATCCGATGCTGGATACATTAGAACATCTACCAATTTTAGAGCTTTTATTTCGTTAGATAGAAGCACTGTGGGCTGTTCAACAGGATTCTTGTGACGTTATCAAATGATTTTATATCGGTTTTAGTTGCACATATCTTGTTTGCGATGATGTGGTACAGAATAGAATATAGAATATCTTCCTCTGTGCAGAGTATTTTCTTTTTGGGCAACTTGCAATGCTATTATAGCGGAGGTTCATGCAGCATAGGATTTGGAGGATTTTAGGTGGTGTTTTGTTTTTCTAATGGTTGTGCATGGGCTCTTTAGCTTTAGCAATTGACACCCAAATGTTGTCCTCCCTGTCCCCCGAATGCCCCTGTGTGCATGGGAGCCACCGATCTACTTGTCAAGCCCCAAATCTTTCCCCAATTCTAATCTCGTTGAAGAAAAATGCTTGCCAGATGCTTGCAGGCTTGACACATGATTTCCAATGACGCTGAATGGCCTCATGGGCCGACGTGTCCGCGGGGTTAAGCGGGGTTGTCCTGATCAACCCCTGACACCGGGGTCATTCCCGAGGTTGCGCTCCAGGCACGGCTCAATTGATAAGGGTCACCGAAAGGGTCGTCCCCTCTCCCCCTTCGGTTCCATCCAGTTTAAGCATAGCGAGCTGAAGCAGTTCCTGGTGTTGGAACATTAATTGTGCACATTGATTGGCATGTAGTCCATTGTCCTCCGAGTGGGTTTCTCAGGCCAGGGGTCACTGTGTTGTCTTGAGACTTGTAACGTGGCTACTTGAAAATAGAAAGTGTGCTCTAAATTGGGTGGGCGAATGTGAGGACACCCTCATCTTCTCAGTGTGTCTTTTATGTGTTATTAGGCCTCATATGCTGGCTGTGATACGTGCCACGGTACAGATGAGGGGTTGTCTGGCATCGCTTTGGAGTGATTTCCAATCATCCACTCCATTTACGGGCCACGGTGGAAAGCCTAACCTGTTATTGTACACTTCAGCAGAGCACCTATTTTTTACTTTTCTTCTTCTCTCACAAGAAGTGTCTTCAGTAATTTTTTGCAATTTGCTAAAGTATTTTTGAAAGACACTCCAAAAATACAGGCCACATTGTGAAGGGGGTTTTATTTAAGGCAGTATGTTCTATTGAACTTGAAACTGAGATTGTTTTTGCCACCGAGATCGGACTGGTAAAGCTTTTCTTTCTTTAACTTGTCTTCCTTTTTCCTCATTAGGTTTACTCATGATAAACCAGTGTGCATATAGATGGATAGAGGGATAGCTAGCAGGTGAAATTGTTTGTGTTCCTATCTGTGGCGAAAATATAACTGTCAAATAATTCGATTTGCGGTAACGTTATGCGCGCCTCAACTTGTTTAGCCTCACCCTTCTGAAGCTTGTTGAAACGTATTTTACAGAAGCCTATGCACCCGAGCTGTGCAACTTCACAGAGACGGTTCCGTTTCAGAACTGGGACAGCACCCCCCACCCATTTGAAAATCTAATTAACTAAACTAGTTTTTATCTGTTCTAAATGACTTCAGAGAAGCCATTCATTATGCCTGCCCTCCAGTCTTGTCACAAATATACCCCAATATTACATTTATTTAATAAATAGGTTACTAAATGTTTTTTTTTTCCTTTTCATTTTTGTTGTGTTCTCCTGCCCGTGCTTTGTTGCACCAAATAAGATATTTCACCCCCTGAGAAGCTTGGAGACTCTCACCCTTGATGCCACCATTTTTTATTGAACCTTTTAATCTAGCTTGTTGTGAGGCCACAATCCAATAACGCATTTCACTTTATCCACCAGATATGATGAAAGTATAACCAAGTGATCAATGATGGGATTTAAACTTTACCTCCAATTTTTTCCCACTGCACTGCAACCATAGCAACCGCACCAGGATAAATCGACTATTTAGTGAAACGACACAAGAATTACCCTTGAGCTTTTGCTTTGCTCTATTCCGCTTTCCTCCCTGCCAGGCCTCAGCACAAATGATCTGAGAGACAGATTGGAGAAGATGAGAAATGAATCACTCGCCTCATACCTGGTTTTACTAAACGCAATATGAATGGAAATGGGAATGATTATATTTAGTCTGTAACCACCAGGAAGCCTGGCTCCTCTCTCGCCTTGCTGAGATGCAGAAGGGCATGCGCATCATCTCTTAGTATAAAACAAGTCTACGGCTGGGAGCAAGGCAGGTGTTTCAAGTCTGTGGCTGTGACTGTGAGTGGCACACACACACACACCGAACGTAATCCCACGAAGCGACGATCACGAGAGGCTTTGAGAGTGTCATATCAGCGTGCATAATTATATATTTCATTTCACCCTTTTTTTTTCTGAGTACCACGAATAATCTTTATGAACCGAACGCTAGAGTTCTCCGCTGCACCACGGTGAGCTAATGGATACCGAGTCTGCTCTGCCTTCGGTTTACACTTAACTCGGGCACGCGGGGATCATAAATACTCGCTTCAGTAATACTCGCAATCATGTTCCAGTTACGGCCCTGAGGAGTCAAATAAACTGGATAGGCCGGTGACACCTTGGCACATTTCGCTACGTCCAATGCGGGACTGTTAAACGGTTGTGCCGTCTTTTCCATATTCTATATTCAGTCTGGTTTCTATCTTTCCATTGTTAACGGATTGAGATAATGGTATATTGGTATTCCTGTCTGCCGTCATGGCTGCTGCATCAGGGAACCCCGTCTTCTTGGAGCGGTGGTGATAAGATGGCCGCTGCACCCGACGGGGAAGAATGACTATTTAGGTAAAAGATCACTTCAACACTGACTGCCCCCAGTCGAGCTGCTGCTGCTGCTGCTACTCTGGCCACACACACAGTGGAGTGATTTGCATTGCAGATTACATAGACTTGGAGTGGACCTGCCCAGATACTTGGCTGTCGCCGTCTTAAACCCAGCGTAATCCCTGGCTGGAGTCCCAGTATATTGCTCACCCTTTCATTAACACGAGAGGGCTGTGCACCTGGTCGCCCTACAAATATTTGGAATGCACCACAAACGGACTAAATCAATCAGGATATCCCACTGGTTACTCGGGACAACCGCTTCTGTTTGGCTTTTAGGTTCCACACTCGAATTTAGCTGCAATTATTATTCAAGCAGAAGCTCTATGGCAATTGGCATATTATTATTACTGGGCAACGCCTTCACAGTAGAACTACCCTAAAAAACAACATCAGTAAACAGCTTTATTAATAACGCAGTTTTACCAATTTCTGAACATATAAGATCCTCTTAGCATTGAGAAGAAAAAACGATACAAAAACACAATATAACGTGACATCGGAACCTAGTATGTTGCAGATGTGTAGCAGAAGAAAAGCAAACAACAAAACCTCGCAGGTCGTGATAAATACATTTATTTGTTGAGATAGGCCAGAGGGATGGAGGAGAGCGCAATAGGTGAAGAGGGGGCGAGAAGGGACCTTTTCCTGGAGAATGCATGATTAGATCTACACCATCCGTAGTCCTATGCACAGTGAAGGAATAACAACAGGACTGAACAAGACCAGAAATGCATGGCAATTAAGTGGTGTCATTGAACGTGGAATTCATTTATCTTATAGGGGGCACGACTGCAATTTCTCAGCAGGGACTTTGCAGCTGCGGCGTTCCTTTCCTCGTGCGTTTGTATTTTAAGTAGATTATAATGTCGATCGCGTTCTTTTCCCATTCACTGTCTATATCCTCTGATCTCCTGCAGCCATAGAGCCGAAGCGCACATGCGCAGTGTTGTGAGTGCGTGCACGGTTGCAACCATTATTTTCACAACATTTTCATTGGGGTTTTTGGCTGCGCCGTCATAGTGTTTGCCGAGGAAAATGAAAGCGACTCGCGAGACAATCCTTGAGCTGCAAAGCCGATGCAGGCGGTCGCGGACTCTAATATGAGATTTTTTTTGGCTGACAGATTTCGGTGATTTTTGCACAGAGGTTCTGTTTAGCTCAGGCTGGATAAAGGAGGGGGAAAGAAAGAGGTGGGGCTCTATTGCCTGGCATCAATTAAGACCAATCCAATGACATCTTGTCGTGTTCTACAAAAGCAGGGCACTCACCTTCGTCAGTTGCAGCGGCACTCCCACTCTCAGCTGCGATTTGAATGAAATTGGTCCAGAAATGAGGCAGGATCCTCTGTTTGCTGTAATATCCCCGGGGAGAGAGAGGCTGGAGATGAGAGCCAAACCTATGGTCTCTGTCTGAGTGCTGGCAGTTCCCCTCTGAATGGTGTTTACCAAGGCCGTGCCAAGCCTCTGCTCTGTCCAACTTTGTGTTTGCCCCCCTTTCCATTGACCTAATCCCCAGGTGTCATTCTAAATGCTTTGAGGATATGCTTTAAATGCCACAGCAAAGCCAGTATGCGATCCAATTTCACTTTCAAATTTCCGATTTCTCCGAAAAATGTCTTACAACCCATTTGTACCCACAGACAGGGGGAATTAGCCAAACTGTGTTCATATTTTTGCCTTTCTTATTTTTTTTCTGTCCTGAGCATGTCTATTTCTTTTTTTTTTTTTTAGGTACACTCTGTACGCCTTGATACGCAGAATAATCGGATTTTCATAAGCTCTTCCCTAATGGCATCAGCAATTGTGCTTTAAATGGATTTGGTGTATCTTGTCTTGGTATAAAAATGAAAAATTGGATCATAACCTGCCTAAGGGGCTGTGAGGAAATCATCAGATTAGCCCCCGAAACAATGAATACAGTGGCCCTCTCTCCTTTTGACATCCATCACTGCTGCTCTGCCGCTTAGATGACATATATGCTGACCTGAGAGATTTGAAGTCAGAATTGATAACTAATGTTCTCAGAGGTGACAGTGCACTGTATTGTAAGTCCACGTGTCATCCAGGGAAGGTCAATGGCTTCTATCATGGCCCCGGGTAACTGATATCCAGCCCTGCCATGATTCTATGATACTATATTTTTCAGATTAGTGTGTTGTGTATCGACATTGAAATAAGTCGTCCAAGTAATCAAAAAATAAATCAATTCAGGGTGCAGTAAGTGTTTGTTTGAAGTGAAGTGAAGAATAAGAAATGCTGGAAGAATGTCAACTCATCGTGTATTTGGTCTTTATTTTTGGTTGAGTAAGTTTGAGTAGCGCGTGTCTCCATACTGTTGTGCGTCAGAAAACCTTTTAGGTTGCGGTCGCTGAAGCGGAGGGTTTAATATTAATGGGCACCGAGCCAAGCTGTGAACGAGCAGCGATCTCTGCGCTGTCACCGCAGGGGCCATTATAACATTCCGTTTGAATTTTAAAAACTCCCCAGGGAAGGATGGGTGCTGCATGGGTGCGCGAGCAGAGACGGGGCCCCTTCAGTGACACGCTCGGACGGGAGGGTGACCAGGCATCTCTCTCGTTATTAGACTTGTCACTGTCCCTCGCCAAAGCTTGAGTGACAGAAGAGCCTATTACCCTCCGAGATTCACCTCCATTCTTCCCAGATCCGGCAGCTTATACAGTGGTCACTGAGGCGGGCGGAGACAAAGAGGAACGCTTCAGCAGTTGCATTAACATCGCCCCTCTGATGAGCGCAATTTGCGAACACAACTGGCATACTCACAAATGTGTTTTTTTTTTGTTTTTTTCCCCCCAAAATGAATCCTTAATAGTCTTCATGAGAGAGATCTGCGTTATAGTTCTGAGGGTAGGTTTGCTTTTGAAATAGCCGGTAAGTATGTGAAAGCCGGTCTTCCCCAGAGGGAAAATTATCTTCTTAATTAAAAGGACCAGCAGGAAGGGCCTGGAATCATGACGGCATAATTATGAAAAGCCCCATTTCTGTTAATCCTTGGCTCTGTAGCACGGTGCAGCCAGGCCATGGCCACTGGTTAAGCACTGGGACCACACAGGGCTCTGACGAGCAGAGGCGCTGGGAGGACGGCGGACGTTCGCAGAGGATGCAGGGAGCTGAGAGTAGAACCGAGAGGCTAACTCGGCTGAGCCCGGGGAGGAAAAAAAAAAAAAAGCACGGCGAAATCACGGGCACGCTTATAAGTCAACTGCAAATAGCGTGCCGGGCATTGATGCGTTGTTTGACCCGCAGTGGTGCGCGTGTGGTTATTTTACATCCTTTGAGCAAAGACGTAAAAAAAAAAAAAAAAAAAAAACTCTACGCCAAATCACCCACTCGTTAGGATTGCTGTTAATAATGAGTAGATTGTCAAAATGTATCAGATTTGTTGATCAGCCACCGTCGCGCTCAATACCCGAGATCTTTACCAAAGAGTTGATCGTGACAGCATGTCAAGCGAAGAGCTTTGTTTTTATGTGCGTGCGTGCGTGCGTGCGTGCGCGGAGGCCTCTGTGTTGTGCCAGTTCATCTCGGTACCGGGGGGGCCCTTTGATTTGTGTATCACAGCTGGGACTGAGAGGACAGTTCGGTGGGCAGCTGCGGACGCTTAATCTCTCCTGTGCTGACACGGGCTCAATTAATAGATAGCGCACTTTGGGAGCCTGTAAGAAAGTTGTCAGGGCCCCGTCAGATAAATCACTGGAGAGGATTTCACCCTGGCTATCACCAGCTCTGGCCTCGGAGGCCTGCTCCTCTTTGTTTGCTTATTTGACTTAAAGGAGGGTAATGATTTTAAAGGAGCAAGCGCTACGATCGCACAGAATGATAGGCTCCGGTTACGGGGATCTCCGTAAGGATGCTTTTGTTTCGGATGCAAAAGCCATCGATATTATTGCAGCATAATAGTTTTCAAAACTCGATACCTTTTCGCTTGAAACTTAAATATAGTCATTTTAGCCCCGCATACCTCTGAAGTGAACATTTGAATCTGCAGGGAGCACCAAATCTACTCGTAATACCTGCACTCCAGGCTCATAGGCGGCAAATAATCATTTGGAGGCCACCAGCAGTTTTCGCAGATTTTGATTCAATTTTCCATCCTTTTAATCATGTTGTTTACAGTTTCGCCGTAATGGAAATGGATAAATCATCCCGAGAACTCTGGTAGGTAATCTCCTTTTGAAAGAAAAGAAAAAAACACTTACTTATGATTGTATTGATTTTCAGGCTTAACCTTATTCCTTCAGACACAAATCACATTGATGTTACTCCTGAAAGAATCACATTAATTGTTGTTTCTGCTGAGAGACTCTCATTAATGTAGTCTTTTTCAGTCTGGGTCTTTCCCGCACTGACTATGCAGATAAAAATGCATTTAAGTCCAGACTATGGAGCGACATGCAATGGACATTTGGCCTTTTTTTTTTTATATAAACTGCCATAAAATGTAAACACTAATGCATTGGCCTGCACTCTGTCAACGAGTTAGTTTCGGCACGCCCTAATCACCACTTTGTGTAATGTATAAAACATTGCTACACATTACGGCAACGCACACATTCGGATCGGGAGCAACAGACAGGCGTGAAGCGAGCAAAAACAATACTTGGCTTTTAGTGCCAACAGTCAAGAGCAAATAGCGTTGTTATAAAAATGCTATTTGGTTTCACAGTTGCCCAAATGTTTATTGCGCTCGCTTTCACCGCCATAGACATTTCAATATAATACGCGAAATCCCACCTCCTGATCTATCCCGTTATGCTCTCAGAACTGCCGCCCACTTATATTGTCATAGTCTGTTGGTCCAGCCCCGCTCGGTATTTTATTTCAGAAGAAGGAAAAAAGGGTAAATGATCAACCAATACTAGAATGCAAAAAAAAACAACAAACAAACCTGTGGCCTTCTTATTTCCCAGCTCTCTGTGGTTTTTGGCAGGTCGCGCGTGCGCTGCTCTGCTAATGTTAATTTATTATGCGTTTCTGAAGAAGGGGCCTTGCCCCAGCAAACCCGGAGTAGCGTGCATAATGGCAACAGCTGTCCACGCAGTTGAATCCAAAACAACAGTGGCCTTTCATGCAACGTTTCCATCTTTCTTCATTTCTCCGGTTACAGACTTTCGCCAGTTTGGCCGGAAGATCCGCGCCTGCCTGCCGCCTCGCTCGCCTTGAAGCCGGCTATTGAAATTGCGCAATAATTACGTGCATTTGTCTACCCCTGTCCAGGGGTTGTTGCTTCTCAAAACAGGGTGTGCGTGGAACAAAGTGCTCCTGTTCCAACTCTCACCTCCAGCCAGGTTGTTCTTCGAAAGCCATCCTTTACCATCACGCGGCGGGCTCTCTTGGGTGACTCGGGTATGAACTCCGCACGGGGAAGTAATTTATGATCAAACTGTCCGGGATCCGCTCTGGGGACCTGTGTTTTCTCGCTGGGAACATTATGCTGTCCCCTTTACGCCTAATTTCTCAAAGAGGGCAATTTCTTTTAGGGGGAGACGTTTGATTATGTCTGGATGAAAGCGCTGGTATGTTTTATCGATTGCAGAAAGCCCCTCGTCTGAGGAGAGCTGGCCCAAGGTTGGTTCAGGAACCGAATGATTAATCTGGCTCGTACAGCCTTCCGTAATTAATATCGTTCTAAAAGCACACCAACAACTCCATAGGAGGCTCCAGTAGTTGTGAAAGCACAAAATCCCAGTTCATTTTCAGTAAAATGATATACATGATGTATATGATCAATAACTTGCATCTGGTTTTGACCCAGTCCAAGGGGAGCCCTTAGTGGTCAGCAGTGGGATTATACTTTAAAATGAGGAAAAATACATATTTTATTTATCCAATTATTTATCCGGCAGCTGATCCCCCCCCCCCCCACACACACACACACACACACGCACACACACACACACACACTTTTGAGATAGGTGGCAAGTTTATTAAAAGGAGACACTGGTTCACCGCTTGGTAACATGTTGTCTACCTTTGTACCCAGGATGCACCGCAGCAGTAACAGCCTGCTATTAGAGCGCTTTGATGTCCCAATCCCTTACAGGAATGAATTAACCGCGTGTCATGCCGTTCTCGTTAATAATGTTTCAAGTTGAGGGAGAAAAAAAAAACTCTTTGATTCCTTCCATAAACCTACAAAACCAATGGAAATATGTTTCCTTTTAAACAATTTCACTTAGAGATAATTAGGACATGAAACACAAGAACAGGAAGTAACTCGGGTGGTTACGCCACGAGCAGGAAACACACCAGTGCGCACATTTGTGGGCGACGACACGTAGACAAACGGTGCACTTTGGCTTGGTTTTTGCCGAAAAGAAAAAAGATCTGAAAATACCTCCCATACTATACTGTTGGCTGACACTCTCCGTCGCTCCCCTCTCTTTTCCGAGGCAGTAATAGTCGAGCCGGGGTGCCAGAGGTAATCTAACCTAGGAGACGAGGCGATAATAGCCACATTGACAGAGTGCTTGTTTGTAACAAGAGACTGCAAGAGGAGTCAAAGGTGATATTGAAGGAGATGGAAGAAGCTGTAAGAGCGGGTTTGTGTATGTCTCTGATTATCAGAGCCACCTCACACCCGGGGAATGAAAGAACGTTTTTGAAATCCGGACAGAGCAGCAGAAGACACGTGTGCTGGAGGAGGAGACGCACTCCCAACCCAAAGGTCGCCCCTTCAAGACCAACTGTGGGCAAAAAAACCTCAAACTTGACGGACGGAGAGGCAATCCCTACACACAACAAAAGAAACTCGGCCTCATGCCGCTGCGCAAGGCACTGACCCTCCCCAACATCTGCTCCCCGGACCCTCCTCAGCTGTCCACTGCTCTGTGGCCATGTGCCACAGACGGGATAAAGGCAGAGAACACATTTCCCCCAGCTTGTTTGTGTGTTGTGCTGCATGTGCATGTTTGTGTGGGGCCAATAAAGCTGCTTCTAGTTCTTCTAATTTCCATCCAGTACCATGCTCTTCACAGCTGTGACCACAGTCTTTGATATGGCTGCTATGCCAGCTGTTTTTCCCAAAGGACGGCACTGATGGAAGACATAGCTCGTACAGTAGTGGTGATGTGAATCTCCTCAGATATCTGGCCACTCATTTCGCTATGACATCACTGCAGCGTAGTTTTGAGGAAAAATATCCCAGCTGATTCTGTGCAGTTCCCCAGTGCTGTGGGCAAATTTGAACAATTATAACCAAGAAATGCAAACTAGCAAGAAAAAAAACCCGGAAACCAAACATGGCAGCTTGCCCCACCCCAGTTCGATAATCCTTGCTTTGATATTCCATGTCCTATCATCTCAAGACACGTTTTGAAACCAAAACATCTACACAATTTTAAATGACACCCATAATTCTGTCTGTTGATAGTCAGTGTCTGGTCTCATTTTACGGCTAAACTTGTACTTTATTTGTCACGGTTGGAAAAGGTACTTATAATAATAATTTGGTACAGGAAAAGTGTCTCGCAAACCAGCCCGGAGTTGTGCTGCGAAGAATAAACATTGCCCCCGTCATGTAGAGAGTGTAAATGGTGTACATTTTTTTTATTTTTATTTTTTTTACCAGACAGAGCGACTCCGCCGCCTCAGACAGACAGACAGACAGACAGACAGTCGTACATCAACGCAGACAGCAGTTCAAATAAAACAACATCTTTGAATGTGAGGTCCGGGGCCGCCACTGTTGTCCCACTGAGAGTTCAGCACGGCCGGGGTTTGGCTCCGAGCCGTCCGCAGCTGTCGGCCTCCGAGGTTTCCAACGACGGCGTGACACATGAGCTGGGGTAACCTAACCTGGCATTCCTTTACGGCCCTGGGAACAACAGCGCAGGGAGTGTGCGTGTGTGTTCCTAATTTGTCTAGTTCAGCCCCAGTTAAAAGCCGAGAGAAGAAGGTTGTGAGGATAATACACCAGACTGCTCTTTATTCTCATGAATGGTAAAGAAGTACTTCATTGATTTAAGTTTGCCTCCAGTGAACTGAATGGTAAGAGGGTTGCTCTTGGCATGATCTATGTATGGCAAGGTGCATTGTGGAAAAATAAACTGGATACCACTGTAACATTAGCATATCAAGGATGTTCAGATAAAAGAATCGAGACAGACTGATTGACACTGATTGACAACATATTTTATATGACATATGGGGAAAACAGAATCAGTCAAGAATTGTTTACGACAGAAAGGTACCCAATAGAAATTAGCCAAAGTTCCACCTGTACTCGATGACCTAATGTGTCGGGTCACATGCAGCAAAGAGTGTTTACTGAAAAACGAGGTGGTCACACAAAGGTTTCCAACGGCCACCCATGAACCTTGACTACCTGCAATATGACCCACATAAAGAAGTGGCCCTTAAACATTCCTATGCACGACTTCACGTGGTGAAAAGTTCACTTTGTCGTTCAACCTGATAAATCAGTCACCAATTTTTTTGATCTGCGGAAGGAGTTTCAAACTCCTGTGGGTTGTAGCACATTGAAATAAATGTTGAACTACTACGTCGGGGTGGAATTGCTGTGAATGCTGCCAGAAGCCGTTTTTTTAAACTACCGCAATAATTCCGGCTGTTTTAATAATACCTCTGTGATAAGATATTCATGTTATTGCGAGTGACAATGCAATCTGGCGGGTTATGACACGGAATTGAAGGCATGTCTTTTCATGAACTACGAAACGTGTTGTTTTTTATTTATAGCGGCAGGAGCAGATTCAATCACACAGACGATCCCCAACCACAGGCAAAAACCATGCTGGACAAACACAAGTCTTGGCAGTTCCTTATGACAATGAATTGTGCTGAGGCATTCTTCTCTTTAGTCTTCTCGCTCGCTGCATTGAAGCACTTTTCATACAGAAAGGAAACAGAGCTCATATTCCCTTGCATGCATTTACAGGCCAGTGTTGCCAGGTGGATGCATGGATGCCTTGACATTTACGAGCACTGCCCTATAAATAGACTAAATAAATGTGGTCAAATTTAAATTTTGCCATTAAAAACATTTAACATTATCTCTGAAGAGCTTTTTTTTCAGTTATTAACTCACATTTATTGAACATACACATTGTTGTGCACTGAGAAACTGACATTTGTGTGCATTCGCAGAGGTTTCTGCAACACTGAAATGTTCCTCCTGCCAGTGTCTGTATTTATGTCATTCTTAAACTCTCAGTTACATGTCTAGATTTCGCAATAAGGGTCAAGATGCCTCGGTTAAAAGTATGTTTTCCTGTACTTTATCATATTTAAAGTCAAAACTGTAACCTATTATCTTTTCTAGAGGCCATTTCAGAGGAAGCACAATCTTTGCAGACATACTCGTCAACTTGGGCAGAATTGTGAAAAAAAAAAAGAAAAAATCATAATAATATGGTTTCCACTGTATCGTAGCGAAACCTGTGATTCTGGTGTCACCTATTCTGGTTCCTGCTTGTGTAGCGGTGTCAGGGGAGTTGTGAGTCATATAAGCCCGAGGTATTTTATGTCACTTTGGAGAGTAACATCTGTGCCTATCTGCCTCACATTTTATTAGTCCAAATCCCCTGTTTACCTGGGTATTACAGGTAAAGCGGAGATTATTATCATTTTCCCTGCGAACTCGGCGACAGTGTAGAGAGGCCCCGGCTCCTGTTGCATTCAAATTGCCGCGATTAGGACGCGTAATCCAAAATCACAAGGGACGAGGCACAATAGTTGCACCGTATTCCACCTGACATTTCGCTCAGCCACATCTCTGATTGGCACATGATTATCAACTAATCCAAGTCATTATCTCCTCCAGTGAAATGAGTTGAGTAGAAAATGCGGTCGTAAATCACAGAGGTGGAATTGCGGCGGGGTCTTTGATCAGTGTACAGCTCCGAAAGTGCCGTGGGGAGAGGGAAAATATGTTGTTGCCATGGATACTGCAACAACAAAAAAAAATTGGTGAAAGGGAATATATGGCTTCATAACTATTTGCAGTGCAGCAATGTGGTTGGCACTGGAAAGCACAACTCCCGGAGTTTGTGTTTTAACTGGCCAGGTAATGCACACATGGGAACACTTTAGGCCACTATCCTTTCAATTTTGTTAGATTGTGGAAGTGGCTTCATAACTATTTGCAGTGCAGCAATGTGGTTGGCACTGGAAAGCACAACTCCCGGAGTTTGTGTTTTAACTGGCCAGGTAATGCACACATGGGAACACTTTAGGCCACTATCCTTTCAATTTTGTTAGATTGTGGAAGGATAGTGTCCACATCCTGCCAGGTGGAATCCAGCTCATACCCGCCCCCCCCCCCCCCCCCCCCCCCCCACCAAAACCCCAGCCACCCACCCACCCACACCCACCCCACCCTGCATCCCCGCTGCCCACCTCCTGCTGCACGCCTCCTCTGGCTCCAGTCCTGAACCCAACCCTCGGAGGAGCGGAAAATAATTAGGCGAGAAAATTGCAGCTGACACTATTTCTGAAAAGCAGGGTATTGTAATGGGAGCAGAGCAGGTATTCATTGTGTCTGAGGGAGCGATTGAAAGCCTCTTGGTTCTATTTTTTTTGTGTCAGCCGGGCCTGCCTGGGAGAAGCCCGGGGAGGGTAAGCAGAGCTTTGCCCAGTCCCATAATGCATGCAGGAACGAAGCCCTGAGAGGACCAGGCAGGGGTGTCTTCAACAATGGCAGGAGCCAAGGTTACAGCTGAGTAACTCATTCAAACTGCTCCGGACTGACACACACACACACACACACACCCACACTCTCCCAGTCTTTGTCCCTCCCGATTTGTCTCCTGCCTGTGTCTCTTGCTCTCTCCTTGTTCCCATTATGAGTTCAGAGGGACAGCGTCCAGCCGCTGCTCAGAGTTATCTTCATTAGCGGCGCAGACTTCGCCGGAGTGGCCCTTCGGATGAATAAATGTTTTGTCCCACATAGGCCCGGCCTAAAGCGGGGGGGGGGGGGGGGTGTGGGGATGGATGGGGGGGGGGGGGGGGGGGGGGGGGGGTTGTGGAGATAGATGAGGCATTAGCGGTTATATTTCTCAACCAGGGCCCAGGAAGCCCCAGTCGTAGGGTGGACAGGAGCAGATGCTGCTGCCCCCTGAATATTAAGCCTGTTAAATGAAATGTCCTCCATGAAGAAGCCTTAGCAGGAGGGGAAATATAGCGCCGGGTAGCGCTGATTGTGAATCACGTAGCCGAGCACATGTTCATCTCAGGGCTTCTGCTGACATGACTCAGGGTGTATGCTGGGAGATGAGAGAGAGAGAGAGAGAGGTTGCTTTGATTGAGAGCTGTGATGCATTTGTTTTTCTTCTTTTGCATGTGCATGTATACAATCGCTGTATCATGCAGGGACACAGGCGTAATTGTGTGTTTTGTTTTGTTTTTTTAAATCGCTCTCCCTCCTGGCTTTTGACTATACCAAAACTTTATAATACACATGAAGTTAACCAACGCTGAGGTCCAACCGCAACATCTCAATGAGACAATGCTCAAATACATGATATTTCCAGATGAGGAGGAAGCAAATATGAAACTTATGGGTCGAAAAACACGAATCCTTGTTTGTGGTCTTTTTCCGTGGGAAAAAAAAGTGGGAGACTGAGCTGACTTGTCCTCCTCCTTAGTTAATGAGAATCCGAGGCAGCCTTTGTAATGTTGCAGGCATCCGGAATGTGCAAATCTGTGGGGAATAATGCTGAAATCCCACTTAATCGAGAACATTAATTGAAGTCCAAATTGCATGTGGGTCATATCTCTCTGCTTATGGGAACACAGCTTCGCTTTTGGTTGCCTAAATAATGGACACAGGAAAAAAAAATGTGCTGCTGACCCTGCCACAAATAACAAAGTACCTCCCCGCACCATTCTGTCCACATGCTTCTCTGTCCTTCCCTATGTCTGTTTTCTCAAACAACCAGAAATACACACACACACAAACAATTACCCATGATGTATCTGTTGCCCACCGCCCATTCCGCGAAGCAGTCTTAGTAAAGCAGGTAAATTAAATCTTCAGCAGGAGATGCTGGCCATCGGCCGGGTCGCCCTAGTGTCTCTTTCTCAATTTACGGGCGCTGTGAACAAATCCCAGGGCTTGCGGGTACTCGCAGACACCAGGCGCGCGGTGGGTGACGATACGGGTTTCACCAGCACTGCGGCTTACGCAACCGTGAGCAGGAAGCAACTGAAACTATTATCTACAACCGAAGACGTTTCAAGAGAATCTGGGGGCCCCAGGCAAAAATAATAAAAAAATTAAAAAAAACGATCTTTTGACAGCGGGCAAGTACCAGGGGGCCCCCAGTAAGGGGGTTCCTGAACGTGTCATTGCAGTGCCCCCTCATGACAAGTAATTTAAGGGGTTTTCAGGTTGTCGTGGACCAATGTAAACAGCCGTCTTTGGGGGCCCCCTTCTAGCCCGAGGCAATTGCCTAGTTTGCCTGCCCCGTTGTGACACCTCTGTCTACAACCTCATCCTTCAGCCACTGGGATGAAATACGGAACCCCGCGGGCTCTCGCTCTCTGGGTTTGCTGATGTGCCATCAGGACATCAGGCCCTCCCCGGGGAGGACGGGCTCCTGTGGGAACACTGCAGGACCGGAGGAGGTCATTATTAAACGTCCCCGTCCTGGCTGGCTTTATGTGGCCACGGGAGGATCATAGTTTACTCTGCACCTGTTTCAGGAGAGCGCGCAGGATATTCTCCTGCTCCCATGCCGGGTCTTAAAGATGTAACGGCGTGTTTTTCACACCAACGGCGCACTCACTTTATTATAGTTACCAGTAAAGTGCAGCCAGAAGATGCGCATCCTCTGGAGATATGAACCAGATCTCTATGCACAACTAAATATCGGATACATTCGAGACAGCGATACAGATATATCAACTGCTAATGTGGAATAGGATTCACTCTATTGCGATTCAACGTGATTTCATAAAACGTGAATATTTATTGTTTTACAGATTTGAATTTCTTTGATTCTTATTAAGCAGGCCCGTTGATCATAAATAAACCGTGCAATTTTTCACCTAATTTATCTATTATTATTATTATTATTATTATTATTATTATTATTATTATTATTATTATTATTATTATTATTATTATTATTACCCATTTTCCATCATCTAATTTATGCAGTTTATGTTTAACCACTTTAAACCATTGAGTCACTTTGCAACAAGGCAAGAAAAAGTAAGATATCAAATAAGACCACGCCTGAATCTTGCCATAAGTCCGCCTTTCTTTTTTCCCTATAGGCTTTTATAACGCCCAACACATTTACCAGTTAAACAATTGAAGGAAGCTCAGGATTAAAAAAAAAAATAGGCATAGTGCAATGTGCCGTGACTACTACCAGCAGACAGATGGGCCTTACACTTTCAGCAGGTTGGCACTCAGTTGTGAGCAGAGCACAGTGCTGTGTCTACACTTCGTAGTGGCATATTTAGCAATGTGTCAAATTGTCTGTCTCTCACGTGTCGGCAAACATTTGATTCGTTGCAATTCAGCGGAACATGTAGCTCTCCCGCATCTGTGATAACGTGTGACGACTCGCCCGGCCAACTGGCATGAGACTGGGACGAGAGGCGTGGAGATGAGACAGGACAGGAGAAATCAAGTGCAAAAATATTGGTCACACTTCAAAAAAATGTACGATTAATTGTGAAATATAATGCAACGATGTTGCAAAAGTGCAATTTTTCAATAGTGTCGCGAACGCTCATGCCAGTGCAACATTGCAAATGTGTGAATTGAACCATCGCTAGTGCAGCCCGCGTACTGTCTGTGTGCGACCTACTCCCCGTCGCACGAGTGCCGCTAAATGATCCAATTCCAGCTTTTTGAAAAAGAAAAGGCTGAATCCAGTTGGCATGTTCATCAAACGGAGGAGCCCGCTAGGTTGGCCAATGTGATAACCCAGGATCACCCAACGACTGTTTGTAGCTGAGGAGACGCCTCCGCCTGATGGTGTTCGAGTCATGCTACGCAGTGACGTTTAGCGGTACGTGAACACGACGTGGACAGCGTGTACACAGCATCTTCACGTAGCAGGACATACCTGCTCTATATTGCATTGGGAAATGAAAAACCGCATTGAGATAAGATGTGCAGTATGTCCTACTTATATTATATGGGTGGCAAGCCAGGGAAATATTCAAGAAAAAATATATACATAACCCAAAGCTCCAGCCAAAGCTGGGGGAAATAGGGAATCGGATTGTGTTACCTTCCAGCGCTGATGGAGACCAATATCGATGCCCTCTTAAATTGCATAAGGTCAGCTCGGTACCAAAACACGACCGAAAGAGGTTTTGTTCCGCGGGGAGGAGTGCGTTTATGTGTTCGCGTCACGCCCGCAGCCTTCTGCTTTCGGTGGGCCCTGTTTAGCGGCGATTATGATGTAAACAAGTGTGTCTGACGGCCGCGGACCATCTTGTTTGCGCGGGGGATATTCTAAAAATGCCAAGCTTCCAGCTGGCACTACATCCTCCTCTTGTGTTGTGGTAAATAGCTATCTTTGTCACCGGAGAGCGACACCCCCCTCCCCCCGTATCCACATCGCTGTCACACTCGTGTTGCTTCTTCCAAAAGCCATCAGGATTCGTCTCTGTCAACTCCCCGTCCCTCAGTCCATTAAAGATGATTGATAGAGCTGGAAAATCATCCGCCCAGCTGTTGTCGTCGACTCATCCCTGAGAAATTGAAAGGAGCTCAGAAAAAAGGGACCATCCCTCATCAAAAGACCTTTTGTCCGTGCTGGTGACGTGAAGAAAAATTTAAAAAAAAATCAAGATGGTGTAAAACTAATTTCCAGCCTCTTCTCACATTTTTGTTGCTCCGTGTGTA
>JAFBJU010000683.1:3876950-3922453 GCA_016785305.1 Colistium nudipinnis | reverse complement strand
TACATATATACAGAAAAAACACACATTTCCGCTGAAGACAAACGTTTGAGTCACATTTTATCCGGGGAAATTAATTCTGATTTGTTTCTCTTCGCCATTGTCTTGCATCGGTTCGGAAAAATATGCAAACCTTGGTTTGTCCGACCAAGGCTTACACACTCTTTGAATTTCAAGCTTTGACGGATAAGGCGAGTCTGAGGCTTGTTTCTCGCTTCTTTTTTAATGAAGAGAAAACCCAAGAAAATACACGTTTTGTTTGTCCGGCTGCTGTTCCTCCTCCCGGCTCTCATCTCCTCTAATGGCTTGTGAGGATTTTTACAGGACAACTTGAGGAGGTTTTTTATGACGTTTGGGTGTGATTGATAACACGCTCTTGGAGGGACGTCAGGCTTTTCAGAGCTGGATAATGTGGATTTCTATCTCTCCGACCGTCTTCCGTAAGACGTGCCATCAATCAAGCGTATCGTGGCCTCAACCCGGTAAAATTAAAACCTTAGGTGGGGGGGGGGTCTTGTGACGGGGGAGGGGGGGGGGGGGGGGGGGGGGGTCTCGGTAGAACCAGGACACACGCATCAATTGGGAGCGCGACAGAATTAGAGCACAGATCCACATCACAACAGGCTCGCCGCCGAGGACAGGGCGGACGGAAGTTTTCCCGCCACCGGGGCCAGCGAATACAGTTAATGATCCGACTGTATATCTCGGTTGACAGCAGTAGAGGGATTACAGGAAGAACAGTCTCATTTTCGCTCCGTGTGGAGGCGGTATTAGATCTTCGCCCGGCTAATTTCATTTCCAAAGCTCGTCAATATTTACCAGCAACAGGCCCGGCGCGCTCTGGCAGAGTCAATCTCCGGGAGCACGGGGGATCTGTACGTGGAGGCTCAGTGGCTCAAACTCATGACGAATATTAATAACCTTGTTTTTTGTTGTTTTTTTTAAGTTTTAAAGTTTGTGTAACATGATGACGCAGCACACAGACGGCTAATTCTCCCAGCGGATTTGAGACGCGTCACGAGTCTTGTTTTCCCCCGTGTTTCCCACCGCTTAGGCCTCACCTCTCTCTCTCTCTCTGTGCATCTGTTTGTGTTTCAGTCGACGGCTGCATACACAAAGCGGCGGGATCCTGTCTGTACGACGAGTGCCACTCGCTCAATGGCTGCGACACCGGCAAGGCCAAGATCACCTGTGGATACGATCTCCCCGCAAGATGTGAGTAATCACTTACTCCTTTACCTGCTTCTGCGCCGTGTCCTCCGGTGCCCTGCAGGGAATGTTCTCCAATCAAAACCAAAGTGGCCGCTGACCACTTAGCGGACACAAAGATTTAGTGGTGGCAAACATTGACGCAGCGATTATGGTGACTCATCACCATTGACAATATTGCCTTTTTTTTTTCTTTTTTTTTCCCTCATGTGCTTTTACGTGCAGTGTATTGTGAACTGAATTGCGAGGGAAAGTCTTCAGGCACTGGTGCCCGCACATCCGTACCCTCGCGCACTTGTAACGGCCGGGTTAATGGCGCGGGAGTGGGACGCTTTCTGTGTCCACCTTTGAAAAAAAACAACCAAAAAAACACATTTTAATCATTAATCATAATTTATTCGTTTCGGGAAAAAAAGCCATTTGTAATAATATGGGTAGTTGTTATTCGGGGGATAATTAATATGATTGGTGCGCTTTGTGCGGCTTGAAGGGAGTGTCGTCTGCTGACAAACAGAGACATTAAGGGGACGCATTAGTTGCTTCATTTGATTGATTCTTCATCCCTGATTTATTCCGTTAACGGATCAGATAACTTACTGTCAGGCCACGGTCTTTTAAGAAAAAAAATTCTAATGCCTGTCATAGATGTGAGGTGTTTTTTAAGCCAGACTCCGAGAGCTTGTGGCGTGTACGTATATCCATGTCACCTCCTCTCTGAGTGGATTTTTGGTATACAAATTTCGACAAAGACGATTCCTTGTGCTTATTGTCAGCGATTGTCTCTCTTTTTTCCCAAAGTTTTCCTTGCAAACTGTAAAACGGAAATCGCGATGGCGTGGAAAGAAATGTCTCCGGGTGACGCGCGTTCCCAGCAGTCCTAACCTAACCCTGAAGGATTTCCACGAGACAGCCGAGAGAAGACATTGAGGCCCTGATGAAATTAGGTTGCGTTAATATGCTATGTCGTAAAAGATGTCAAACAAATGGAGCAGATAAACTGTGAGCCGGTCTGGCGGGTGGCCCGGTTCAAGTGTCGGCGCCGCAGCCGCCGCCGAAGCACGGTGCGCCGTGACAATTTAATAAGCCGCCACGTCATCTGGGGGCAATCGCGCTGCCAGTGTAATTATCTCGGGGCAAAACACCTTCTTTTCACCCGACGACTTTGTTTAGGATTGTGTAACCGGGAACAGCTCTGTAGTTTTAAAAGTGACGTCGCGTCATATCAGAGATACGTCGTCACCCGAAAGCCACTATCGTCTCCTCGGCGATCACCGTCATCATCGGCACTGTCTCTCTGTCTCTCGTCTCCCCCGTGGAAACCGACAGCCAGCTTGACTTCTCTCCGAGTTCTCGGCTCTGACGAGAGATCTCGCTCGCTCCCCGAGTCTCTCCGCCATTTCCTTTTGGAGTTTTGTTCTTTTCCCATTTATTTGTTCCGCCAACACGCGCATTATATCGCCGCCGTGTCTGCAAACAGCAATCTATTTGTTTTTTTGAAATCTCAAATAATAGTCTGTCCACCCCCTCACCACTGAACAAGGTTAACAAACAAGGCAATGGAGAGTTTTGAAGCCCCCCCAAACTCTGTGATGTTTAATGTCACCGAAGCAAAGTGAATTGAAAGTGTGTATTTGATTAATTGGAAGTTAATGTAAAGTGAATGGCTCTCTGCTGCGGCTCAGGCCAAATCCATAAAATGGTTAATATTGACACAAATGAGCATTGATATTTTTATAATTGAAAGATTATTCAGTTTTCACCGTTTTCATTTATTGATTGATCGTTGTCTGATACCAAATGTAAGGAAGTAACCTTCATGCCCTGATGTGTCAGGATTCAGTTGGCGATTCAATTAATATGGACTAACCCGTAGCTTTAGAATCATCTTTTACATGCATCTACAAAATGTAATGCATTCATATCTGCCGGCTAGCATATGCGCGTTTCCCATTGCATGCAGAATTGCTTCTGCTGACGCATATCCACAGATGGTGGCTCGACTAATCTTGCAGGAGTGAGAGAACACAGACAGATGGACCATTTTCTGTTTACATCTTGGCACTGACCAGTATTTCCTAAGTGGGCATCCTCGCTCCAGTTTTGCTTGAGCATTATGCTGCTTTTCACATTCTTTTTTTTTATTCATAAATCTCTCAGAGGACGGGATTCCTCTTTGGGGACCCCTCCTGCCCTCTCTGGAATCAATTCCATTGCATATACAGTAACTGGGAATAAGTGAGCCTACACCCAGAGTGATAAACAACAAACTGTGAATCATATTGGATTTAATTCTATTGTTTTGGAATGTGGGCATGGCTTCATACCAACAATTGCCAATATTGCATGGGAATAAGCCATCTATCATGCTCTGAACTCATGCAGGCTTTTTGGATGACGTGTTATTTGAAGATGTCCCCGCAGTGTATTTTATGTCATTCAACAACAGAGTGTGGTTATTTGATGTTTTTTTGTTGCTGTTTTTTTCGAAAGGAAATATTGGAAAAATTGCAATATTGACCTAATACTCAAAATAAGTGATAAGCAATAAAATGCTTCCTTGCGCCCTGGAAAACCACTCTCGGCCCACAGGGAAAAGAGCGGTTGATCCGAAATCAGAGTTATCCTTGTTTGGAGATTTGATGTGCTGAGGCAATGGAAAATGACCCATCCCATCTCAGCCTTTTTTTTTTTTTTGTTCCTCAAGACAAGAAAATTGCTCTCCATTACACCCCACTAAGCAGTTTAGGCTGTGAATCCCAGTGGCAAATGGGCTTTTCCTCGAAGAAGGCCGAGCACATGTGGGACTGATTATTATGGGGCTGGCCCATGATTATTAATCAATGACAGTAATTACCCACCTACCACAGCGGAAAGGCTTGGAAAAAAAAAAACTCTTACATCAAACTGACAAGGAAATTGTCTAGTTGCCCTCATGTTAGACAAGTTACTCATCTGTTCATGGATTAATGGTCAAGCCAAAATATGTTGTCAAGTGTAACAAGCTAAGGCACTCGGTTATGACTACTGGAGCATGTGTGATTGTTCCATTATCTTTATTTAAGTCTAAATATAAACCATATAGTGAGATTATGTCCATAAGATCGGTTGAAAGGCTCATGGCAAACGCAATGGAAACTTAAGGGATTATACTCATTTTAATCCATTAATGCGGAATGGATTCTGATTGACTTGGCCACAGTAATTAAAGTGGTTTTTCGCCCAAAATAATAGCACTTCCTCCACTGTGAAAGCCTCGTATAGCACATATTTTTTTGTCTTTTTACCGGCTACATTTGTTTTTGCCAGTTAAACTGCTGTAATCCTTATAATCCAGTTTCCCATACCGTATCCCTGTATTATTGAGCACCTGTGAACATTTTCTACACACTTTTTAGTTTCAAAAAGCACTTTGGTCAAGTTGCATCCGGTATAAATATGTCCTTCAGTTCGTAACGCACCTTTGTAACGCTCACCTGGAGAGACGGAATGAATCACTTTGCCAGAAATGTTCAGTGTGGGGCCTTTGCAGACTCAGATATTTTAGTGGGGAAAAAAAAACGAACATTTTGCTTGCTGTTCTTATCTACGGCCCCTCATTCCATTTAAGAAACAGGCGAAGTGTGATTCTGTCTGTTATCACCGCTATCTGCTTTTTTTTTTTTTTTTTAATGAAAGGGAGATAGAATCAAAACAACCCTTTGGAGATTTTTTCAAAGAACCATCCCACGATATTAAGCTAGATGTGGTTGATGATATGTTCGAAAAACTTTCTTGTATTTTTAATTTTTTTGATAATACTAAAACACAGCCTTCATCGTACGCCGCTATATTTGCTCTTTTTTCCCCCCCTCTTTTAATCAGAAATAAATACAGCAACTTCCATTTCCTGCAAACAAATGTGGTCTGAGGCTGAATTGGAACAAAATTATGAAAAACTAACGATGCCAAAAGAACACTTTTCAAAATCTTTTTTTATTGATCATTGGCAAATGATAATCTGTCTGTTGTTGGTGTTATCTGTGCGCAGTAAAACACTGTGTTGGGCTGGGTTCCGATTCGACCGTGTATGTGTGGCACATCTAGGGATGATCTGCACAGGCTGAACTAATCGCGCCGTCTGAATCCACGGGTGCACGCTAATAACGTTTAGCAAAGACCTTCCCAGTTAATCTGTACTTGCGCATTTCAGTCCTGGCTGTCACGGTGGACTCGAAAAGGGTAGTGAGAGTTCAAACTGGAGGTCTGCTCCAGAAAGTTGAGGTCCCAGAGGAACTTTTAGCTAGACACTGTTTGTTTTCACTTTACAGTTTCGGCTGAAATCTTTTACCCAGTTTTGTTTTCCTCCCTAGGGCTAGTGAAGATTGACAGTTCAAAAAGTCTGTCCTGTTTATTGTTTGTGTTGCTTCTCCGCCCTCCCCCCCACCACCACCACCTCTTACTGCTTGAGCGCTAAGTATATGCTTTAAATAATGAATCATATTTGGATGAGAAAAGGGGCCAATATTTTATTTTACCATGTTGCTGTCATAACGGTGTCCTCTTACCATTTTAATGTTTTGTGGGGGGTTTTCATGAAATAAAAACACTATACCTCCATATCTAAAGTGAGAATGCTGCATTAAATGCGTCTAATCTCACCGAGCGGAGACATGGCTATAGTCTGCCTTTTTATTAACTCGTCCCTCCCGAAAAAGGGGGCTCATTGGGATTCATGTGGCAGTGCTTTTCACTCTGACTTATCAGTTGTAAGGTTATAGATTTCAGCCTTTGGAGTATTACCTTCATCCAGCCCACTTTGATAGTGTGGAGACACACGCCCTTATCTGTGCATCATCCAAATGCTGGCAGACTTTAGATTACTCTCTAATCTAAAACTGGATGCTAACTGCCGCTTCGAGAACTCTCTGCCGGCTCTCCCGTCCGCAGTCACCCGGCACTCTCCTGCACTTCTGCCATTCTCCACTCAAGCTTCACTAGAACAACGCACCGCTCGGCCATTTGTATATTTTGGTTCCATACTTTTCGCTGCCACGCAAGTCCGCTGGCGTCCTGTGTCCAATCAATCCGTAGTCCTATTTTTAACTCTTAAATTGGGAGTTTTCCCATGCACTAAAATGTCTGCCTAACCGCATACATTGTGAATCGGCTCCATATTTATGGTTTATTATCTAGCATAATAGTAGTTCCTATGTTCTGTCGGATTCACATATTAGATTGTTATTTTAATACATATATTAAAACATTGAATCCACATCAAGTCAAGCAGAGATCAGAAGCAATTGTATATTTACCTTCCTGGGAAGGACTCAATATATAGATATATATAGATATTTATAGATATCTATTCCTAGCTATATGTATATATTTAGATATATACACAGAACGCAGTCACCTGCTTGCTAAGTTTATTTAGCTAAATGAATCACTCAAGACCATGCTATTCCATGCAGACTAAATGATGTATTATAATGCGGCTTTATGACATTTCAATTATCAGATTAACTGTCATAAGCTCATGGAGCAGCAGGCTGTGGAACATTTGTTACGATTCCAGATTCATCATAACATCCCAGGTTTATAACGGAATGACTCAGTACATGATATGTTATGTGGCTTTGACTATTTGTCCTATGTCCGATTAAATATAGCCCCCCAAAGAAATGCGCCGTCATCGAGTATTAGAGCTATATACTCGTACGCCTAGCAGCTGAAGATCCAGAGTGGACATTGGCGCGAACTTGCTGATGGTGGCGGCTCTAAAAGGTTTTTTTCAGCCACACATTTGTCAAATATTTTTCGTTGCAATCTGTGGAACTTACGTGACTGTGGTTTGACAAAGCACCTTTGGAAGAAGCAACCCCGTTCAGCTCAGCTCCTTCTTTATCTAGTGCTCCCTCTCCGTACCAAATGAGAGTCCCCGGTATTCGCTGTAGCTGCACCTGTGCTAATAATACTAATCATCAGCCCGTGGTACATTTTTTTCTCCCCGATAGCGCCAGGAATCTTTCCCATGCCCTATTTAACGTGAGAGACCAGGCCTTCTGTTCCGTCTCCCTCCACACGGCAAACACAGATAAATCACTGCAAAGTACCCACTATTAGTAAGTGACATATAGCTCATTCTGATTAAATTACCCCCAGAACATTATCATTCTGCAGAGCTTGTTTATTAAAGCAGCCGCCACCCAATCGGATGCAGTGGGGCTGACACTTTCGGGGGGCCATCAGACAGCCCATCGTTTGTAATTTGGCTAAAACTCATTGTGTAGAGAGAAGGATTTTTTTTTTCTGTCAGGAGCTGCTATGAGAAAACTCTTTTGCTTAAAGTTTGACATTCATTTTGTTAAAATGTGTCCTGCAGCATAGAGGCACAATTGGATTGGAGATAGTGGAGATTTAAACTTCTTTCTCATGCTTTTATCTTAAATCTCTTTTCCATTCAACGATACATTTTACACTTAAACCGTCTTTTCGTGGGATTTCCGTGCATGGGATTTCTGCAGCAGTGCCTTGTTGAAGTAGTGCTTTTTGCAGCTATCAGGGGCTAACACGGCGAACAACTAAACAGACTGTACATTATCTCAACATAATGGATCAAATGGAGACAGTGTGATTGTTACAAGGTGTTTCCCCCCCCCCCCTCGTTTTGGATTCAAGGCTCGAGTGAATGAAATCCTTTGTTGTAGTAGATAAATTAGAGGGGCTTAACTCGACCCTGGTGGCCATCACGGTCTCACACACACACACACACACCCCGCACTAAATCAACATCTTCTCCACTGCTCACTGTTGGCACTCACATCATAAATGTCACTTCATCACTCCACGCACACTCCACTGAACAGAAAGGGTCTACCTCAGACTTTCTCAGACAGTTTTTAGTGTTTGCGTCTGGTCGTACATCTGACACAGTCTCTCTATGAGCTGTTACGGTATTAAGTCTCACTTTTTGTTATGATAGTCGCTGGCGGGCGAGTCTGTGGATAATCTTTCACCGTCATCATTCAAATTGCGAATCAAATCGGAATTCAACGAAAGTTGGGCAAAATCTCAAATTCTTATATTGGATTATAACACCTTGCTGCCGGGATTGAAATTGAACTGAAATGGCTTGTGATTATGCCCTCAAAGACTTTAAGATGAATTAGTGATTGAAGAAGGTTGCATTTCATGGAGCGGGCCAGGGATGTTTAACATGAGAAATACAAACGTACCTACTTCTCCAGACTGATCAACTCTGTGTCTGGCTTCCCAGTGGCTATAATGGGTGCACTCTCAGTGAACAGGACAAACCTAATTTCACGGCTTGTCTGTAAAGGACCAAGTGGCCCTGCGTGTTCCTCTCTTTTCAGATATTTGTGTTTCCTTTGTTGGCTGGTCCGTCACTCACCCAGGCCTCTTGAGGCCTGGAGTAATTTGGTAATTTTGTCTAAACGGTGATACTGTAATTATGTGGCATCAGCTGCCTAGCTGTCAGTGAGACAGCCAGCGGTCATTCATCACCAGGAAACTAGAAGGGGCGAGGCATCGTGAGTGATTGCGTAAACACTACCAGAGCGAAAGTGCGGTGGTCTCCCCCAAAAATGGCTGAAAATAGGAGGTGAGAGGCCTTAGGAGTAATGGGGTGCAGGAGCCGCGACAGCCCGTGTGGCGGGGCTGGTTGTTTGGCTGAGATAGGGGGGGAGGCAAGGAATGCCGGAGCCTGAAAATGACAGTGATGCATCAGGAGGGGGCTTGCGGGCGGCAGATGAAGTGGGACCACTGGAAGGTCAGGTTTGAAGTGGAATGTGGCAGGAGCTCTGATGCAGTCCCGCCTTCCCATCACAAACAGCTCCCATCTGTCCGTGAGTAAGCCTGGCCTAATGAAGGCTGTGGTTAGAAAGGACCCATCACCCAGTGGTGGGACATTTACACACACACACACACACACACGGAGTGAACCAGTGGTGTGGCTGTTGTACTATTTATTTTTTTGATCAAAAAATGTATTCAATGTTGTTGTTTTTTTTCCCAAGACAAGTTATAGAAAAGACATTTTCAACATTTAACTTTCATATTCAAAAAAACAATGGTGGCAGGTGTGATCTACATTGCGAGATGCGCTATTAGCAGTGGATGTGAAATACATGCCATCGTGCCCCGAAATTTGTGGAGCGCACGGTGACACCGAATAGAAGAAGAGTAACCCGGCAGTGCTTGTGACGCCAAGTAGGGCGAAATGAAATAATCTGCACTTTGACCTTAAAGGGATCATTCGCTTTCCCTTTCGGCATCCCTGCATAATTTGATCGCAATCGGCTGCTGAGTCAGGGAGCTTGATGTGACTCAAACTGATCTGGCGGCACAGTCTCTTGCGTTCGTTCTCAGTTCGTTGAGTTGGATGCCTACACGGCCTGACAGGGGGGGGATTATTTTGCTCGTTAGATGAGGTTTTATTTTTGCTAATAATTCGCTGAATGACTGCGTAAAGCAGGGCACTTGTTGCACAGGGACTAAGCTCAGCATAGAACAAACAGGGCCACTGGTTCCGCATCGGGACAATAGTGCACCGCTTACGGGTGACGCGAGCTGTTGACGGTGTTGTTGTCGCGGGGAGAAAAAGGCAAAGGTTCAGTCTGACGGCTTTGTTTACCCTCTCATGCAAGAGAAAGGCCTAAAGACTAATTAAGAACACGAAGTAACGGACTCCTGTAGTGCCATTTTCACAGCTAATTATGCACGAATACAGCCTGTCTTTAATAGTTGCTCCCTATTCTTTGATGTTCTTTTGACTGAATTGCTATGGTGACTTCCGCTCATTAGGCTTTTTACGATTGGTTTTGTCTCCTGTGTTTTTTTTTTGTATTTTTTTTTTACTTCACATCTGAGAATTCCTCCTCTGGAGAAGTGAGGGGTTTAGAGACAAAGGGTAGCCGGTTAGGAAAGTATATGCCACTTTATTCTTAAATGAAATCGTGCGACCTGTGTATACCGCAGTTTGCCTTTCTTGGGTTTAATGCTGTGAGTTTAGACCTGCTCTGTGGTCCTTAAAATCCATTAACCTTCCCATAAAAGTGCATATGGCTCGCTATAAACCCTAATGGGTAATGGGACCAATACACAGGAGCTTATGCGTGCTTTCAGGGGCACCACTTTTGAGAAATACGGAAATGAGTCTCCATAAAAAGGCCAAATAAAACCCCCGTCTGATAACATTATAATGACGGGGGGATTTTCCCGGATTGAAATCTACCGCGGTCATTCTCGGTTCTCACGAAATGAGCGTTTGTGGAGCTGAGGTTTGAATTTGTTACCTTCAATTTTAAATGCGCTTCTTTAATTTCCTGATCCTGTAATTATTCACCTCACACACACACACACACACACACACACACACACACACACACACACACACACACACACACACGTTCAAAGTTGTTCATCTGTGCAGCTTTATGACTTGAAGTGGTGGTTTTCAGTGTACATTTCTCCGTGGTGATTAAGCACTATATTTAACAACAAAACACAGGATGGGGAATATATCAGGCATGCACATATATATATATATATATACAGTATATATATATATATATATATAAATTATTGTCTCGTAACAAACAACAAGGCACACATTTGCATCGCAGTTTCAGCCTTTTTAATTTCAGATAGGATGGGGATGAGGTCTGTTTCGACATTCCGTGTTTGCCTGAAGCGGTCCAATGGGTAATTGTTAATGAATATAAATCAAACATTTACTTTGCCATGACTTTAACCTGACCATAAACCAATACATGTTTTCACAGGCCAGCATACGTCATAAAGAGGAATGTTGGCCTGGGGCACAGAGATGCTTGCCACCACGCTGCCTCTGTTTCCCAGGTTGTTTTAAAGGCAATGCGAGGTGAGAAATGGCTCGGTGGTGAGCTGCTTTATGGTGATCACCTTGAGTCGCTGCTCCCGCCAGGAGACCAGTGAGTGTAATGGATCTGCTGGGAGCCCTCAGTATGGATTTACGAAGGTGCAAGGACTGGAGGGTAGCATCAGTCACCCCTCCCCCCCCTCCCATCTCTGTTTTCCACAGACCAAGGGACACCAATAAATAACACCAGAAAGCCAATCCAAGACAACCGTGGCTTGACAAACAATACACCGGAACCGTTTCTGGCAGTTGTTTCCAATCACTGTTCTGTACAGTTTACTTATCCTGCACTTTTTTTTTTTTTGGCTAGAAACCACAAGCCACATCCGGTAGCCCTGTCTGAGTGCGGAGGTCTCCCTTTAGGAGCTTGCATTCTACATTTCAAGCAATCGCACACAGAGACAAACCAGCGCACACACACTTTTACCAGCGGCGCGTGGCTGTGCACCGTAGGGGAACGGGACACGTCTGTATAAGGTCGCCCTCGTGGCGTGCGGCGGGCAGGTTGGCAGGGGATGCGTCCGGATTCCAGTTTCCCCCTCCTGCTGTCTAATTATTGACCCATCTGGTATTGTCTTTTCAATTGTTTCAATTAGGATGGCACCGGTGTTGCTCAGCACCCTGGCGTCGGGGCATGAATTATTCACGCGCAACACCCCGGACTCCACTCGGAGCCGTGGGTTGGAGCCGAATGTCAATACCGCCTCGTGCCCGCGGTCAAGTCGAGGGTTGTCCGCATTGACAGCGAGGCAGATGAGGAGAGCACAAGCGAGCGCTGCCAGAGACACTGGCTGGTGATGCTATCAATGAGTGTACACCGGAGGTGAAATAATTTCTTTCTGTGTGAGTGTGTGTGTGTGTGTGTGTACTGTATGTCGAACTTAAGCAGGCCTCACAGCTTGTGTTTGCTGTCGCCTGATATGTGACCTCATTATTGTCACCCCCAGACCTTAGGATCAATACTGTTCAATTACTCATGAACCGCAGACACAGCCCTGCTTTACTCGGAAATTTAGAACCCACCCAGGGGTTAACGTTTTCATCGGGGATTTGACTCCGACCTCTGCTCCCATCACGGTACTGTACGGAGGCTGAGGAGAGGTAAAAAGTCAATCAAGAGAAAAAAAAAAGGGCTTCCGAAAAGAAATGGAAGTGCGACTGTTCATTAAGAAGTGTGAAGATGAAAGGAGAGAGAAGGGGTCAACGCTTTTGACACCTTGCTGTAATGGATGCGCTTTTGGGAAGCGAGTGCATGACATCTGTAAAACATGTCATTATGGGATGCCAGGGGATGTTGCTTATCCACAGATCGGTATCGTATTGTTCACAGTAGTACGTTTAGCCGCCACTGTTTACTAACGACACATTTTATTCAGACGCGGATGTAGAAATTAGACCACGTGAGCACCGGAGACTACTTCTGGCCACCTGTATTATTTAACAGCTCAAAGTAAAGACCATTATTTATAATGTATCCTCTTTTTATAGCCCGTTTCATTTGACTTTTTATTTTTTTTTTTCCTTTGCATATCAATTATTTCATTTCCATCTCGGCGGTGGCGTATGCGTTCCCTTGAGTCAGGGCACTCGTGGGGCCGTGTGACTCATCCACTATTCATACAGTGACCTCTCACAACAACTCACCTTCAGTTGCAGAGGTGCTCTCGCTCACAGTGGCCTCCTGGCCCTCAGCTGTGTCTCCGCTCCCCCCGCAGCCACAGCGGATGCGTGTGCGGAATAAGCTGTCACGGCCGTAACAAGGCAGAGATTTTCCCTCAGCCACATGCATCTCTCAAAACCACCAGCCTGCACGGGGCTAAATGATGGCCCTGCCTTCAGGGGGGGAAACTGGTAATATCCCCCTGCACCTCATTCAAGGACATTTGTTGAACTAGTGGGGGAGGGGGGCATCGGTATAGAAAGGCGGAATGCAAAGTCTTTTTTTTATCTCAGCCTGTATTAAAAAGTGTTCTCATTGTAATGAAGGAAGCAGAAATGGTTTGGGTGAATTTTTGCAAGCAGTTTTACAACAGATCCTCATTGACACCCCTTATGTTTTCAATCTCGTCGTTTGTGGTTTATTCTCCGTCTCGATTGGCTGTCCTGTTTGAATCTGAGGCAGCGTGCTGTATGTCTTGTAACCAGGGAGGCATAGTTTATATCTTTTCCTGTCTGAAAATGTGCTTGTGATATCGAGTATGTCTCCAGGTGGGCTTTTTCTTCCATACGCAATGTGAAAGACATTCTTTAGTTGGTGTGACATTTACCGGATGAACTGTATGGATGGGAAGGAAAAAAAAAAACGAGGGGAAAACATCCCCGCCTGTGACAGAATCCGCTGAGTAGATGTAGCAGCAAAGACGCTAATAAGTTTTACTTCAGTAGTTACTCGTGACAGTGATGCTCAGACTCTCTGCAGGAAGGCGGAAAATAGATCAAATATGGAGCCAAGACAACTATTTCTCCAACTATTGTGCTCACCCCCGTGGAAAGAGTGTTTCTCGGCGGATGTAGGACACAACGGCGGGCTACTGCCACCCTCTCCTGGCATGGCAACACACACGCACACACACACAGCTGCGCTCCTCCCACACCCACCCCTGCCCTCCTGCCCGTCGGCTTCCTGTTCTGGGGGCCATCGATCGGGAGCTGTCATGCTCTCTGGAGATTGTTGAATGGGCTTCTTCCTTGGCACGGCCCTGCCCTTCCTGAGTGGAGTCGCAGAGCAGCATGGGAGCAGGAGGGAGAGGAAGCGGCAGCGGGGTTGTCGGGCTGTGAGTGTAGTGGGCAGGGTGTGGTGAGCAGCTGTTTTCCTATGGACGGCTTCATTAATATCCCAGGGCAGAAAATTGAGGGGCCGCTGCAGACTAATTAGCCCCGTCTGACCCTGGCGTCTCCGAGAGGTCGCTCCTCTCCGGTTCCTGCAGAAGCAATCAAAAGCCAAGTCACCCCCCCTACCACCCATTCACTGTCACTGTCATTTTTTTTCTTTTTTTTTTTTTATATGGGACAGCCACAGAAAAGCATACCCGCCTTTGTCTTCTGCATTAGAACTCAGTGAAAGTTAAAAGTTTTCGGCCCCCTCCCCGTTCACGGTAAAACATCAATTATTAAAAAACGTCTTCGTCTTCTGCCGTTAAACTCTGTCCGTCAGGGTGCACAGCCGTGTTCGGGGGATGAGTGGAGCCTGCGACTCCCCCCGGGGGTGGGCGCAGGGGACAGTGTGTTACAATAGGAGCAGTGTGTGTGTGTAGGTGTGTGTAGGTGTGTGTGTGTGTGCGCGTGTGCGTGGGTTGAGACGCGAAGCCATCCCTCATTAGTATCATCTGTTTTCCCAGATGGCGGGGTCAGGTTAAGAGGGAAGCTTGATGAAAGGACGCGTCCTGCAGGGTGACACTCATTGTGCTGCGCGACACTCTCCGCGGCTCCAGAAACCCAGTTCCCAGCTCTCGCAGGTAATACCGGGGCTTTAGTTGGATTCGCAGTCGGACGGCCAAAAAAGAGCTCCGTGTTCTCAGTGCCACCGTCTGGCCTCGTACTCCGCGCCGCGACACCCGACGAGTTTAACGGAGAGGATCTGAGAAAAAGTCCACCGTAGAAGGTGACATTTCAACGCGTTCCTTGAAAAGAAGAATGTAAAAAAAAAAAAAAAAACGGGGGTAGCAATTACTTTGACACCTGCTATTCTCAAACACAACTTTACTTCTCACCTCAGATATGGCCCCATAACATGCTGTTATTATTTTTCAATGGCTCATTAGAGTGGAGCCCGGCGGGTCCAACCGAAAAGGCAGGATGCCTCGTGTCATGCCTCAACACTGAATGAAGAAACATTTTTTCCACGCCGTGACCTGCAAGGCAGCGGAAGCCTCCGCAAGACGGAAATGGATAATGAGCACTTTCCCGTTTTACCTTGAAAACTCGCCAAACGGCCCCCTATACCAATTAAAAGATTGTTTTTCACTGGAGTGGCCATTATCAAATCTGACCTTCCAATTATTTTTCTCATTTTCCTCCTGATTCCGTCACCCCAGTATGGCTGGTTGGCCCTCGCAGCCTCAGAGGATGGACAGAATGGGTAATGGTCCTCCAAGCTGAGCTCCAAAGACCCGAGACACGGAGACACTGCCACTGCGGTGTGTAATGGGAAAAAAAAATCCCTGCATTATTTTTATTTTTTTTTCCCCCTATTGTCAATTGAAGGAAATACCCTTCATTGGTCTTTTCTTACACTCTGCACTTAAAAAATGGACAGATTTTCAACCATTCCAAAATGTTTTTCGTTGGCCTTTATTGTGAAGAGACAGTGGGGAGAGAGAGGAGGGTTTATATTACTCCTTTGATAATTATCATCGTAGATCATAGTAGGGTGTCATGTTACCTGGCATATTTTTTTTTATCTCCACTTACCGCTGCTGCCAATCTTATGACACCCACATTTACCAATTGATTTGAATTTACAGCAAGGGTTGTGATGTGTGAAAAAAAAAGCGAAATATAGTCAATGTTACCGTTAATTAAACTGCAGTATTTTTCACTTACTTAACTTTACTTAACTTAACAGGTCATATTAAATCCTGCTACAAAGATGAGATAGTAATTCATTCATCCTCCCTAGAAGGTTGTTTAGTGTTTTCATACAGCAGATGACTTCAAATACTCCGCAGAGGAAGAAAAAGAAGGAAAAGCAAAACATGCACATGCAGCACAACACACAGAATCTGCAGGAAATTTACTCTCTGCATTTATCCCATCTGTGGCCACATGGCCACAAAGCAGTGGACAGCTGAGGAGCGTCCGGGGAGCAGATGCCCCGAGTTGGCCTTGGGGTTGGAGGAGCGTCTTCTCCGCCACCCGTCCACCAATCCCCCGGATAAATCTATATATCAAAGATAATGTTGTTTTTTATCCAACCATGGCCCTTTTAAGTCCTGTGGAGCCTCATTTAAACCGTATATATATATGTATTATAGATGAAGTTTCATTTTGAATCACGACTGGAGCTAGTTGTATTGATTCTTGAACCGTACGCTGCCACAAGTTCGTGGCGAATGCACTTTCATCCTCAAACTGTTTCCAGCACAAGGTAAAATCAGTATTGTACATGTCGGAAATGATTATATTTGTTTTCATCAACTCTAAGCCGCCCACTGTAGGAAATGTGAACGCACCGAATCAGGGCAGGTCATTGGATTAAAGGTGCAGTCAAGAGATGTCAATACTGTGAACGGACTGAAACAAGCTCAGGACCAGTGGCTAAATGCATAGTGGGAAAGCGGCTGCCGGTGGGTCGGTTGACGAGGAGATCCAATGGAAAGATCTGAGTTGGTTGTGAGGCACATGTGGCCGAAGAACTCCCCAGAGGTACTTCTGTTGACTACTTCCGAAGCACAGTGCAGTCCTATTGTGCATGGACTGATTATGAGACAATAAATGCGTGTCTCTTTTTGCCAGACTGATCCTGTAAACGACGGCCGCACACATGCAAAAATGCAACTGTAGAAATGGATTTGCTCGCTCTGCTGTATTCCAAAGTAAAACTCCCTCTAAACCCCGTCAGTGCGAACCATCTGCTGCAGGACCAGAGAATGAAGAGCCATTGATGGTACATGTGTTGGGAGACAAAAGGAATCCTCCTGGTTGAATGGAGGTTTATAGCATTCCTAATCTGTTTGCTTATTTGTGTTTCTTTTTTCGCATCCGACAAGACCCCCGGCGCGGTATTTCTGATTAGCGCTTGAAATCTTTAAAGCTGCGCTGCCACGAATTTGGGCTGCTCCCTAATTCTGCTGCATAGGCGACTGAACTCCAATTCAGCGGCGTACACTATGAAGCAGATGGTCCCTCAGCAACCAGCCACCTTGATGTCAGATGATGATGTCTGGCTCTCTGACTCGCTGTGACATTTCAATGAGTCCGCCGGTGCGGGGTGCACCGGAGCCGCACTCGCCGCCTCATTCGCGGGGATCACTCCTCACCTTTCTTGGAGAGACTCAGGAACACACAGTGACAGGGAATAGATGTGCGCCCCACGCGCCCCGTAATCGTGTAGTCAAGGTGGCTTTTTTTAGTGGCAGGCGCCTGACGTGACAAATAAGATCCTAAAATAAATGTGAGCTGTGCCGTTATGACGACTCAAAATACATTATGATCGTCCCGCTTTAACGAGAGAAGCACCCGAAGCCCCAGAGTAAATGAAAAAATGTTTTTGATAGGGTAGCATTATTATTATTATTTTTGCAGAACAGTTTATGAAAGAATATGCCCCCCCCCCCAAAAAAAAATGGTGCTACACTTCATGGTGCATATTCGATATCAAGGCGTATACATTTTACAATATCTTGCTTGTCAAGTGTTTAGAAGTGACTGCGTCACCCGCTTTTCGTGAACCGCGTGGAGGGAGATCAACATTATTGCCGGTCAAAGCGCTCTCTGGAACTTTTATTTCATTTCCGTTCGCTTTTATTGTATCGTCGATGGATTTATACGAAAGCAATATCGCCGCCCGACTCTGTGTGCGGTCTCCGTGAAAGACGAGATCGTGGCATTAAACCCACCTGTTTTGCCTTTGGTCGTGTTGCTGTGTGTGTGTGTGTGTTTGTGTGTGTGTGTGTGACCTCGGTGACGATTATTTGCCTCCAGGGAGCCAGAATGCCCACCCCTATATTGGACAACTTCAGCGTGTGCGTTTAGTCGTCAAAATGATCCACAATTAGCTGTTAAGTTTTATTCGTTTGGCGCTACGCTTAAACCCTGACTTATCACGGGTTTGTGATCGCTATGGTTGCACGGGTTTGAATTTGAAGACTTTTCCCCCTTTTTTTTTTTTTCTTTCCCTACCCTTTCAAAGTCTCAGGAGAAAAATGAAAAATAAATTACATCAGTACATCAAATAATAATTCATTTGTACAGTTGAGAACCCGCGCACCCTTCAGGGTTCAATATATGCTACAAATTCCACACGCACACACATAGAGCAACACGGGCTGAGATGTCCCTGCACTTCGTAGCCATTATTGACCTTGCCTTGTTTCCCTCTGTTTCTCACTGCTCCCGGTTCTGCCTGGATCTTTTTTCTTATTTCAGCAGAGAGCTTCAGTCTGGCCTGACGGATTGAGGAGGTGAATTTTGTGAAGTCGGTGCAGCCGGGCACAGTAGGACACCGGCGGCGTGTATCTGTGTTTTCCGTGTTGATTGTTACCGATTGGTTTTACCTTATTGGGTATCTGGAATCAGGTGACTCCCACATAAACACAACTGCACAAATGTGTTACATTAGAAAGAGTTCCAACAGCAGCTCCAGAAATGTTTCATTATTCATCATCTGAAATGCGCCTGAAGCGGGGTTATATTCTCATAGAGAGTATTTGTGCTCGCTGTATGTGTTTGTTTTTTTACATAGCCGTACGCCCATATGGGTGCGCATGTGCATATATTAACATACATTATGTATAAACAACGCAAATGGAGGCCCCCTGTTATTGGTAAAACAATCTGTTTTGTTTCCCATGCGTTGCACGTGAGGCATGCGTGAACTCGATAACGCGTGCGCGTCTCAGATGTGTTGTTTTCAGTTCAAATTGCACATTTCTCACCCGGTTTAATTTCGTGGCTGTTCTGAGAGTTACGAGCTACTTTACAATTCTCCTCGCAATGGCTTTTATTTGTTTATTCATTTCGCGGCGTTGTTTCAAAGATGAAAACGAGGCATTTGGCCAAATTTGTATTCCTCACTGTTGTCAGTCTGATGCTTTATATTTGGCATTGATCATTTTTGGGGGGGAAAAAAAATCACTGCAGGAGTTTTCATGGGGAGCCTGTTAAAAAATGACATAACCGGTTGTCAGTGTCAGCCTCAGGATACCATCACCAACAAGAGACGCTGTACAGCCAGCTGCATTTCCGGTCGATTGCCACGGAGATTATATATTTTTCATCAGCGGCTCTCGTGGACCATATTAAAGCAATATCTCAGATGGATGGAAGCGCTTATTTCTCTGATGCTATTTTGAACACAGCAGGATTGGATGCGCGGCGTGTTGCTGGTTAAAGAGGCGGATTACCCGCCGAGGTATTTCTCTGTTGATTTCTCCTCCACGAGAAGCCATTAGCCTCCGGGGGCAGCGACGAGGTCTGCCCATTATTAAGGGACAAGGTGGTGGAAATGGAGAGGGATAAGACACAATGTGCTTCGGGCCAAGCTGCTCACTCTCCTGACCTGCTTCTCAAATGGCTTTTCCACACTCTCATAAAAGCCACTGCGTTGCATTTTAAAGAATAATAGAATCGCTGCCGCCTCCCTGAGAAACTATTTTAGCTTTGTAATTCCTCGGCACTGGGGCATTTCTTTGAAGGTGACTTCACAGCAAGTTTTCTTTCTGTTTTTTTTTTTTGCACCTTGCAAATGCCTATAAGAAAAAAAAAATTAAATGCTCTCTTCAACAAGTGCACTGTGAGCGTTGCTGCTCTTTTGTCGCTATATCAAGCTATGAGAATCAGGCTGCGGAGAAAAACGGATTGCATTTATGTTTTTGAAACGGAGAGGTCTGCGAGGGCCATGTAGAGCAGTCTGCCTCTGTGCGTGATGCTTTTATCACGGTTACACTTGATTTTTGCCTTTTAGTATCCTGTTCGCTTCATTACCTTTACTTCATTCTGTCGCGAGCAATTTTCCCTCCGCGAAGAGGCTGCGGGAAAGTTCCAGCGACTCCCCATTCAAAAATACCTGTGCACCGGGACTGTCGTCTGACTATTTGCGGATCCTTTTCATTTGGGACGAGTATTGAACATGACGTCGAGCTGAGCGCGGCCTCAGTTCAGCAGGGGTTACGTTTGTGAATACAATTTAAGAGCAACACGGAACTGTTTCTTTTGACTGTCTCCATTTAGCAACAAGTAAAAAAAAAACACATTGAGAGAAAGAGAGAGAGAGTGCTGTAACTAAGATTAAGTTGCAGTTTAAGCTTGATTAATGAATGATGGTCCTCCTGCTGACCAGAGCCGGCGCTATGTCATGATCCATGCATTTGCAACTGCATATAATATGACTGATATGTGAATAGGGGAGTGTGCATTCTTTTGGCCAAATCAGTAACTAACATGGGTCTGTTTGAACAACGTTGGAACAGTTAATTTGCACCTGCGACATAAGCCGTTCATGAAGAAGACTGACTTTTTTTTTTCTTGGCCTTTTGCGCTGCATCATCTGCTCCTGGCAGCTGACCTGGCTCATAGGATTTTTCGGATCGCTTTGACATGGGAGAGTTGTTTTTGTACGCGGGGGTGAGAGCGCGGGAGTTCATTTTATTGTCGCTGCCGGTCTGTGCGACTATGCGGGGGAGAGAGTGACCGGGAGTATTGACTGAGTGTCGCTGGCCACAGGTAGAGGGTCTGTCTCCACAGTATAGCAGGGTGTAGTTATGTTGTTAAGACCTGATTGTGTGTGGAGGCAGGGCAATCTCACTGCCGTCGCCAAACACCGACAGTAATAGTGAGGGGAAACTAAAAGCGGCATACTCTATTGTTGAACTGCCTCTAAAATACCGTTGCAGCATCTTCAAAAAAGCCTCAAAATGCGAAGGAAATTGTCATACACTAGACATGCAGTCGCCATTTAATGCCTTGGTATCGGGTCACATGCCTGGTTGAAACACTCGTTCTCTATAGGTTGGTCTACGCCAGTTCTTATATAGATATATTTTCCTATTTATGGAGAAATGATTGTGAAATCATTTCTCAAGCCCTTAAGCTGCAGACACTTGGATCAGGGGCTTAGGCAAATATCACCTGCTGATTCCCCTCCTTCTTTCTATTCTAAGTAGCACACGCACTGTGTTTATAACAGAAAACACACCCCTCTTTTTTTTCTCCCCCCCCCCTAATACCAGGGGACCCTGAAATTGCTCTTATTAATCAGAGCAGTGATAATGAGCAGTGAATAATAACCATGGGTGGAGGCCGACTGAATGTACCGTGACGTGAAAAAAAAAAGAGGGAAAAAAACAAAATCCCTGCCCGCGAGAGTTGTGTTTCGTTTGAGATTTGAGGATTTGAAGGTTTCTGCGCTTGTCTGCAGAGACCCGGCGTGGGTATTTCTTTCTGCCGCTGACCTTATCCTTCATGAATGCACTACCAGCTGACATTTCCCCCGCTCGCCTCCCCTCCCACCTTTTTGCATCTTCTGTAATGTGATTTTTTTTATTCCTGTGCCGGAAAAAAAGGGAGGTAAAAAGCTTTTACGGTCAGACGTGCATGCCTTTCACCTTTTGGCCTTAAGACGCCTGCATCACGGAGGCTCTGGAAGAAAAGGAATAATTGTCTCATATTAGATAGCTAGCCCATGATATCTCGTATGTAGGGCATGGTGGAAAATGATTCGATCTTTTTTGCTGGGTTTTGATCTGTGCTAGTAGCATTGCCTCAGCAAATTATATTTTAAAGACACATTTAGATTACCAAGATCCTAATTGGTATATAGCTTTTAAGGTTCTGTTTTGTAAACCCAATTACTTGTTTAGTTTAAAATATATACTACATATAGTACTTACACTATACAGACTATACATATCATGTATATATTGAATGAATTCTCCTGATAAACATAGTTTTCATGCACTGAATATTCGTGGGTTATATTTTGTCTCTGCTTTAAAGTATTTCGAGTAATAATGAAAATAAAATGCACCAAGTGCCAACCCAGTCCCGTTTCTTGGTATAATCAGTCTGACACTTAAAAGCACGCTTCTTTACTGAAGGGGATGATGAATACCTCCTTTTTATTTTGGCAGTCGTGTGTGTAGCATCATGAGCACCATGGGGCACGCGGCAAACTGAACAACTACTTAATTTTATGGATGTAGAATTTAAAAGTGTGGAATAATGGCGTGACTCATGGGCGATTGTCTCCGGCTCTCGAGGTTTCAAAGCAAAACGCGTTTGCCCCGGTGTGAGCTGGTGCGTGAACTTTCCAATTCCTTTTTTTTTTTTTTTTTTAACTGAACCTTTTTTTTTTTTCTTTGTCAAAGAAGAAATGCTGACAACGTGCTCCCCACAATGTGTTTTCACGTGTTTCACAAGAAGTTAGAGGGGGAGAAAGAGAGTCACATAGTGCTCTGGTCTTTAAAAAAATTATCGCAGCCCTTTGCCTGGGCTTGCCCCCAATTGACGTTAAATTGAGGCTTTAGAGATGGTAATTGTTATAGCAGCCACTTTGAGCAGCAGTAGGCCTCCAAAATTGAGAACTACCAGAAATCTCACAGGCAGAGGTTTCTTCAGGAGTCGCTCTTTAAAATAAGCTTTCCTCTCACATTCACTCGAAATGGAATTGACGTCCCCTGAACCACTATTGCTGAACTTAAACCATTAATCAGCTGATGCACCGTCAGCTATTTCACACAAGCTCATAATTCTTAAACTGTTGCTAAAATGCTGCAATCAGGACATTCTTATGATTTTCTTTTATTTCGTGGAAGCTTCTCTTATATGGCTTTAGTTAATTTGGCTTTCATATCCTGGATGGCCTTCAGCAAACTGTTTCTCATTAGTTGGAGCCACCACTGATGTTTGCTTTAGTCACTGCCATTTGTCACTCCCGGTGGCGTGGTGTGTGTGGAAGTAAACCAAACCAATCTGCCGTCGGCATGCATCAAGTTGTACGCTATGCGGTGACGTATGCGCTTATCACACCTCGGGTGAAACGTGTCACCAACCGACGGGTTTGAAACCACAACTCTGTACGGAATATGCTGTAATGTTTGTGTGCATCGCCTGTCTTAAAGGCCACGTTGTCTTCAGCGGGCGTCACGTCCATTTACCTCTTTCCACAATATGCTGCTTTTTGTCTGTTGTTGTTTAGAGAGCTAGGCGTCGAGACCTCGTCAGATGCAGATGTTACTCGACGTGCTCCTTCACATGATTCACTTTTAAGATGGTGGAATAGATTTATTGTGTTCCCCCTGAAATTGCCGACGAAGCAAACGCCACTGTCACACCGCTGGTGTGGAGTCCTTGTTTGGGCACGAGCGTCTCGTCTGCCATGCTATCATTTTGGCCAATCGGCAAAGCCGTTATCAGGGCAGACGGAGTGCATCACTTTGATTCGCTTGAAAAGCAGATTGTCGATATTTAGACAATTTACTATTGAATCATTAGATCACCAATCCCCTGCAATAAGGAGGTTTAAGGCACTATAGTTGTTCTGTGGAGCCCTGCCTTTATCCCGACAGCTTATTTGTTTTTGATAGCACATGATTACATTTAGCTCAGACTTGGAACGTCTCCCTCCTCTCACCTAGCTCCGTTCTCACGGCGCGCCAGAAAGTGTGCGCGGCTTTTTCAGATGCAAGTTGTGATTGATGAGCTTTTGATTGGAATCGCGAATGAGACACTTTCATTACTGTCTGTCGAAGTGCATCCTGTTATGGGTAGTAAAGTCTATGGATGCCTGTGAGTGAGAGAACGAACGAGAGAGAGAGAGAGAGAGAGAGAGAGAGGGAAAAACGGAGGGAGCATGTCATCATTTCATGATGAGACCCACTTAATGACATTTCTCATTTGGTTTCCACCAAAGCCACGCGGGCTCTGAGCCTGGGGATCCGCAGGCCCAGATCACTCCTGTAAATGAGATGTCTGATGACTGAGTTCCGACTGGCTTTTCCTCTGGTTTATGTAGACCGAAATCTGGCCAATTATCTTCCCTTCACTCACATTGTAAAAGCACATTAGTCAAAGCTTCACACACACAACGGGTGCATGGGTCGGGACGGGGTGTGTATGCCGGTTATGCTGGCGCTGCCCAAAGTCCGAACGTCAGATTGCGTAAAAGGGGAATTTTTGAAAGAAGTCAAAATAACAGAGAGCAGAAACACTTTGTTGTATTAGCGGTGAGGGAATGTCTCCCGTTTTTCATCATTTAATAAACAAACTCAGCCTCTCTCTGGGACGTGGAGTAAGTAAGTTATGCTGACCCACGGGGACACTTGGAGGAGTGTAACTTGGTAAGTGAAGTTGCATGACCATGTATAAAAGTAAAGTGGGCAGACTTTAATAAGATGGGTTGCTTTACAGGTATAATTAGATTATGCTTTGTAATTAAATTAAGCTATAATGCCACGGCCCCTTGATATATTTATTATGCCCCCCTGCTGTGATCAATTAGGTTGTCAAGACAAGTTTTATGAGATGCACTCACCTCATAATCACCTCCACGGGAAGCAGTTTGCATCTGCTCACTCATTTATTCGGAGACCAGTTGCTACTTTGTCATGACAGGAACGCGTCGCAGGAACGCTATTGATTGTTTTTCCATCCTTTTTAATGGCAGTGGCTCCGGATTTATTCGAAACTAGCCTTCATCATATCCGCATATTGGCAAAGCGTGACAGGCCGGTTTGCTCCTGGCAGCGTCCCTATTTCATGTCCCATTATTTCGTGTTTCGTTCGGGTCACCTTGGCACTAAACAGGGAAGCAGGGCCTGCAGCAGCTGTGATTAGAAAAATGTTTACCGGCAAGTGATGTTTCTTCGGCAGAAATAAACAGCACCTCGCGATTGCGGCTCAATTAGCGGCAGCAAAGTCATTTATTTCCAGGTTTAGCCTTAGGTTCTCTTCTTTGTTTGAGTAGCTTATTAAAAAAGGGGAGAACAAAAGGCTAAAACCCCAGTTTAGGAAGGCAGTGAGCGTGTCCCAACACCATGCTATGGCTAAATGCTATCAGGTACTTAGGCTGTGCTTATCTGCATATGGGCCTCTTATTGGGCAGGAAATTAATCTAATAATGTGCCTTTGGATTTAATATTAACCAAAACACAGCCCTTATTTAAAACCACGCCACAAATGAATTACCTATCTAGATTGGCTCCCATTTCATTTGAGTTGGGCTAATGGTAGTCAAGGCTTTACTTCTTTTTTTCCCTGCATTTATTTATTTGTTTCTTTTAAGTGTATAAGTTATATGACATTTGAAATAGAACATTAATATGAATATGATGTTAAACTCAAAATGCATTCAAATCCCACGTTCCAAATTGGACTCCGGTGCCGGTCGGTGTGCAGTATGAGATCAAAAACGATTCTGACCATCAAATGTCCTTTGAGAAACAAATGCTAGAGACAGCCTCTCCCGTTCATTTTTTCGCAGTTTGATCCGTGCTGTAGAGAAAAGGGACGGTAGCCTATTTGAGCATGTTTGGTTTTCATCAGCTTCGCGATTTGCTCCGAGACGTGAGAAATGCGGCACCAGGTCACATAAGAATCTACTGAGAGACACGATTCCCCCTCCTTGCTAAATTATACCTGCAGCATGCTTGGATCTGCTGATTAGGATTATACTAATAACACACACGCACGCACACCTGCAATCCTTGCACTGGGATGTGAACCATGGGAAAATTATACAGTACAAAATAACCACAACTCCCCTGGCCCGCTCACACAACCATGACGGGGCGTGAGGTAATGCCCTCCTCCCTGCAGAAGGGGCTAGCCTCTAAAATACCTGCCGTCTTCTGTGTTTACCAGCCGACACTAGGGTCGCGATTAGACGAGTGACATTTTTAGCAAGCGGGTATCACTGTGACGGATGGCTTGCATCTATTCCAGTAAACAGGTAGAGCTAAACAGAGTGCGGGATGTTGGGTTTGAGGCGGATGGATAACAGAAAAATAACGAGACTCCAAATACTTTTGTTTTATGCAGCCGGATCTGAAACTCACTCAAGTCTCCACCTAAGCTGTTGTTTTTCTCTTCCCTGCTCCCCCCCTAACAACGTGCAGACCGAAACAAGCGTTGTCAGAAGCACCCTGCCAGCAAAGGTCAGGGTGGGGGGTGTGTGTGTGGGGGGGGGGCAACATGTCACAGAGTGTAACGGCGGTCGAGTTGGGAAAAAAAAGAAAAAAGGACAGCCTTGTGTCGCCAAAACACTTACGGGGGTCACAACTACCGGTGCCTGGAGCTGAGATGCTCGCCGATTACTCGGCGTGGAGACACTTCTCCTGACGAGTAACGACTTTAGGTCCAAAACCGTTGGGAAGTGTCCTCGGAGGTTTGGGGTCCTCTCCCGGTGTGGTTTTGTGATGGAGCCAGCTGCCACGGTTGGAATCGCATTGTTCCTTTATCGATCTGCAGCACCGCAGCGGTATGACTCGAGTTGTCGCCCTCCACCTGAACTGGCAACTTATTTTTTTTTCTTCTTTATTTGACCCAGTGGTGATGCATTATACAACAAAACCAGCATTTGCACCCCTGCTGATTTTTCCCTCCGACTCAAATTCTTTCCATCTACAGGCGGTCGTCGCCCTCTGTGAACGCTCTAATGCATGTGAACTTTCTCTCGCATGTGGCCCGTCTTCCCTCTTTCCATCCATCTCTCTCCATGGATTTTTTTTTTCACTCCCCACCTGTTTGTAGCACAATACGTTTTTTTGCAAAATCACACTCTGTGTGTGTGTGTCGGGTTTCAGTCTGCACAGTCCTTTATTTCTTGTCCGTTTATGCATGATTAACAATTCAAATAGCTTTAACCGAATGAACACCGTTTTTTTGTGGTCACTTTTGGTGTGCGCCGTGTGTTTACGTGGTCGCACTTGAGTGTCCTTTGTGGCGCTCATGTGTTTGCTCTTGCCGAGAGCTCCGCCATACTTCCAATAAACTGCGAGGGTGATATGGCAATACATTCCTGAATCTAGTAAATGTTTCTTTATTGGCCAAATGAAAACCCATATCTCCTAAGCTGGCCCTTTCTTTCTTGGCCCAGGACAGGCAGAGTTTCCTACAACCTTTTTTCTCCTGGTCAGCACATTGCTCTTTGCCCGGAGTGTAAGAAGCCATTCTACTGGCTGTCACCCCGCGGACAGATCCTGTGCCGCTCTTGTCGGAATGATGGATCTGGAGTAGTCAAAGAGTGCTGACTCCATACTGACCACCTCTCCCTCACCGCCACGTGTCGGCTCCTTAGCCCACCAGCAAGGCCCGCCGTGATGGATAGGGCATCCGTCGCTCAGCTAAACCCAGCACCCCCCCACACACACACACACACACCCTGCGGAGCCTTTGTCAGTCAGGCCAGCAGTGGCAGCTCGTGGCTCGACACGGCGGAATAAGACAAACAGGTAAACACAGCAAGCCATATTGTCCTCGCCTCACCCTCTGTCATCCATCTGGGGGCATGTACAGTTCACTGAGAGAATTTCAGATGCCTGATGATGGATGCAGGCTTTCTTCACTTTTCCCATGCGTATCTTTCATTATCTTCCCGAAGATAAGACTCTTCGAAGGATTCCCATTAGTTCTATAATATGGCTCTGATTAATCCCATGTTACGATAACAGGAGTCTTCATAAAGATCTCACGCCCATGTAATGCCCCTTAAACTGAGCTCAGACCCAACATCAGTCCTACCAGGAACAAATTCTTTTTTTTTTTTTTTATGTATGTATGGAGCAACGAATCAAACAGTAAGGGTGTATTTTGTTAAGTGCTCTAACTTGAAACCATTCTAGATGCTTATTTTAACTTATTTATCTTGTTCATTTTCCATCAGGAAAGCCTGAAGAGGTAAAACAACAACAGAGGCCCTCAATGAAACGAGCCCAAAGCAATTAAGTGCTGCCGGTAGCCTGATAAGCTTATTAAAGTAGCTGATTTCCATCGGAATTGGAAAAGAGCAGTGCCTATCACCACGGCAGTAATGTAGTTTGTGTATTTCTGCCCACAGGCTGTTGTTGAGAGGAAGTCTGACAGAATGGCGGAGGGGGGTCTGTAAAGATCGTCAGGTCGTGAATATCCAAGAAAAAAATTATTGAGGGCAGCTGGAACTGAATGTAGATACTTGAAGACGCGTCACCTCTTATTTCAGGGGCCTTTTAGTTTTTCACTGATGGGTAGAGTGACGCAGGTATTTGACCTCTGTGGGGTCGTTATCGAGGCCATCCACGTCACTTGATTCATTGTTTTTCTTGGCTGTCTCATCAACATCATAAATTAAGGGCATTTTTGACTCGCAGATATGGTCTTTGTCTATTTTTTTTACATTTCTCCCATGTTTCGTATCTGTTCAGTTAAACCTGGGTCTGTGACCACTGGATGTGTGGTTGACATATACTAAACTATGATTTATGGATCAAGATCAGCCGAACTTGTAGACATACAAGGAGAACAAAATATTTCATCCGATTTCATCTGTAATGTTGCACCCATTAGATTTACGGGGAAATTCTCAACACGTTGACAGAAATATGGAAAAGAAAAATAGAAATGCATATGTTTTATTATAGGATTTGAAGAAACTATCTTCTATACTATTTTATTTGCTTGCAACAATCTATGAATCTTTTACATTGAGATTTTTTTCCTTTCTGGGTTACCAGGCCATTGCGAATCTCGCCTGAAGCTCTGCAAGGGATAGGATGTAGAGGGATAATCAAAGAAAAGAGCGTGTGACACCTGGCTGTACAGCACGGGCACAGAGAAACCGCATTTCGCATTCCAAGGCGAGACTTTGCAATGAGGTTGCTTTTAAAGTATGAGAACATGCTTACGGGCAAAGAAGTGCCAAAGAACACGGGCAATGAAAGAAAAGAAAACAGGAACATGCGCCGATAGCCAGAACACAGGAAAACCCGAGGGAACGTGAGGAGAAGCGTGGTCACGCGATTGGATAAAGAGAGTGGTGAAAATGGCGAGATTGAAATGTTGCTTGGCGACGAGTTCGGGTGGGAATGGGCTGGAACGCGCAGGTGACGCGTAGCCGCTGAAGAGCAGCTATGACATCTCAGCTCGTTTAAAAAACGCAGAAGCCTGTTGGGAACGTGGAAAACAGCGCAAATAAAACACATAATGTGGTAGTCAGGCTTTGTGTCCCATACGCTTCCTGTTCCTTTTGAAAGAAGGGAAATGAATCGTAGCCGGAGCAGCGAAATAAAATCCAACCGACCGCTAATGTATCGGCCGAAAACTCAAATGACATGCTGTCTGATGAAAATGATAATGTTCAAGCAAAGCCAGGCATTTGTGTTGTTTTTCGGAGTGGCCCCTGCTATCCCAATCAGGGAAAGGTAACCCTGGACGGCGGAAAAAGTCTATGAAGTGTGTAATGAGGTGACATTCGATATCCTCTGGGGTCTGCGTTGCGTCGGGCTGCGAGGCCTCCACCTGTCAGGGGCCACCGGTGGCTAATCTCTCCCTGCGCACTAGGAACTGATCCCACTCACCTCCGACCTGAATTATTCATAACTCGCACACGGGCACGCAGGCACACACTCGAAGCCCACTCTGAACCTTACTGGGCTCGGGGGGGAAACGTCCCGTTTGGCGAAAAGACAAACAGGAAGAGTCACTTAAGCGCGAGCTGGCCGTCCCGCTGCACTTCTTTACTTGTCTGTGATGATTCACACCTTCTGCTGCTCCTTTGTGCTGCTCAGATGACTAAGTGGGGAAATGGGCTGTGGAAAATGATCATCAATGCAGCTGGCCCGCTGACAAGAAAAGGGAACGATCTCTCTCGCTCTCTCTTTCTCTTTCTCTCTTCTGCTCTCAAGAAAAGGGGCGCCCATTCAGGCCGAGCACGATTCATTGTGCTCTTTATTCATTATGAGCCACTCTCCGCAATTGTTTAGATGTTTTTTTTTTCATTTGATGTGACTTAATGCATTTTTGATTATTTTTTTTTCACTCCGCTTGCCTTTAATAATGATTTTTCACATGTTATTCTGTGACCGCCCGCTCGTTTTGAGAATTTCTCCTGGAACATATATCCTGCCCATTACACGCTGAGATCCCATAGCTGGTGACCTGCCAGCGGTGTTAAGGGTGTCAGGGAACAGTTTACTTTCTCAGTTATGCTGCGGCTGTCGGTTACCAGAAACAAAAGGGGCAATTTAAAATGATAATGAAGCATTTATTGTGTTATGGGGGTGTGGAATGTGGCGCGCGTTGGCTCGTAAATCCGGGGACGTCACCCCGCGGCGTGTAGATGGATCCCCTCTCCCGTGGTTGTCTCGGGTCCCATAGAGCGCAGCTTCAGCAGACTAATGAACACAAAGAGCCCTGAGAATGGTAAACAAGTGCCTGATTAATTGGCCCTCTGCTGCCATTATTTTTGCAGTGGAATACAGAATGGCTTACAATGGACACGTTTTCTTACATACTACGTGGGGCTTGCTTCCGTGGAAATGCGGATGGCTTCTCCGTCACCTAACCCACCCTGTCCAAGCGCTTGCGCTCCTTCTCAAAAGAATGGAAAATATACTCAAACTAGTTCCTTTGTGTGACATTACCAGAGTAACCCTGGCATTTTACACAGTTTATCCGAAACTTATCCTAAACAAAAAAATAGGCAATGTTGGGAAATATGTGCGTTTGATCAAAGGTCTTCTGTCAAAATTCCTTTAATCAGCTGTATCGTTATTTTTTTTCAAAGCCCGTGCTTGTGACTAAATTGGGCAAGGAATCCATATTTGAACCCTGAGCCGTCCGCTGCAGTTATTTATTATATCAGACCAGCAGAGCAACTTTGAAACTCTTGAAAGAGTGATCAAAAGATGAGCCACACTCGACGTCTGTGGTTATCATGAATCTCCCCGTCGCCGTTTGTCAAATGATCTCCTCATTTTCGTCCGATGAAAAATGTTGATGGTGCCATCTTTTGTAATTGTCCTCTCATCCTATTCTTGCAGTGTAACTCATCATTATGTTGCCGCAGATATCTTTGACAGGCGTTGTTGATGGTGGACCGGAATATGTGCGAGCAGCTGTGCTGGCCACTGCGTACGACAGCAGTGAGAGCGCGGGGGGAGTTGGCCTACTCCGTGTAGAAAAGTCGCAGCATTTATATACTGATACTATTCATTCAAGGATCTGTATACTTTAGTTAGAAGAAAAAAAATGCCGTCTTAAACTTATCAAGAAAAGCAAGAAAACTTGCCGTATTTTTGTATTGTGCAATGTGTATGCTATTATGCTGTACACAGCTGTCTGTATCCAGAGGCGTCGCTACGGGGCAGGCAGAAATCTCGAAATCGCCAAGGGCCCCCAAAGAAGGCTGTTCACATTGGTCCACAGCAACGACAACCTGAAAGCCCCTTAAAGGACTTGCGATGATGAAGACACCGCAATGACACGTCGGGAACCCCCTTTATAGGTGGCCCCGTGCTACTTGCGTGCTTTTACCTGGGGCCCCCAGAGTGTCTTGAAACGTCCCTGTCTGTATCTATAACTCATTACCTACTGCAGGGTCGATCTCTATTCCACCCAAAAAAAGCAGTTGGCCAGGCGCACATGCAAAAAAGAAAACAAAAAAGAGACAAATGGGATGAGTCGCATCAGCCGGGAGGGGAGCAAGCTTTCAGAGCCAATCCTCCGTCGCCGCCACAGATGGGCAGTAAATCACCAAAGCGATGCGCATCGGATGTAAGCAAAGATGAATCTTCCAATTTGGTATTCCCTAATTGTCTATTTTCTTTTTAGCGTTGACAGACCAAGCACTTGGCCTTTCAGCAACCCGTGTGCAAACTGATATTATTGCGCTTTCATTGTGGGGAAATGTCTCTTTATTTTCATTTGTCCTTGGTTAGTCTTTAAACCGCTCTCTCACCACCCCCCCCCCCCCCCCCCCCCCCCTCCCCCAGGCCTCAGTGTCCTGCTCCCTTATCGCTAATTTGAATAAGTTCGGCTGCAGCAAATTGAGATCAGGGTGAATGGGGGAGGATCGCATCTGCCAAGACCTTGACGCTCCAAATGCTGCTTCACTGAAATTTTAAAAGGGACCCAAAGAGCACGGGATCCTGGCTGCCTCTTCCCACACACTGCTTGCTGAATCATTAAAGGGCCATTGGATTATCATTGCATGAGAAAGTCCTTAGTACCAGCACTTCAGAATAAAACAGCTTCAAAAACCCATTCAGTATCCCAACGAGTACAACTCCATGGAGTATGTCTCCAAGAATACGAGGGTTCCTCTGGGAGCTTCGAGGGGTGCGTCTGTGTCACGGTGATCTGACGGCTCCTGACCGTGTAGTGCCGTGTGCAAACTGATATTATTGCGCTTTCATTGTGGGGAAATGTCTCTTTATTTTCATTTGTCCTTGGTTAGTCTTTAAACCGCTCTCGGTCCGACGCCGGAATCTCGGACTTATTGATTATTCTAACCTTGTGTTTGGATCGTGGTTTTGGGTTTGCTGCAGACAGTTGTGGAGGGGATTTGGCTCCAAAGCTTTATTAGCTCCTTGCACGGCTGCGGCGGCAGGTGGTCGGGGTCGACCTCTCTGCGCCGCCTCCAAAATGTTATGTCTTCATCTCTGATTGAAAGAGAATGGGAGCCTCTCCAGACAGATCATTTTTCAGCTTCGTGCCCCGGCATTCCAGAAAGTGAGTAATCCTCTCTCATATGGACATGATAACTCGAAATCTTTTCTTTTTTTTTTTTTTTTTTTTTCCCCCCATTCAGCAAAAGCAGCTGCACCATTGTGAAACGGAACAGTACAAAGGACACAAAGGATCGAAACGAACGATCAAAAACCAGGCCCGTGTTCAAACCTCTCGTGTTAATTGAGGCTATTTGGCACAGAGTAGTCATTGTGTTTTAATTACACATTGTTACAAAAATCCTCAATGTCACAAGAAAAAAATCACTCTCTAATCTTCAATGCATCTGGTCCCCGGTTTATGTGAATGGACTTTGTTCAATCGCACCTCATAATGTGTTTGAATGAATGACATCTCATCGTTTTTTCTGTTTTTTGCCGCACCTGTTCATTTCTCATTTAATCATGTGTGATCCAAAGTAAGAAGCGGTGCACCTGTGGGCATCGCCTTGGGGTACGGAAAGAATGCTCCTATTTATGAATTCATATTATTCATTCCTTTATTCTGCATTGGCTATCAATACGCCAGGCGAGCCAGCAGCAGCACAAAAAAATACCCTGTGATAATGTGTATTACGAATAACGGCAAGCAGCCAGAAGGAAACAAAAGCACATGACATCCAACCCGTGCAGACAAGCAGGACAACATTGAGCAACATCCCACAAAAGTGGGTAGAGGGATGCAGACGGAGACAACAACATACATGCAGCACGCGCGAGATGCACATGTTGAGCTGCACAGCAGGACAGCACATGCTGCCAGAGAAGTGACAGACAGATGGTTGCAGCACTAGGGAAGTCTTTTTTTCTTTTGAAACTTACACGACCAGTATGCAACTTGTTTTGGGACGTTGTCTTTTAAGGCTCTAACAGAAAGGCCTGACTTGAAAAAAAAATAACGCGGTCACTTTTCTGTGAATCCTTTTTCCCTGTTTGACCATCAGGTGTCTGTCCAAGTAAGAAAAGAATAAACACACATTTCTGTTTTACTGGTAGACTTTTTTCAGCACACTGATGAGCTGTGACGTGAAGCTTGCTTGCTTGCTTTTTTAAACATTTTTCATCTCCCACACTTCTCACCGCAAAAGCACTGCTGCATCAAAATCACAGCGGATGGGCTATTTATATCAAATTTGTCATTGCCTACGCCAATGATAAAATCATAAATCTTCCCAGGCTTATAGATAGCCCAGCTAGACAGCAGTTCATTTGGTCTCGGGGACCCGTCCCTCCTCAATCCACCTTGCCATATCCTTAGTTTACCATTGACTTCCTTGGTCACAGTTAGTTAGGCATATTTAAAAAAAAATAACATTATTCTGTAAACTCCTGGTGATTGTGTGAGGTTGACAGCTCTGCTGGGTATAACAGACTCCTCAACACAGTCAACCGAACGGGGAGTTTTTGAATATTTATGGTTGTTATATTGTGTGTACTCTCATCCTTTGTACCACCTCCGAAACATACACCCCGGGGATCCCTCCTTTCATGATCACAACCCCGCATCTGAATGTGACACTGAACGAAAAAGGTGAGGATTAAATGTAATGCGGCGCTTTTAGTTTTTTATTTTTTTGTAGCACATATCTTGTATCGAACGTCTTGGCAAATGCGCTTCTCTGGCTGCCGAGCATCTCTGACGGATGGAGAACAGAAAGGGTTTGATGTCTGGCTGGCTTTCTCACGCTTTTACCAGAGTTTTTTTTTTTTTACAGAAACAATCTTTGTAATGCAAATAAGGACACTTCAAAGAATGGCCTACTGGCATTTTTGTTGGGCGGAATGTTCCGTTGTGTGCAAAACGTGATGATTCATGTTGCTTTGGATGGAGCTTGTGCTTTTCTTTGGCGGGCAGAGACGTGCAATATGTGACCTTTTTTTTCTTTTTAAAATATTTAATAGATGACCTTGTTATCTCATTACCTCTTATCTCACTCTTTTTTCTTTTTTTTTTTCGCTGCTACACAAGCATTAGTGCGGCGTGGATAATCAGCTGTGTCAGATTTGGCTGCGCAGAGATTGAGCGCTGTCGTGTTTTACTCCGTGTTTTGGCGCCTCGGGCCATGTCTTTCCCTTTTGTGCTCAGGGACTCGGCAGCCCGAGCTTAGTATCATTATTTAGGTCTATATTAAGACTATTGATTGCACTGTAACCGAGCCAGTGGGGCTGTAGCAAGTGACAGGCTGGTGGTATTTTTATTTTTTTTCCGGATGCACTTGTTGTACAAGTGAGCAGATAACCTTTCCCTCTTATTTTGTAGCTTTGCATATACATTTCTGAGCCCCTGTTGTTTACAAATGTGAAGTAATATCACACACTGTGTGTAAGTGCTGTAACCTGTCTGGTACATCAGGAGAGGTGGCCTTATGGCGAGGGAGACAGGCATCGGACCAGAGGGTTGCCGGTTCTAGTCCCAGTCGAGGCGGTCTCCCTCTGGAATGATGCACGAACCCCCGCCACTCGCAAAAGAGACGCCACCTCTAATGCCCTTGAGCAAGGCACTAACCCCATCTGCTCCCCGGACGCTCTCAGCTGTCCACTGCTCTGTGGCCTTGCATGCGCCACAGATGGGTCAAATGCAGAGGTCAAATTTCCCCCGACTTGTGTGTGTTTGCGTGTGCATGTGTGCGTGGGATGCTGCACAATTCTAATTCCAATATTGTGCGATGACAGTGTAGCTAGCTCCGCGCTGTGCCTAACAGATGCCGATATTTCCCCGCAGTCCACTTGATTATGACCGTGGTCGGTGTAATCGCCCATGGCGAACTCCGCGGCCTGGCCGGAGCCCGCTGTTTCAGAGAGCCCAACAGGCGGCCGTGTGACAGCTGACAGAAAGACCAGAGCAGGCGCACAGCAGCCCATCAAAGACCGCCAATTAGGCCCACTCTGAAGCGTTGATGATCCCCATTGTTTTCAGAGAAAGAAACGAAAGAAGTCCACACACCGCAAACACTTCACATCCCCTCCACTGTATTTTTTTCCCCTACAGCATGGCTGCTGCCTCCAGAAGAGATGAAACATTTCATCCGCTGTGTTTTTTGTTTTTTTTCGGGCCCTGTCTTCTTCTTGTCCCTCGAACAGGTGCCTGCGAGTGACTCACCCCTCCTGTGTGCCAGAAACACATTTTGAGTGAGAGTAATGACTGTTAAGAGCTCCACAAACATATGCAATGCAATTATGCTCGATTATGGGTGATCAACATTTACATAGTCTTTATCCCGGCCACTCCTTGAGAACCAGTCGGATGTTGTTGTTTTTTTCGGGATTAAACGGGACATGAATAATTTATACCCGTAAAAAATATCTATTCCGTGGCTCTCGGTGATCTCGGCGGGCCCTCCTCACTCATCTATCATTTATGATGGAGGCAGTTAGGAAGGCTCCCTGATTGGGCTAATGAATGCAAATGCAGTGCGAGTCTAGCATGGGTCAGCAGCCACGTTTTCTTCGCTATCAATTCACTCGGAGCCCATAAACAAATGTGGCATGTCATTTGCTCTGGCCGCGAAACAATACATTTTCATAAAGAAGGGAAGAAATGGCCATCTCTTAAGTACATCGGGCACCTGGTTGGCTTTTTGACAGTGAGAATAATCGTACATGGCAGCTCATTTACTTTCTCAACACTCGTTTTCTGTTTTATTTAGGTGATGGGAATCCACTCAGCGAGTGACCCTCACGGATTAAATGCGCGGAAAGCTGCATCGGTGGCGGGGCGCGAGTGCTTTTGCGTCTTCTATTTTTTTTCCCCGCTGGTTACCCTGGTGCGTCATTTGACACTGTGGTGTTCGCCCACACGCATAAAGTGCATCTATAATAAATGGACAGAACATAAACGCGCCGCTCTGCAGGATGAATGCGCATGCCATTGTGTGACGGTTTGCGCGGTTGCCGCGGCTCACGGAGGATGAGATGGAATCCTGACTCCGTGAAAAATGTTATTAAAATTAATGAGTACCTTGTAAAAAAAAAAAAAAACAATATGTGACCAATGTATTTTTTTTAATTATTATTATTACTTCCATTATTGCAATGTACGTGTGTGTGTGTGCAAAACTGTATAATTGGATATAAGATTAATTTTAAAGCTCTTGTTTACACTTTTCTTGAGCTTATTTTGACCTTTATCAAGTTACTAACATTGCAGTCGAGGCTTCAAGCCGACAAATGTTGCTCTCCGTGTTTGTTCGGCTCTATCCCGTAGCCCACAAATGCAGATTATGGACGGAAAGACTAAACATTGTTTGAGTAATTAAAATACCTGTTCCTGATCTCGATCTTAGGTGAAAGTAAAGCACCAAACACATATTTCTGTGTCACTGCTGGGTGGTTTAGTCTCTTCGATTGGCCGCGAAAAGAAGAACATCACTGTAAGTGTCACTGTGGTAGTGCACAGACTGCGTCTAATTGTTTTGCCACCCCCCCTCCCCCCTTCAGTTCAGTAACAGATGGTTGAGTCAACACTTTTTTCTATTTGGCAGGAAGAAAACTAGCATGAATTCGTTTGCAGGTACTTTCTTCCTTCCACTTATTTTTTTTTTGCGACGTCGGTGCAATCTCGTCATCTGTCTCATTGGGCTTTGGTCGGTGAGATAAAAACTCGGTCCCGACTATTATCTCCCCTAATGTTCTCATCGTGACAAAATGCATCAGGTCCCTTTAATATGGGCGTTATCATCGTGGACTTTTGGGAAACTGTCGACAGTCCGTCATCTGGATCTTTGATATAGATCAAAAAGGAAGCTGTGTCTGGCACAGAGAACACATGTCAGAGGCTTCTAATGGATAGAGTCGTCTAGTTGCACCGCCGACTGGGCTTTATTATTCCTGCCTATTTTGGAAAGGACCCACAATGGACAGCTCGAGGACATTATTCCATCACTGTACGCTGCTGCTGCGTTTTCATGCACCGTATTCATGTATTTTAGCCAGTCACTAAAACACCCGCTCCTCCAAACAAAGACGGAGTGACATTATCTGCTGGCAGTGGTTCTTTGTGTATATATATATATATATGTTTTAGTTTCTTTTTTTTTCCGTCCCAAGCTTCGTCGGTTTTGACTACACATAAAGCTACACATAAAAAGAAAAAGCGAAAAAAACACGTGCAAATGTGAAGCTCCACCAGGGTTGTCAGCTGGTGCCAACATGGCCCGACTCTCTTTCCTTCCTTAGCGGGCAGCCATCAGAGCCTGTTCTGACAGCTCTGCTTTTGATATTTAGGTGTCCACAGAATTTTAATTACTTTGTGCTCCATCTTTCATGTCGCTTCGTTGCCGGCGTGTCGCTGCTACTGGCAGTGGCGCTGTTTTCTTTATTTGTGGCTCCTGGATATGGACTCTTTCCTTCTTCAGCACGTCCTTCTTGAAGTTTCTTTCCTCAGGGCTTGGTCAGGTTTTTTTCAGGAGAGGACATTCGCCTGATGTAGACCGCTTGCTCTTTGACACTTTCTGCTTTTTTCCCCACTAACTTCCACGCTCACCACTCAGTGCTACCACCACTGCCAGCGAGGTGCAGACACTTTTTTTTTTTTTTTCAGTTTGAAACTATTTATTCAGCTTTTTTGTTTGTTGACCGCGGGGGTCTCACATAAAACTTACTTACTGCACATTACTGCTGTCAGAAAGGGATACTCCACGACAAAGTTTGCCACTGAATGCAAAGAGCCAAACAAAAGATAAAGTGCAAAGCTATTTTAGATTTCAGACGTAATACGTTTTTGTGTAGAGGTTTGGTTTTTCCCCCCCATTTCCTGTATACCGGTTGATGGATGTGTATATTTATGGCCAATTGGCCAGAGTCAACATTATTTGGTGATTTTTAAATCACGCCCCAGTCAATCAAATACATCAACCCACGTATGAACTGTCCCTTTGTTTGCCGTGGGTGAAAGAACAAACAAACACACTCATTATATACACGCATTGTAATACAAGACTGAGCGGGAACACGCACTACGCGGCAACAATGCAAACACAAAACGCAAAACAAACTTAGGGTAGCAAATGGAGATTTTTGGTACATTTCTGATTGATTCACTTACTTGTTGATTTGCAGTTTACAGTCTGTTGAACTCAGCTCCTTGTTTTCAATTATTGCAGCACACTGTAATCACAACAAGGCAATTTATGACTTGTGTCGGGTGCCTGTGTGCTGATGTGATTCAGTCTTTACACTCGGCTAATGAACGAAAACAAACATAATTGAACCGACACTTGAGGAGCACATCAATCCCGGCTCCATATTCTTCAAAAGCAATCCTCCGAGAAAACCACTTTGTTTCCCGCCATTTATCGGTTGCAATTTCAAGCCGGTAGATCGACATTGACATCGGTTGGACATCTCTTTGTTTTATTTTGCCCAGTATGCAAGGGTACACTCTGCTTCGGCCACTAGTGTTTATCGATCCAGCTCCCACATTCATTTTTGCCTCTTTTCGGACACAGCGCCTCAGCTGGAGTTTGAAGAGACTGAAGCAAAATAATCTGAAGTAACTACAATGATATTGCCCTTGGCCCCGCCAAAACAACCCAGAGCCCAGCTCGTCTACTGGAAACGAGGGCACCATACCCAGTAATTATGAGGAGTATTTTTCATTTGAGCACGCTTGCTTGTCTAAGGCCTAAAAGGAGGAGGATTTCCTTCCGTACGTGATGCATGTATGCGGTTTGAGATGCGCTACAGACCTGAGGGGCGGCATTTTTCTCATCATATGCGTGGTTTGGAAATGTGATAAGCCTGTCAGTGAGTCGTGGATGTGATTTGTTTGTTTTTGGATACTAAATTACCTGACAAGCCTGTGGGTGGACATAGCGGGGCACGGGGGTCGGGCGGGCACGTCGTCGGGTCTGCGGTGTCGGAGTACATTGTTTGTGGCTGGTCAGAGACAGACTCTCGCTCCACTTCCCCTCACGGCCGAACTCGATCCGTCCCCCCGGTCCCCCGGTGAAGTGTTCCTCCTGCAGTCTCGGGGCCCCCCCGACTGCTCGGGAGGTTGTTGAGGTTTTCCACGGAGATGTGTTTTTGTTGAAAGCGAAGAATCTGACGCCAGTTGCGCTCCTCTCCTTGCTTTTTGCCTCCTTGTTTATTCTGCACGTGACCTGTGAAATTATGTAAATGCTGATGGAGGTATTTCCGTGGATGAGGTATAGCGTCGCTGGTTTTGTTTAACGGTGCGTTTTTTTTTCAAACTGCAACGCTAACCAGCATTTTTTTTCTTTTCTAAACGTCCTTTACACAAGCGGTTCATGATTAACCAGGACTTCTGCAGAGGCGTCCCGTAGGAATTTCTGCCCGGTAGCCGGGCTCAAGGTGAGGAGGACAAGATGGCGGCCTCAGACATTTGGCATCATTTTGGCACAGCGTCCTACGCAAAGAGAGACACACACTGTATTACTGCCTCAGCACCAGGAGCATAAGGGAAGCCATTTTCTCTTTCCCTGTCAACTTAGGCAGCAACATCAAAGATTCATTAACTACTGTCAACTCTGAGCTTATTTTAGAGTGACATTCTGGTGGGGTTTTTTTTTTTTTTTCCCTCTTCGTCCCGAAACAAATTCATACTCTTCTTTGTGCTCCAGTATCATGATTTGAAATATATACTGTAGAGCAGGAGCACTGCAGAGGACCGCACACTCTGCACCGAAGCGTGTTCAGGCATGTGATCAGCACTCGCGTACCTCTGCCTTTTGATGAAGAGGTGCGTCTTTGATAGGCACTACATTCAGAAGTAAAGCAATTCCGTTGTTGCATGTCCATAACCTCATCTCTTTCAAAAGGCATTCAGAAATGTGAAGCATGCATAAGTCTTGCCTATAATCACGTACGAGATCTTTCTCAATCACGCCACCAGCTAAAGGATATGGATTTTCAGAAAGATGTTTTTTTTTTTCTCTCTCCTGTTACCATTCCCCGTCCTACTTAAATTCCACAAAATTTTAAATTAAAATTCCCTCTTTTGCATTGCCTTAACTCTTTTTTTTTTACCCCAGCCTGTTTTACCTTACGTGGATATTTCATGAGGAGTTTGCCGTGGGTAAATCAGAAGCTGCTTCGATTTGAGTACATTTCCACCAAAAAAGAAAATCTTTAGCCTTTTTAATCCCTTAAGACTTTGAACGTGGTGCGGTTACACACCCCGCAGTTTAAATTCATTTCAGTCCATTTAATGTTTTATTTCTTTCTAAAAGCTATACATTTAATATGATGGTCTTACCAAAGCAGTTTCTATTAAAAGCACAATCCACCCCCCCCCCCCCCCCCCCCCCCCCAACATCTCACACAGCGTAGAAAAGGAAACATGAAAACACTTTTGTGGCAAAACATTTCAGCAGCTGTTCTCCGTCAACCAAGTCATTTTGCGTCCGGGGCCTTTCAGGGTTACAGAGAATGCACTTTGCATTATTTCGATTTAGGCTATGTTTCTGAAATTCCCAACGGAGGAGCATGGGTCTAAAAATATCACCTCAACAACATATAATTGTTTATATCATACCAAGGGGACGTCTCAGTGCGTACATCGTCTCCGAAGCCATATTTCAACGTGAAAGGGATAAGTGTCAGTGAGAGGAGTTGTGCTGTAGGTTTCTTTCTCAGGAGGTGTCCTAGATTCCTCCCCTCTACCACAGTCTGTGTGTTTTATGAACAAAAAGACATTTATCCATGAAAGAATTGTCAGAAACGCTGACGCTAGGTCAGCGTCGCATCGCATGATCGTCACCTTAATTCACCATCAGTCTTTTGCAAATGAATAATGCAAAAAACACAACACAAATCCGAAAAAAAGGAGTGTTCCAAATAGGTTGGCGCAAGATACATTTGCAAAACAAATGATGCACCCCAGCTAAATGTCAGGGGCAGCGTATTCGCTGAAGAATTTATGATCCTCATCAGTATCGTCGTCAGCGAAGCCACTTTGCTGGCATGTTTGAATGCACTTGTGTAGTAGCTGCTAATAACTTTAGGCAGGTTAAGTCACACAATTTGACCAATATTCATGATGTTCTCCCACTCTAACAATCTGTAATTCATTAGCAAAGAAAAACACCGCAATTCCAAGCCCTCGGGAGTAAGAGCTATTTGAGCTGGATGGGTTTCAAGTAAATTGCCGCTAATATCGCGTGTCAACAAAAAGGAGAGTGAAATAAAACGTTAATTATTTTCCTCAATGTATTCTGCCTTTTGGTCTATCATTTAAATGATTGCGCGTAGGAAAGAAAGCTTTTAGTTTCGTCCTTATATGGAGGCTGTGAGGATGCGACGACGTTTGAACAAAAAAACTACATGAGAAGTTGTTCACCGTATTTCCATTGTAAGCGACATTAGAGGATGAAGAGAGCGCGTTCAGGCAGAAGTGTGCGTGGGTTTAGAAAGAACCATGTATTCCCTTTTGAGCCCCGTTTTTTTTTTTTTTTCATAACAAGATCCAAAGCCGCATCCGGGACCGCATCTCCCGACACTTCAGAGGCTTGCAAAGAGCAACCCTCTCCTTTCTCCCCCTGAGCCCAATCTGGCCGTGGTCGTCAAGACATGTTTCTGCAACTAAGTCCCCCCCCCCCCCCCCCCCCCCCCCCCTAAACAAAATCCCCCCCCCCCCCCCCCCCCCTCGCTGCTTCAGCCCTCCCGCTATCTTGATGGAGCCGTAGCTGCTGTCCTCTACTTGAACGTTTGAAATGAAGAAGCGAAACGTGAATGCGGAGAGTGTGTATGGGGCAGCAGGAGTGGAAAGGAGACGTGAAATGAACAACCGTCGGGAGGCAGAGTTAAAGCAAAACAGCATCATTATCTCTCCCTCATCGCTCGCGAACCGGTCCACAGTGTCTGTGCCGACGGTTGTTTCCGCAGTGTTCAGACGAGGTAATTACGGCGCACGGCGAACATCCTTGCTGGAGAAGCATCCCACCTGGTGCGTCGTCTGCATAAAGGCAGACGCGGAGGAAGACATCCGTGTTTATGGATGTTTTAGTTCACACGCGCGCTTCATGCCTGAGCAGCACAATGGTGTAAATGAACACTACATGAGAATCATTGTTGTCGGGTGTGCATCGAAACATGAATTTTCCTCTCTCTCTCTTTCTGCTGCGCCGGTCTTTGCAGTTTATCACCAGTGCCGATCTGAATGATGCAGTGCACATTGTATATATTGTGTTGTTTAGAGGACAAATGGCAAGGGATGTGTCTGCAAAGCCTTCAGCCGCAAAGAAATGCTTTTTTTTTTTTTCAATTTCTCTAAAGAAAATGCTAACCGTACACAAAAATGACAGAGGTCCTCAGAAAGGTCAGAGTGCCGAGTGCCGGCCTTTGGTGTCTTTCTCAGACTTTATTTCACTGTGATGGATCCTTTAACCGCAATGCAACCGCGACAGAAATAAGCAGATAAAACTCATTCTTCTATAACACAATTGTTAGCTCAGCCCTGTTTCCCCACACAGATGCTATTTTACTGTTGCTCTAGGCTGCTGTAATGAAGCTTTTTATTTTTTCCACACGGGCGAAAGTTGAGGAAGATGCAACCGATCCCCAAACTCTCATCAGGGGGCCAGACTATGTTCTTGTGGCTATTGGTCACATCTCCTTTTCTAACACATCCCTACCCCTTTGGCTTGGGTGGGCCACTTTAATGTGACTTTTTAATTAGCGCAGGCTTTCCATGGCCCCTGCTCTTTGGGGTGCGTCGTCCGGGATGCCTCTTGCTGCCTCTTTCCTTCCCCCTCGGCCACCCGGCAGATGGTCAGTTATTAGCAGCAATTAAAACTCCATAATTGATCATGATTCGTAGTTGTATTTAATTTGAAATGTATTAATGATTAACAGCCGCAGCTGCACGGTGCGAATGTTAATGGGCATGGGGACCAACCCAGGCATACAGCGTGTCAGTGGAAACATCTCGTAGGGGCTTACCCCCTGTGTTACCAGCAGGCCGCTCCAATTAGACGTGCAGGTAGTGCGGCACATGGCATCGCTTCTGCGTCGGAGACGGCGAAACTCGTTAGCCCAAGCTTGTCTCACTGCACCACCCCCCCCCTCCCACCGCCCCTTTGTTTATTTGCGCAGCTGATTTGGAATAAGGCGGTAAACACTGTGTAAATAAAGCTAATATAATTTGGGGTCGAACTGCATGCGATGACATTTTCCGGATCTAATGAAGACAAAATGTTGTCTTTGTTCAGGAGGGGTTCTTGAGGGAGCTGCGAGACCTTACGGAGAACAAAGTAGGTCAGCCAGCTGACATAGGGTGCCTGTGGACATATTCTTTGTGCTGCTACTGCTCGGCACACAGCAGCTCCGCACAGAAAAAAAGAAAGGCGCGTAGTTAACATTGGTAACTGCTTGTCACTAGAGGAAAATAGCCTAGAGGTACTTACTTGATCGTCTGAGTGGTTCTTGTCCATCACATTGTAGGATGATACAGATTTTAAGACAGTATGCAGAATCCGTGTTGATGTGGTGTGCAGTTGTGCCTGATATACTTGTGTAAATGCGACGCTATGCAGGAAATGTATTTTTATCACTCTTTCTTTAGTTCAAAATTATTTTTAATCATCCGTTTTATTGTTTTTTTTTATTTTGTGTCCTCAAAGTTCTTGTTCATTTTCTGCGCAAATGTATTTTTATCAATACAGTTTTACTCTTAGAATTAACTTTGGTGTGGTCTCAGACTCTCTTTGAAAGGATAAACAAGGAAATCAATTCATTAATAAAAGATATCTGACCCTCATGGCCTTTTGAGGGACCGCTTTAAACAAAGTTTTTTCAGCAGAGTAAAACTATATTTTGCTGAATGAAATGTGATTACCTTGTAATTGTGTGATGTGATTAAGTAAAGTGGGCCATAACTATTTATTGCATGTGGAGAATTGTGAGCAGCAAGTTAAACGATTTAGGATTTCAGCATAAATTGTGTCTATCCGCCACTGCATGGGGGAATCATGAACAGGGCCTATTTCTAAGAAAAGACAGATTGACAGCTACAGTTAATGACAGGGGATCTCTCCCACTGCTCAGGCTCCTGTTTATTGATTTGTTGTCACGAATATTGTGAAGGAATTTGCAAAACCCTGGTGTTACTGCTGACCGCATGCTATGAGCGACAGTCAATTAAAATGGGAGAATGGGATTCTTGGATTAACGCTATCCAGATGAAGGCTCTGTGTGCCAGGAGCGGCAGTCTCCAGGGTCAAGAGAACAAAACGGATTCTCGGACTCTAAAGTCTGAACCTGTTTAAAGCAAAAGTGCTCAATTCCTCCGCTGCAACAGGAGTTACGCGGAGATAATGAATTATTAGTTTTAGCGTTATTGCACAAAGGCTGAAGTTGACATTCAGATAGACACAGATCAGGGCTGATTTTGATATTATTATGTCATGCCGGAATCAATGGTGTGGTATTTTTAGGAATATTTCGTTTTGATATTTACAGAAAGACACGGCAGGCTGTTTATATGGCAACACCGACTGTCTACAATCGCACGCTTGAAGTGCTCAGCTGTGGAGTTTGGTGGTGAAAGCAAAGTATCCTTTCACCCTGGTGGATTTCTGAGGAAAGGGGAGGCAAACGCAATGCAAGCCTTTTTTTTTGTCGTCTTGATATCTCCAAAGGCCACAAAATAATTTGTGTTTTTTTTAACCCTTTCTCAAAACGCTTGTTTCTGAAAAGCAGCCTAGTTTCTCCAACGTGCAGCACTGGTGCTTTTGTGTGTCGATAAGAGTTTGTTAGAGTATGCCTCTGTGATCTGCCCTAACCGAGGAGATGCCGACGCCTTTTAGCAGAGAGATGCCGGTGTGTACTGTCGAGCTTAGATATCACACCCCGGCGCGACTCTGTGTGCCGCTGCACCGTGGTTAGCCTTTTCCAAGCGTGTCTCCGAACTCTGTTGACATGCTTGTTCTCTTTGTGAGGGACGGATTTAAACACGCACTGGCACATCGTGAGAATAAAATGATTTGGTGCAAAGTAATACCCCTTGGTAATTGGAAAGTGATGAGCCCTCGGCGGCGGGCCCTGCACGGAGGGAGGGGGGGGGGGGGGGGGGCCGGGGGCTTTGG
>JAFBJU010000683.1:3752991-3876935 GCA_016785305.1 Colistium nudipinnis | reverse complement strand
GGGGGGGGGGGGGGGGGGGGGGGGCGGTCAGTGGACTTTGAATGCACAGAAGCACTGATTTCTCACAAGAATATATATTTAAATATATAGAGAAACAGAGAAATGTAATATTTATTATATTAAGCTTCATGTTCTTGAGGTTAAGTAATTGAAAATTGGAAAACTCATAAATGTATGGCAAATAAAGCAATTTAATCTGTAAGTAAATATACAGTAATTCTTTATATGAGACCCCTTAACAAAAGCAAGAGCTCACGGCTTGAGGGGATATATATAAGGTTTTGTTTGATTCGATTTCTGCCTGCTATCAACTTTAATATGACAAGCGTTTCTCCCGGTCACCCATCTGGGTTGTACTGTATTGATCTTCATCGATGATTTCTCGGTGTCCTCTCTGCTTTGCACCGTGTGACCTTTGAACGACTCCGACACGCGCAAAGACAAAGGGCACGTCACAGCAAATGAGATATAGATTCTTTGCAAATGTGCACGGCGTAGCATGGATTATGGCAGCAGTGTAGATCATGTAGCTGTATTTCCAACGTCCCCTCCTGTGGGAAGATCACTGACCGCCGGTAAAAGTGACCTTCACTCGGATTATAGCATGAGAGGATCAATTCCAACACTTTGACAAGTCAGTTGTCTCATCGTCCTTAATATATCCCATAGCAAGATTTGAGGGATCTGAAAAGCTCTCATTACACTCACATCAAGTAAATCATTTTCCTTAGTTGTAGCCATCGTCACCGTATCACTTTGATCCTTCAACTACTGTCAACAAATAGTGGTCCATGTTAGGTACTTTGTTTTCCTGCCTTTTGAGGTTTACTGATAAAGGTAATGAGTGGTGTCCAGCAAGCTGCCTCTGCACTCATTTTCTGCTGTGCCCGTGATAAGGATTGCAAAGAAGCCTTGGTTGTTAAAGAGTGTGCCCATCTGGTGAGGAAAGTGGGACAAAGTGTGCTTTAGAGGGAACAGAGGATAACTCTCCTGGCCATTTGGGCTGGAGCCGGGGAGAGCCAAGTACTGTGAAATAGCTCGGTAAAGATGCTTTTTTTTTATTTTTAGCTATTCCTTGGGGAGATTACATTTGTGCGGTTGGAAAGGTCATCAATTTAAGTTTTCCTTTTTACTTGTTAATGAATGCTGGGCCCTGCGAAGGGAGCTGTAACTTTACATATCCCCATTCAACAGCGACCCTTCTTGACGGGGCCTTGCTGGATGTCAACAGTGTTCAATATTAATGACATCTAGGCATCGGGAGAGGGACTTCAGAAATTGGCTTCTCAACTTTTGGCCCAGTCCTGAACCCCCCCCCCCCCCCCCCCCCCCCCCCCCCCCCCCCCCCCCCCCCCCCCTCTCCCCCCCCTTCTTGCAATGCCCAATATCCCAGGACTCAGGCCATCCCAGCTGAAGCATTCAGGGCATCATTATTCTCCCCTTATCTAGAGCCGGGATCAATAAATCTATGGATTCCTCCCTGACTGGACTCTGGGGTCCGCCAGCCTCCTATTTCTCCCCTTGTCAATCCGCGAGAACACTTATCTGCTGGAACACGTTGATGCATTGTGTGACACTTTGGGCGAATGTTCATTAGTTGTTTTTCATTGAGAAGTATGGATCGATAGCATGCGGCGGTGATTCATGCATAGCCAACCCGCTGCATATGTGCTGATCCCTCCCAAGGATCCGCGTGCCGGAAGACAAAGATAATATAGTCAGTTAGTAGCTCATGAATTATAAATGACCCTGCAGGTTAAAGCTGAAACAGCTGTCAGAATGTTTCCTTCCGGAATTGAAAGATTCTTATCCAAAAGCATTAATAGCACGATAGGAAAAAAACTAAATTAAATTGGCAATTTTGTGTCAGTAAAGTGTTAGTATTAATAAGTTGTAAATGAAAAACAGACATCTATTCTTTGTTGTGACTGTCTTTCTAATAGCTCCTAAACAATATTCAACTCCTGCTGCTATTTAATATGTACACAAGTATCGTAGACAGCTAACTGACAGTCGTGGCAGGTTTAAGAGGGTTGTCTACTTATCTTATAAACACAGCGCAGCTCCATGGGACGTTGAACCGAAGTGTGTCCGCGTCCACACTTCTTGGGAATAACATTTGAAATGTTATCAAGGTGAACCAATCAATACTTCCCCAACTCCGTCGAAACCAAAACAAACTTCAGTTCAGGTTCGCTGGTTTGGGGATATAAGCTTTCGGGATTTCCCAAACTTCCAAAATGTTTCATGCTTTTGGTCAAATAATAAAACCCAGTTTTGTGTACATGTATTGGGTTCACACTGACTCACCTGCAGCGTGCGTACTCTGCCAGGAGGAATATTGTTCTGTCATCAAAGTGAACAGCATTACCACCTCATTACATCAGCCTCAAGATGCACTTGTTTAAACCTCCCACAGCCACTCACTGTCTTTCCACTCCGCACCAATGCTTGTAAACATCCAAATAGACACAGTATGTCTCGGTCTGAGAACTACGAGCAGCACCTTCATTAAAGCCTCTCCGTCAGTTATTGTGTGTGTGCTATTGACAGACATATGTTCCATTTGGATTTCAAAACACTAAAAGGCTTCATATTAATCCTAAATAAATGAATTTAGCAGCAAACCGTCACATCTCTCTCCAAGTATATTTGTGACGATGGGGTAAAATATCTAGATATAAATCGTGAATACCCCTAACTGTTGTATTCAAGGCAAATCGCTAGGCTTTATTACATAGAAAAGCTGTGATTTCATATGGCTCCCCATGGTATAATTGAATAGGTTTGGTTTGTTTGTTATATTGTTTCCAAGTGGCCGGATGTAAGAACATCAAAAAGTATTTTCATGCTTGGATTTGATCTGTGACTTGTTTTAAAAAAAAAAAAAAGAAGAAGAAAAAAACATTTACTTGGCTTTTGCTGATCTAATGCCGCATTCGGCACAAGCATGCACATGGTGTACGTGGTTGGAAAAACCCTCAATATGGAGCGATGCCACATGCAATATGTGTATTTTTCAGAAAGGACCGTCAAATGGTTTGAATCTGGGATAGTCTCCTGGCGTTGGGGACTGAGGAGCATAGCATTTAACGATGAGGTTCTGAATTTGGATCAGGCCATGAACCTTTTGCATATGTCATCCCAGTCTCTCTCTGCCACATTTCCTGTTGCACCTGTCAGCCGGCCAAGGCAAAACCCCTAACACTATAAAAGATATTTAAAATGGAAGTTATCTTCAAGTTCTTGTTTTTTGCTTGTTGGTTTTACCTCCTTGTGATTAGCACTTGTGAAGACTTAAACAACGTATTTTATCACAACACAAACTTTAAGGTATATTTTAAATTGGCTTTTTTTTACACTACTTAACTACTAACTTGCAATTTTACCATATTATATAACTTTGAGGACTTTAACAGCATCATATTGTTGTGGAATTGCCTTGTATAAAATGATTAGATTATACCTTCTCATAATAATGTTATTTCCCAGGCGTATCGGTGCTAGAATGTGCTGTAGCGGAGGCGTGGAGGGATATATACAAACACATTTATATATAAACATGTCTTTAGTGGACCCTAAACACAGCTTTAATGAGTACAATTCCTCAGAGAAAAAAAAAAATATATATATATATATATATATATATTTTTTTTTATTAAATATTTTTTCAGCCGCTTAATATTAGTTTGTATAACTAGAGATTTGCTCCGAATGCAGCTGGACTTTGTTATTTTGCCGAGTAGCGGTGATGGTTTCTTGTTGCTTATTTAACCCTGGGCTTGGAAGGTGCTGATGGAACAGATGGGCATCCTGTATAGCAGAGCAGCGGAGTGGAGTGGAGATCCACACATTGTTCTTTGTTGCTACATGGGCGTGGAATTTCCTTATCTGGTGAAACTGATGACCTAACCCATCCTTCTCAGTTGTTCTCCCTCTCGGGGGCTTATCATTTGCTCCTTCCTCGTATCAGTCACCTCGGAGTCGGGCCGTTTGGTCATGCCTTCACACCTACCACGCTGCAGCCGACTGTACGGCATTATACCGTATGTGGCCTTTCCACAGAAATGCTTAATGTCTCCTCCACATGATGAGTGGTTTCATGCTGACCAGGACAAATCATTCATTCTTTCTCGGGGATGAAAAGGGCCCGCAGGTGGAAACTAAAGAGTCCACAGCTAATAGATTCACTTGTATCCTGCTAAACAATGAAGATGAAGGATAGCCCATTGTGTGATGGGCTCTGCTGTGGTCGTGTTTCCCATTCATGCGCTAATTTGTACACACCGCTTACCTCTGGTTCAGTTGAGCAGGAACAGGAAATGATCGACCTCCCATTGCTTACCCTGTGGGACACCGCTGACCACAGCACTCAGTGCTGAGCGGCATGACAAAGAGGTCATTGCAAACACCATATGTGTGACTGATGCCCTCTCTCAAAAGAAACATCAACATTGACAACAGAGAGCATCCTCGGAGCAATATTGTAGTCACGTCACAGATGCAGAGGCCCGCCGGGGCGCGCTGGAAATGCTCTCAAGTGAAAGTGATCTAACGCTCTGTCAATTTACGGATTTGGCTTCAATGTAAAAGCTTGACTTTTTTGTCATCTCAACCAGACATGTTTTTTTTTAACATTGATTGCATTTATTTACAAATGGCATTTTTATGTGTGGCAAAGGGAATGGACTTGGTTTGCTTGGTTTGGTTGGCAATACGGGGGTCTAACCTTTGAATGAGAACATTGTTGCCATCTTGCAGGCGTTTCTTTAAGATTTATGAGGTTCCTCGCGAATCTTGTTCATCGTGAGTAGTTATTGACTCTCAGAGTGCCACCGGAGCGAGCGTGGCGTAGGACTGCAGCATGAGAGGGCTGTCAACTTGTAAATAATTTGTGGTAGCTGACGTCTGATGAAATGTATTATTGGGCCTGTCTCTGGTGACAAAGACTAAGGTGTTCATCTTCAGAGTTTGTCCAAATTGAATACAGACAGGTGACAAATTAAGGCAAAAAAGCTGAATAATGAGTGGAGAATAGGATAATGATGCTCCCGCCGATTGGTTTGATGAATATAAAATGATGCAAATCATAAGCTTTGATTTTTGCAGCGCATCTCAACCCTGCCAAACACCTCTGGGAGTTTTTTGATTGGATGTGCTCAGGCAGCGCTCTCCACCATGGTCAAAACACCAAATGAGGGCATACATCTATTTTTTGGAATAATGTAATCCCTTCAGTATAGAGTCTTGTAGGATCAATTCCAAGGGCCATTGAAGATTTTCTGGTAGCACGGAGGGGCCCTGACATCTTATTTTGTTGGCTTTTCTCTTCCAATTTCTTTTCTTTAATTGTTCACCTATATATGATAATCTTTAGGTAAAATTTCAACATCCTCTGTATTGGTATTGATACACATGTCTAGCTTAGTCATGTGTGTTGGATTTTTTAAAATATTTTTTTAAATACTTTATAAAGCGCATCTTTTGAGAAACACAAACACACACACACAAACACACATACAATATATATAGACACATCAAATAAGTAGATGCCCTCGAAATATATATATATATATAACATTGTATTCAGACAATGCAAATAATAAAAGTTTGTAAGGTTGTTATTTGGACCCGCTTGCCTCTGCTCTCGCAAATGCTATTAGAAAAATGTATATTTTGTCTCAGTGCGGTGTCCTGGCCTCAATCAATGAGGTCTTTTTCTGGAATCACTCAGCGTATTGGAAATGTCAAATCCATCTTGGTGGCTTCTGTAATGAGTAAAGGGGTGCTGCCTTTAAGTCATTCATTTTGTTTTATTGACCATTGAATTCCATAAGGAAAATCACACTCTGAGCCCTGAGTCACATGTTAATGAAAACACGCTGGACCTTGAATATATTGCTAGAGGACTTTACAGAGTCGCAGCCATAGAGCATATTTGGACATGGCTGAGCTAAATCAAATCAAGTGATGTCATGCATGGACCATATACGATTGGGTGCAGAAATAATTCCAATGTGTCCCCCCGCTGATTATCCCGCTGGAGTTCTGCTCGTGGTGTAGCCATTTTGCCGTAAGGACCTGATTTCTTGTTCATACAGAAATTGACTGGCTCTACAATGTCTCTGCTGTCTTTCCTTGAAGGAACTCTGTGCCGGATAATGTAGAAAGGAAATGAAAGCCGTTATTACCAGGTTAAAGTGGAATTATTGTAATCTCACTTTTTTTGAAGCTTACTTCACAATACAGCTAAGTCCGTTGGTTCCTTTTTGCGCAGTCATTTTTTTTTTTTTTTTCGACAGTTAGATTATAAGCTCTTCATATGTGGGCCGTCTCAACACATAGGTGTGATTAAAGGTAAGTGTACTTAAGTGCCCCCTGGGCCAAGGACATCATTGAGCACAGGGCGTCCACTTTTGAGCAGCATATGGTGGGGGGGGGGGGAGAAAGGACGTGCACACGATGAAAGAGCCGGCTAATTCTGTTTGCAACTGGACATATTGCTTTGCAACTGGATACCTGGGCGGAGAGGAGGCTGAGTGTGTATTCAGCAATGAGCCTGAAGAGGGGGAGGGCCAGAGAACCCATGCCGTGCAATTGCAATAAGAAAGAAACGGCAAGACACACATGCAAATGAGAGCGGTGCAGTTCATTCTTAATTTTCCATATTCTGCGACGGGACGGCTCAATGTGGCCTGAAAAAAAAAAAAAGATAATAATCTCCCGGATCATTGGTGTGCTCCTACTCTGTTGTGTGCTGCGTCGGTCATTTGATATCCTGCGCTGGCAGCATGTTGGCTGAGGTCTGCTTCATTGAGTGCAATACTTTTGTATGAGGTCTGCTGCGTGGCAGGTTTACATCTGTTGTCTTTTTGCAGTGACCCTGTTTTCTGGAGCTCGGAGCGATACCCATGCTGTCCCTTAGATTAGATTTTGCCACAAAGGATCCCAGTGAGGAACCTGAGGCCCTAGAGGGGACACAGACAGCGAGGCCTAATGACGAGAGGGGGGGAATCGTGGCCGGGGGCATCACCCCCCGCCCCCCCTTACACACGCATGTACACATCTTCGTGAAGCGGCGCGGTGACAGTAGGAAGGCCCTGGAGTGGCAACCCAGTTGTCTCTGAAGTCTGTCTTCAGAGCCGTGTGGAGATACTGTATACAGGTCAACATGGCGGCGGCGCTCTCTTTCATGTCGCATGCTCCCGTATTTGTCTTTGACGGAGTCGGTTTTGCTTCATAATGGATATAAGACAGGTGACACCTGCATCTAGAAGTACCTGCCATGTCAATATTATACTGTATAAGATTAAAATGATTAAGCCCTGTAAACATTTGACAAATTCAATTGCATGGGAGACATGTTTTATTGCTGGCCATTAGCTATGGTCTTTGCATTTTCTTTCATTTTATACAATTTAACATCTACCGGCAAAGGCGGAATTTGGCCAAATTACACAGTAGTTGTTGTTCGACATTAAATCAATATAGTGATTTGCTCTAATGTCAATTTGACCTAAGTTTTTTTGCATTTGCAGTACATTCAGTCTGAACTGATCTATTTTAGAGGGAAGACACACTCCATCAGTTTTTATTTCTTGACCAGTCTAATATTCCATAAAACAATAGCTCTCTTCATCAAATATACTGTATATTTGTGCCTATTTATACATTCTTTGCACACATATCTCTTTACATTTTTGGATGTAAACCTAATAGCACCATGTTTCATGCATAATACCCCGCAGTGTTTACCAGAGATTTAGAGTAGTAATAAACCCAAAAATTGCCTGTGTCTATAAAATGAAGATTTATCAAGCCAGGTGATAATAAAGCTCAGCCTGGCGATATGGAATACTGTATACTGGAGTGATAAAACAGACACAGGGACAGGAATAATCCATATGTTAATCTTGTGTTGCCAAGAAAAAGAGTATTTCTGTTTTATTTCGTAACATTTCATACTCCATTTCACCAGCCCTCACAGGGTTTTGCGGTAACCAACGTGACATGTTGTTTGTCATTCCTTTCTGTTTCTGAACAAAACGTGCTCTGGACAACAGTGATCTGAATATCCTGATGATTAAAAGCAGCTTTAGTTTTTCCCTGCGTTGGGATTATACTGGATAAAAGGCAAAGAGCAGCCGAGACTTCTTTGTTTTATATCACTGTCAATCTTATTCTTCCCGGCAGCTTGACAGCATCTTAGTGTCAGGATTTCAAGAGTCCCTGGCCCTTCTAACCATCTTAGCTGACAATGCCTCCATTTCTTGACAGTTTAAACTCATCCATCCTGTTACTGTCTGACAACAGGAATTGTATCCTGCCCTCCCTTTCGCTGTTGTCGTTCCTTTCATTTTTTCTCCCTCGCACGCTTTTGCCTTTTTTTTTTTTTTTTTTTTTTTTACAATCAATTATATTTCATGGCATTTGATCGGACGAAATTGGGCGTGTCAGTAAATCACTTTCTGCTTTTAGCGTCTTTTCATTTAATTCCAACTGCAAACTGGAAAGGGTTCCAGTTTCTGCTGTCATCAAGCGGAGACGAGGGGGGATTTGGGTGATGGCAGGCATGAAGGCATTATTATGTTTTAAGATCTTACAGAGGCTGTCCTGCTTATCTCTGCACTACAGTCTTGACAGAGATGCTGGCTTTTGGTACTGTGTTCCAAGAAGGACAATCTGAGCCAACGCATTGGTTGTTTGTCCCTAAACATAGATCTTTTAACACGCTATTCTGCCAGTAAAATGGTGATTGTTTTGTTTTGTTCAGGCAAAAAAAAAAGACTTGGTTAGGTTTAGGAAAAGTATAGATTTGAAAAGAAACTGACCGTAGACTCATTATTTCACTTGGGAAACGAGCAGCAGCCTCCTTTGTGAAGCTGAATAATGAGAATGAGTAATACATAACAAATAATGAAAAACAGCCAATGTGGATAGTGCAAAAAAAAAATAATCCCCAAACCCTCCATTTCACCTCAGCTCGATGTCACTTTTTTTCTGTCCATCATTAAAAACTCAGACCCCACTGGCTTTGCAGGTGTGAGAAATGTGGTACAAGAATAGTATTTTGAATATTACCAGCAAAATGGAATGCCGTGTGGTGTCAATATTTCTTCTGTGGTGTGTGTGTGAGCTTCCCTGCAGATTCATGTCTAATTGGCTTGCTCCATAGTTTGTCGAGTCCTGTCCTGTGGCTGTTCCTTCAGTACCCATTCACACCTGTCCCCAGCATCCCTGCAGGTGGAGTGTGAAATCCATTTGTTTCCAGGCAGGAACCTAAGAGCTCTCTGCCCCATGACAGACCATTTTGTCTTTGGCTGCAGACAGTTCCTATTGAGCTTAACAGGTATAATTCAACTGTGTAAGTCAGGCGGCTAATAGTGGGTCATTAGAGAAACTTCAACCCAGACCCAAAGTGAGTGCTGCGGCAGCGACGCACCATTGTTCCCATGTTGTCCTGGTGATAAGCAGACAATTAGTGCTTCCACTAAACATCGGCAGGGGTCATGAATCATGGAGTCGCATGGCGTCAAAGCGATTCAACCTGGCCGGCACAAAATGAACCCCTGAAGAAACCAGTTTATTAGCAGCGGTCCCTTCCTGCGCTCTGGCTTTTTAGGGGCTTCGCGACTCGTTGTGACATAAATAGGTTTTTACACAACAGTGTGGAACAGCAGGGCACTTAGGCAGCGTTCTGTTCTTATGGCATGGTTAATGACTGACCTTTTGAAAGTGTGTACAGGGATAGCCTTGAGAAATGAGTCTGCCATCCAGAACCACCGATAACCCATGTGCTGACCTTGACTGCCGGTAAACAGCAGCAGGTTTGTTTGTACACTTTGCAACAGCCGCAGCCATTAGCATCTTCTGAAGTCATTTGGGATCTCCCCCGTCCCTCAGAGGCTGTACGTGAAGATTTAATGCGTGGTGCCACAAAGTTTACTTCCTGACTGAGAAATGGTGCGGGGCCTAATGAGAGTGAGGAATTTCAAATGCTAAATCACCGCGGTTAAGGCACCACCTGTCTCCGGTGTGCCCTGGTAATTATCGTGCATCACTACTTTCTCATTTCTGCCCACCGAGATGACATTAGCATAGAGCGGGCTCTGCATACGCTAGGTGAGGCGCTCGGCTGATTGCGTTCCTGTCCTGACCCCCGTGTCCGACACACACGCGCACACACACACACACACACACACCTAGCGGCGGCTCTCCAACATCATAATGAACCCATAGGATGTTTGCCGGCTCCTCGCAAAATAAACAAAGGCCTCAAATGTTAGACTTTGTATAAATTAGCATTAATGACTTCATTATGTTTCTGGACACCGCTCTATTCTCACAATCAGCACTTCATTAAGTGGTGTCGGACACTTAATTGAAGTTCCTGTTCTGTCTAAAAGGTAGTTTGACAAGTTGCACAGAGGAACACCTGGCCTCATTTAGAGCAAACACGGCGGATAAATGTTTATGAGCGCCAGCGGGATTTTGGGTGAAACATAAAATATTTTAGCTGTATTTAGGTTGTTTTTTGTGGTCCTATTATATACTTTTTCGATGTGTCCTCCAAAGTGTGTGCGTGCGTGCGTGCGTGCCCATGTTTCATCCCGAGTAGGCTTTAAGTAGCCGAGAGCCAAGTAAATTGCCGGAGGACTGATTTAGATCACAGATTAGATTGTGATCCTTCTTTGAAATGTGTTTCATGTTCTTGGAAATTGTCTAAAATTAGCCTGACTGCTGTATTCTAGACTAATACCACCGAATCATGCATGTGTAGAAGTGTTTGTCTTGACTCTGGGAATGTCTTGTATATATCAGTATATCGACGCAGGATTTTCATACCAAGGATATTTCACAGCCCGCCAACGCTGCTGGGATTAGCTGTCACCATTAGGGAAGACGTCAATCTGCAAACAACTGCGAAACAAATCACCCTGTGATGGTGAGACAGCAGAGGAGTGAGGTACAGACGAGACAGCTGATTATAGAGAATACCTGGGATCAGAATACATTTTATTTGACAGGGTTTATAAATAGCGAAATCGGTGTGTGTGGTGGTGCACAGCACACCGCCGTGCCTGAGAAGTCAAGCTTTTAAAGCCTTCCCTGGCTGGCTTGACTGTACATGGCAAATGCAAAATGTTCCCTCTCTGTGCAAAATTTTCTGATTTAACATGTTTTTTCCGCCGCCGTCAGCAGATCCCTCTGGAGCAAAATAGACACCTTCACTTTCACCATAGAAAATGTTGCTCTGCAGTAGTGCCGCGTAAATAATATTTCCTCAGACTCTGGTTGAATTACTCGGACACTTTTTCCGGCCTCTTTAGTCTTGCCCAGCCCCCGAGTTCTGTCAGATGTGCCTCGGGGACCTGGACCTAATAGCCTTTATCGATTTAGGCAATAGCGATGAAAAGCTGATTTTCCCAGGTCTCATTTTAATGTGGCTTTTGCACCTATGCCCGGCATGCTGTCAATTGGTCTCTGCGTCTTTTTTTTATAGCTGTGGGGGTGAGTTAGTTAATGATATCACCGCAGTGTGAACATTAGAACTCAATTATCTGCCGGGGCCAGGTTCTGGCCCACATATTAATCATATTTTTCTTGATGGAGTTGCATTGAGGTAGGGAAAAAAAAAAGCTCATGTCCACATGAAAACGGAACGGCTGTGCAGGGATGAAGATATGGTGCAGGAAAAAAAAACCGACACTTTCTTTTCTGACGGACCTTCATTGAGAATATTTTTTCCAGTGCGAAAAAAAGAAATGTGGCTTGAATTGTCCCATCTTGGAATTAATTTGTTATTCACTGTGGTCCATGACAGTTGGTTGGTAGGATCAAAAGCTTTCAATTATTGTTAATCTTGTCAAAAACCTGTGTGGACTAATTGAGCCCTGTAGTCTTTATATGAAGTTTTATTAAATTATTCAAATCACCTAACTGACCTGAGCTTCCTTTTAGAGGTGTGCTTTGAAAAGGTTATGAGAATAGAAATATAACTTTTAGATGCAAGCCTAATAGCTTTTTCTTAGTTGGACTACATGTAAGCGTGTGTGTGTGTGTGTATGACATCTTGGTTAATAGCAGGATATTATATCAAACGGGTTTAGAGCTTTTCTATTTTTAATTGGACATTGTGCTTCAACATATTTCTTTTTTATTATACAGAGTGAACAGGCGAAAGGGGGATATTGATATCTCTCATGACGCTCTTTTGTATTACGATATTTCTCATTTCATGTCCATGCCTTTGTTTCGGCGCTGTCCTCGTCCTTTTTTGATCGTCTGAGACGGCGTAGACAACCCTGATACGCTGTGAAGGTCGGCATCCGTAACGGTCTGCCGTCAGACTCTGCCTTATGGAGGTGTGTTTCATCAGAGGGCCCCTGTGCTTCCTGCGAGGCACATGCAAGATGCACTTTTGATGTGCTTCTCTTTGGAGGGAAAAAAAACAACAGGCCCGGCGGTGGTAATGACATCGTCCCGCAGTCCGCGGCAGACACTGATTGAAGAGTCTAGTTTGGCTTCAGGAGCGCCATCAGCGGGACGCCTGGCCCCGGAGCAGGTCACTGTGATCTCTCTCCGGCACCCACTGGAGTTCACAAATGGGCCCCCCTCACTGCCTCATGTCTTGGTGGAGGGGGGCTGGTCCCCAAGGGAAGCTGCTTTTCAGCCAGATGCCAGCCAACGCTGCCTCCTACTGCTGTAGCCCCTTCATTAGCATACTGGCAGGAGTGACGGGGATGAGAGGGCTTCATAATCCTCGCGCTACAGACGCCGACAGCCCGCGTGGAGCCTCGACGATTCCACTGTGCCATAGCTTTTCTGTGATGTTTTCTCTCTGAAGTGCCCGCGTCTGCTTCCCCTTTCTCCGAAGCGGTGAGGAGATCAGACGGGGAAATCAATAAAGAAAACATTGTGTTCTGACAGTGACACGAAACACCCCGAAACCCGAGCGCGCCTGCAAAAGTGCCATTTGTCAGAAAAAGCTCGGCAATTCTTTTTACCGAAAGAACAAGTCTTCCTTTTGTGGGCCAATCGCGATGACTTGGCCGGTCACAGGTCCTCAATGACATTCCCCGTCAAATTGGGATTGAATTTATAATTGACTTTATTTCAGGTATGATAATGGAAATCTCCGAAAAGGAGACAACACCGCGAGCGCGACGCAGCGACAAAGGCGGTGACACTTTACAATTACCGCGCGTGTCATATCATCCATATCATTTACGCCTCCGGTGTTTATCTGTATTTACAGATGTACGTGGCAGTTTGTTAAATCACACACGCCCAAGAAGGGGAAAATGCTCCGCACTGATTAGCATGTTTGTCTGGTTCCAGCAGGTGTGCAGTGCACCGCGGTGTTACCGGCACAGTAAAGTAAATGCCTTCCCACCCACACAACAGGGTGACTTTCAGCCTTGCTTTGAAGTCAGATACAAAGCGCGAAACGCAGAGGTTAGGAAAAGAGAAGGTGGTGATTTTCCTGTGTTTTTCCACCATCTTTTCTCTTTGTGAGTGTGAGTGCAGCTTTCTCTGTCTCTGTGGTCAGAGCAGGTTCACTTCTCATCCCAATGCCCACGTTCCCTCTCATCTGCCAGTCTGGATTAAAAAAAAAAGAGCTAAAATATGGGGAATACGTGGGACCGGCAGCCGAGATTTGTATTGTCGGATAGTTGGGGTTGTATTATCTTTCATGATTTTCAATAATGTGAGTTGAATAAGAATGAGAGTAATAAGAATACTTATAATTGGAAGAATAATAATAACAATAATAACCATAATAATCATAATAATAATAATAATAATTGAGATTCTGCCTAATATAATAAAACTCCACAGATGGCTTTTCTTTCTCACTGAATCAAGAGATGAATGCGAGCGCCGCACACTCGCCTCAACACGTCGTCAAGCTCGAATTTTGTTTGGCCGTCTTGCTCTCACATGGTGGGGGTTTATATTCAGCTGAGTGGCTGAGTGCCTCTGTGTCAGGAGGTGACGACAGTAAGAGGTTTGTCAGGAGGCGAGCGTCTGTAAATAATTTAACTAGGCGGGGAGGAAAGGGTCATGGCTCCTGCATACATTGGAGGAATCTGAAGACTCAGCTCGACAGAGTCCATTTATGTTTGAATTGGCCGAGTGTGTCTCAGGGAAAACATTTTGCATCTTCATATTTAATATTGCGTTTTCAACCGCACCGATGTGGCACTGAAGCTGCCCGATAAGTGGTGGCACAGGAGAACCTAAATGATACTTTTTGTGCAAAGGTACCGTCTCCATTATCTGCACACTCACTTTAGATGTACACATTTCAAGAACACAATTGTTTGAGTGTTGCAGAAAGCCTTTCGAAGGCTATTATATGCCACTATAGTCTACAACAGTGGCATCTGTTATTTCCCCATGCTCGCTTGCTATTATCTGTGCAGGTCTAATAAATCACATTGCAGTCTGTAGCGCGCCTCAGGCGGGGGTATAACAACACCAGTGTTGATACAGACACACCTATGTAGCTCCCTGTGATCCCTTTTATTCCACTCCAAACCTTAACCCCACGGCACCCGGGACGCGCACGCAGGAAATGAGCAAAACCACGTGCATTGAGGAAACGCTGCAGTGCTCATGGCTGTGGCGAATCGGTATTGTTACAGCTCGTCGTTTGACTCAGCTCTGCGTCCCCGTGCCGTTGCCCTGGTGGACCTTTGATGTTGGAAAATAAAACCCTGGGGTTCAGGATTAGTCTAATGCTGCTAATTAACCAAAGACAGAGGAGAGGAACGTGCTATCTGGTGGTAGATGTCTTGCAGCCCTTCGGCACCTCCGCTGCTGTTAATTGCCCGCGGGCGTTTGGCTTTCTCGCCCAGGAGTGGCCGGGGCTTGCGTCTCTCGAGCTGCCAAATTCTGATTATTGTTGTTTCCATCTTTCCAAGTTTCTCTTTTGCCAAGTGGCGTTTGAAACCAGATGTAAATTCACAGTGTTTAAAAATAGATACCGTGTTGTTTGACAAAGTAAAATATTTTGCATTTTGTCCACGCTGATTGATGGTTCGGGCATTAGCGTCTGTCTCTAAGCCTCGTCCGTTGTGCCGAGAAGCGGAGCATCTGAGTTGAAATAATTTTGCGCAAAACTTTCCAATCACCGCCCTCCGAAGTTTTCTGTGAAGGTGCGAAACCGCCTTGGCGATGTGATGCCAGCGCCTCGCAGCTTTGACTCGTATTTCTGCGACAATGAAGTCTCTGCGTGCCGGTCACCGGAGAGTACCGTGTGGCCGGGGGGCCTAATCCGGTTAACAATGTGTGCGTCAACTGTACTCCATCACAGGCAACGGTATCTGCCTCTCCTCAGGCTGCGAGACCGCAGTCCCGAGAACAGATGCCTGCCAGCTCCACCGTAGTCTCGGATCACGATGTCCTAATCCACTCCAAAGCGTAGCCGCAACATCCTCGGAGAACAAAACTTGCCCTTGGCCAGGACCGAGGGGGGAGCTCGCACCTGTCTTCTTGGTATGGTGGGTTTCCAGAAGGGAGGAACGAAATAAACAAAAGACGGGCGGTTTCTCCTCGAGTCTTTGCGGGACGCATTCAACACTGCATTCATCTTTACTTGTCCCCGTAAGGACCGCAGACGGAAGTGTAGATTATTTAAGGAATGCTTTAATAAATGAGATATTGGTGTACACCTTCTGCCATCGAGGGATTTCGATGGCCTATAACAGAAAAGGTAGGAAAAGAGTCAGACAAAATGGAATAGAATGTCTTTCTTTACGGTGTATGAGTGTACAGCCTCAAAATGTATCCGAGTTAACATTTATTTTTAGCAGAGGAGACACTCTGACCCGGCTGTCTATATGGTGGGGGGGACGAAAATGCCAGTTGTATCTTTAACGTCTCGCACCCGCACACATACCTTAAAGACTTGTTTGCTTTGTGTATGAAAACCCCCAGATTGATTTGAAACCAAAATTCCGGAATGATTGTGTCCCAATGTTCCATCCATGTTAGCGGTTGTGCATGAACAGTGCGGTCTATGCGGTACTTTTGCGACCGGACAAACTTTTTTAGACTCTCAGCGCTCATTCGCTTATCGATTACGGTCACTTGATGTTCCTCACAGTGTAACAGAAATCCATGTGCATGGAAAAGAAGTTCCTTCTTCGGCTGGTGTCAAGTAACCGGAAACTTGGAAATGACGGCGCAGGTATCGAGATTATTTCCCCATCTGTGTCGAATCTAGCGCTTATCGGAGTAGACGCTGATCTCAGTGTCTGCTCAGGCCAGACACTGTGGGGTAGATGGCACTTAATCAGAAGGGCCAATTTAGAGATTTGCTTCTCCGCAACCCCCCCACCCCCGGGGCATCTGGTGCCAATTTTCAGTAGGATTTGGACCAAATTGTGGCTGGAATGTGTGCATTATGATTCATTGCCCTTATCTGGCCATGCGTGTCCTCGAAAAACAACCTGTATATTATATATTTTGATCATTTCATATTTATTTAACACATTGCTCTTAAGCCTGGCGTGTTTCACACTTTGTCCTCGTAATCACTCAGCCCACTTTTAACGGAGGACACAATGGGTAGAAAAACACTCATTCGCCCCGTGCTTTTCTTTTCCTTCATGCTTTCATCCATTTGGCTCAATCATCTCTGCCTCGAATAGAACCTTTCAAGTCCTACTCCCCTGCACCTAAAAATGACCTGGGATATAGGATACAGGTCAATTAGAGGTGTTGCATTTTAAACTGAGGCAACCGCAGGGGGAAACTGGAAAAGAGTTGTCCTCTCCTCTTCTCCTTTCTATGCTTCGGTGAAGTTCTCTAATTAAATTGTCATTGCACAGACTGCTCTAGGGTTTGCGACTGTTTTAAATGCAGACGACTCAAATGATTTGTCTCCTGATTTCATTGTCTCTGTTTACTTGACTTTGACTATGTTGATGTGACAGTGTTGTGGCTCAGGAGGAGCGAAAGGCTTAGGGGAAGTGCAAATCAGAGAAAAATAAACAGTGTTTACACAAGAGTGCTCCTTGATGAATAATTAGTCTTTTTATGTTCTTGGAAGATAATGCAATTAGAGTATCCAATAATGATTAACTGACTGTATATGAAGCAGTTGCTGAAACAATGCCACTGCAATTCTTAAAGCGCCATTGGGACTTGAAAGATAAAAAATGGCGATATGGGGGATTGTGGGAAAGCATTTTAAGTGATAACCTATATGAGTCAACTTTTTTTTTTTTCATCATATATACTCAACTGAATGTCCTTACTTGTACATTCATTTTCATGTCATATTACTCCAGAGAAGCAGCAGACGCACAGGTCTCCGGGGTATGGTCGGAAAAATAAAGTTTATGGGTTGTAAATATCGTGGGAATGACCTTTCTTCAGTGTTTTAACCATCGGCCCGCGGTCTAAAGCCCAGAATTCCGGTCCCATTCCCACATTGAACCGCTGCAGACGGCACTTACAGAAAAAAAGCCTTGTGTAAAGTGGTTTGGCTGGGCGTACGAGCGTGTTTGCTAAAGCCTGGCCAGATCTGTGCTGTGGTCCGGAGGAGTGCGCCAAAACCAACAGATGGGCCGAGCAGAGGAAACGTTGCTGCAGTGTTTGTCCCGAACAACACGCCGAGCGGGTGTCCCCCCTCGGAGACTGACCACTTGGCCCCGCATCCACTGGGCAGATGCCAAGAGAGTCAAAGAGAGAGGGGAAAAAAAGAGAGAGAGGGAGCAGATAAAATGGAAGTGAGACGACAGGAGGCCACTGAGGACTGTTAAGCTGGGGGCCGCCTCTCTACCTGCGGAGATTATCAGACGTTGTGACTCCCGTTCCACTCCCCTTGCTCAATGCTGAGCAAGGGCCGCGCGAGGGGAAGCGGTGCAAAGGGGAGCCGCCTTCTCCCTCCCCGTAAACAGGATATAATATCTGCTTTTCATTATTGATGCCGGGCCCAGCCTGGCGCAGCAGAGTGGAGGGCGATAGAGCTTTAATCAGCAGATATGATTGCTTTGTACCCTGTCTGACTGCGCAGGCAGGGCCTCGTAGGGTTTTCAGGTCTTGCGGCTCATGACAACGAGCTGTCAACATAAGAAAAAGAGAAAGGAAAAGAAGTTAAAAGGTTGAACGATATCCAATCCATTAGCCTTTCAGAATGCTTTTCAAAAGGGGGAATATTATCTTTCCCTTTTGGGTTTAAATGCTGGCTCGTGAAGTATTGCTTAGTCAGGACGAGCATCTGCTCATTTCCCCCCTTGCTGGTAGGTGTGAAATCAGCATTCATTCCTAAAGCAACACCAAGATAAAACCGAGAGAGTAAAAGGGAGCCCTCGGTGGTCTCTTCCGAAACGTGCTTCTTGCCTCTCTTTTTCCGACCAATCATTTCCTTTGCCAAAATAATCAAACGCAAATATTTCCCATCAGCTCCCTGGGAGCGGGCTTGTCACTAATTAGAGATTTCGGGGACGTTAAGAATCCAACCAGGGACTGGAAATGTTTCCCTCGCGGGACTCATCTGGTTCCCACTGTTATTCTTGTACCGCCTGCACACTGAAGGAGGACTTTGATGTGATTCCTTTTTTTCTGGCCAAAATCTACCCCAGCTGTCTTTGCTGCATATATTAAACCGTATCTATATCACATGCTCTGTGCTGCAATTGAAGCGTTGCAATTCCTAGTTATAGCGTCTGACATAGGTTCCCACATCCCCTCATATGCTAGAGGCAATAAAATGCAGTGGGAGAATGAAAAAAGAAAAAAAATAAATAAAGAAAAAGTCTTGGCTCAGGCCCCGTTATGTCTTTGGAACACATCAACACCATCCAAAATGTCACGGGGGTTGTTTTCCCCGAGTGCTCGGAAACTGCAGTGGTAACAGTTGATTTTCAGATACTTCTCAGTAACTACCCAAGTATCTGAAACAGTTTCATTTGACTGGGGCCATTTCGAACCGCAACGTACTTTGATCTACCAATCTGTAACTGTGACGCACATCGCAGCACAACTGGCCCGTGCAACGAGCCACCAAAGGTTGTGCGAGTGGGTTTTTCTGCCTGTGTGTACTGGATCAGACTTATGCTCTCATTTTAACCACCGTTTCCCACTGGGCCCGAAAAGGAGGTGAGACCATTTCCATAAGTCACTGTTCCGTTTTCTAACTTGGTCTGCATTGCATTGCCGTGTTTGTGTCAGAGAAGGCATTTTATAACATTTGAATGATCAAATGCAATGAGTCGAACAGCGGGATGCCGCTTCGGTGATTGTTGAAATGTTCTGTAGGATAAGTTGTTCAAGTCTAAATCCTCGATTGCTTGAATTTGTGTGTAAAAGTGTGTACAGGTAGCCGCCCAACCCCTTCCGAGGTTTGTGTTTGATCCGCTTTACCGCACAATTTCCGCCACGCGTTCACTGCTATACTTTCTGCCACCGGCTCAACGTGCGGGGCTATTCACAGCGCTATCACCCTCGAATCCGGTCGCGGGCATGTGGCCACCCTTCTGTGTCCTGGAGTGAAACAGTGGTGACTCTGACAGCCTCTCACCAGGACGGGCTCTAAAGCTTCCATCCAAGGTGAAGGATCGGCGCTGTCGAGTGTGGAGCCCGTGCGTGTCAGAGCTGTCTCAACACAGATCAACCTCGCCTTCACCCTATCAGTACGTCTTCCCTAGGTTGTTGTCTGTATACTGCTGCTTGGCCAGCGTCAAGGAAACTCTTTCTGATAAATTCAAACATTTTTTTACTCAAACATTTCGGAGCCCTTACGAGTTTAATCATCGCAAATCAAATGGCCCCTCAGTCGTAAGTGGAATGGCGTGTCGTCCGGATTTTATACTGTATGTACTGTCATTCACGAGACCTATATCACGGCTGTGGCGAATCGAATTTGTATTAAATCTCAAATCTTTCTAAAATATAAGGTTACTGTCTAATCTGATGTGTTCATGTTAGAGAATCCACTTTTATTTTAAAATCCCATTCTGACAGGAAATTTTAGACACCGCTGAGCGCTTCACATATGCCCATCATCCTGAAATGGACAGAGGGTGTGCTTGTGCGTGTGTTTAATCTGGAGATGTGACACAGTGTGTAATTTCAGTCAGTTTGGTAAAATGAGACGACGTGTTCATTATAGGGTGATTTTCTCACTTGCTGTAGATAACAATATTAATCAAAACCATACGGCAGCGCTTATAGGCCTCACTGAAGTTTTTACAGGTGTGACATATCCGTTTAATTCCATTTTATCGTTGCAGAATATTTCTTCATTTGAAATGTTTAACTTGTTATATAAATTTATAATTTTTTAATAGAGATACTTACATAGTTTTTATTCTTCATCCCACCCCTAGCTAAGATATTTGGGGGAAGCTACGGGATGACTTCTCCTTGATCTTTATTTTGGGATGAAAACTAGCCGCTGTCGGGTTCAACGGCAGGTCCTTATTCATGTCAAGAATCGGTGCAGGTCACGACACTGATGCATCCCTCTCTTTTGGGTAGGACATGCCTCTTATTGAGATATCACCGACCGCTGAGGTAATAGCCTCTCAAGGCTTCCCTCTTAAACCTTCTTTCCTTGCCGCTGTCAAGCCCACGGTTTTAATGGCACCTCTCGACCAGATTCATAAAACACCCCCCAGGTGTGAGGTGGACACTGAAGGCATGAGGTGCAAAGTTGAAGTTGAGTGCATTGATGCTTCTCACTGTATGGCGAGGCGGAATTCATTTCCCTCATACACTTAGTGCGTTGACTTGGGCAGCCAATGTCGGTTATCTCTCTACAGAGGCGGCAATTTCCCCGGCAACGTGAAACCGTGTTTGTTTAAGAGCTCATCTGGGATTATTGGCTGTCATTATGTCAGTGGGAATCATCAAGCCGGTGTGTGGAAATGGCCTAAATGGATTTTGTGCATTAGCCGTCATACGGGGAATTATGTCGTTGGTATTTGATAGGTATGGTCAACACAATTTTCAAACCAGGGGGGTAAGGCTGTGTTATGAGACGGCCGCGTGCGAGGGTTCAGATAACACTTAACATGGAAATCCCTCACTTGTACACGCTCCCCCTATCTCTCTTGTTTTCCTTCTTTCGCAGGCGGGGGGTGGGTTTGGCTGATTCTGTTTGTTCTCGTGAAAGCGCCACTTATTAGACGTGACAGCGTGGGTCTGTCTCGGTGCACGACGGTGATAACGCCTGAGGAGATTACGGTGTCTGATGCTGACTGCATGTGCCCTTTTTTTTTATTGTAGCACCACCGGCCTCTTCGTCAGATGTCCGTCCGTCCTGAATGGGGTGTGACACCCACGTTGTAGTGGGGAGCCTAATGCGGAGCCCCGCTACAACGGGGGGGGGGGGGGTCTGTCTATACTTGTGAGGACATGGTGCATGCCCTGGGGGGGGAGCTCCATAAAACCAAATAAGGTACGACGTTTCGCCACCCACACATCAGCCACAGCGGTGGGAGTGAGGCTCGGGCCAATTTCTGCCACAGGTAGAAGCCAGATGCTGTTGAAGGCCGAACCACAGAAATAGTCTTATTGTACGTGCCAGTGGTGTCTTCCAACACCCTGCCAATCACGCGGAAGGAAACACATTTTTGATACAGCGCTTCCAGCTTCACAGGCTTCTCCTGGGGGGTGCAGAGCCAGGCAGTGCCGGGCCCTCCCTGTAATTCACCTGCGGAGGCCCGGCGGAGAGCTGACCCTTTCCCCCTCGACGTCACAGCTTTGACTGACAGGCAGATATACTCATGCAGAGGCATACCCAGAATAAACATGGCTGGCTCACTGAGCACTGGAAACCATGCACAGCTTTTCCTGCCCTTGGGACGGGTGCCGTTTCCAAATACAGACGAGTGGACGCGTCAATCATGCAATTCAAAAAATTCCCGAGGATTTGTTTGCTGTCGCACGAGCACCCCAGGAGCAAGCTATGTGTACACACACACGCGCGCACACACACACGCACACACTCACACAGCACATCCTTGTCTGTCTATACTTGTGAGGACATAGTGCATGCCCTAGCCTCCTACCTGACCTTAACCATTACAACTAAATGCCTCCAACAGTGAGATTAAGATAAAGTATACTCACAATGCCTAAATGTCCTCAAAACATTGGTTTTGAACAAAAACGGTGTCCTCTCAACGATAGAAAAACATACACACACGCGCACACACACAAGCACGCGCATACGCAGACACAGTATTGTTCACTGCGGTATTTATGTCAGTTCGTGAGGCTCCTCTGTCTTCCTGAATGCTAAACGGAGATAAGCTAATTTTCCTGAGCCGATTATCAGCTTCACAAACAAGTGGGCCGACCACAGCGAGTATTCAAACGGAGAATAAATTGAAAGAGCAGCGGAGAGGGGAAGAGGACTGTTTAGTTCCCCCCTCCTACGCAGCTGGAAATGGATCCCGGCGGCGGCGTTTCTCTCCGGCTCCGTCCCGAGAGCCACCCGGCTGTGAGAGGCGCACGCTGCCGTTTGCCATACGTTGGTTTGTCCTGTAACTCAATAGATAGGCAGCCGATAGGATGGCTTTTAGAGAATTCCACTGTAAACAAAAGTTAAGTCCTCTCTCCGTACGGCTTTGGACACTAACCTCAGCCGCTTGGATCAACAGATAGTTTGTCTCGCGCTCGCTCTTTGCCCCCAGATAGCCGCTCTCTTTCATACGTGTAAAGCATTAGACTGTTGCCGTTTCCATAGCTTGTGTATACAGCACAATTTCCCCTCGCTGGAGTCTAAAAGTCGTAAGGGCGACATGACCGTATTTTCCCCTCACTCGGTTTTATTGCATTAGGCTGGAGTGAAATGTTAGACCTTTACTTGGGCTTCACAGTCGTCATAAAGTCGACTGTAAAAAAGGCTCCAGTCAACTTCTCTGCCCTTAAGCCTCTATCTTTGTCCTTCTCCCCTTGAACTCTGCGATGGAGTTTATTTAATGATTCCAACATATATATAGATATTGTTGTGAGGTCTTCACGACCTCCAACTGCTTTTTCCAGAGTAAAAAATATGCAAATCTATGCAGCATGGACACATATAGTTTAAGTGTCGTGACTTTCAGTGGATGGCTGCTTGTTTTCCATCCGGAGTGAGGGTTTGCCCGACGGTGACTTAATCCAGGGGACATTTACATTTGTAAATAGCACAAAACTGACAGGCTCCTCCACAAATGAGCGAGTGTGCTGTCCTATCAAATGGCGTGATGGCTGCTAGTAGGGAAATGGGACGTGTTAGGGGCATATGAACTGTATAGGCCCGCTGACAATGATGAATGTTGCCTCCCAAATACAGTATAAGTGATTTCCTCTGCTTTTATTTATTTATATACCTCCTGAAATTGGGGCCGTTTTTTTTTTTTTTTTCCCCAATTTGATTTGGAGGCTACCGTATGGGAAAGGAGAAGGGGGGGCGGGGGCAGCGCTGCACGAAGGACACTCGCGTCCTCGTGTGATGGTTCGTTTTTTTTTTTTTTTACAAATGGGCTTCTGTTGGATTGCCTATAACAGCACAAGGGAAGTGTAAACATTGACCCTCTGCGTCACCAGCCCAACTCCCCCGGAGTTATTACGGGAAAATATTGAGTGCGGGGGACACTGTTTTGCTGTGCCCATTCACAGTAAACAATATCTAAATGCAGTGTGTCCAGAAAGCATCGAGGGCTCATTGTTCATTCTAAAGGGCATCAAAACACAAAATAAACACTCTCACTTAGCGACAAACGTTTAGCCTGTGATCATGGATCATTAACGGAGAAACTATTTTACATTGTAAGCAGATTTGTGTTGTGCGGTACATTTAGGTCCTGTCCTCGGAATGTTGTTCGAATGGATGTAGCTGCATCAGGCATGTTGTGTTGTAGGAGCCAGGGTACTAAAAACACATTTTTGTAGTTGCCACTTTACTTCATAAAATTGTTTTATTGGCCCTGATGTGTTAATGGTGTTTACAGGGTTGGGATTAACGCAAGCTGTCAGTGTTGGCGGTGTCACTGAGTAGGTTTCTTCAAACCTGGTTTATGCCTCCATAAAAAAAAATGGCAATTATTTGCATATAATAGAGTTTGCCTCCAAGACGGAGCTCTGAGGAAGCTGCAGCATGCTGTAAGGTCGGGGCTCTGAGATTTAAAAAACATGTTGTTCCACAATCCATTCTCACTTGTTTTCCATAGAGGTGTGTTATTTGCCTTTTAAACTGATTGCAGAGTCCTTTTGGAATTTCACATCATGTAATGGGTGTAAGGGACTAATTATCAGGCAAGTACACGTTTTATTTGCCTGGTTGTTTTACTTAACAGAGAATCAAGCAATACATTTGAGTGATTTTTATTCATTTTGTTGCGTAAACTCAAGTCAGAATAAAAGCAACAGGCACCAAGGACCCAGGCAGGCACAGAAATATATATTGAGTTAGGATCGTAGGAACCAGCATCTTCCATTGTACAGTCAAATAGAAAAATACATGGAACACACTGCTGAAAGTTTAAGTTCTGCAACTGAACTAAATATTGAAATACCTCCATAAATATGTCCACAAACAACAGTCCTGCATTAAAAACAGACTTCTTTCATGCCTTCAGGCTTTTTTTTTTAATATAATGTTGCTTTCTTTGTGTCAGTGTTAATTTCATAATACATACAGGCAGGCATTTTTACCTCCTCTGACTGTACTATGTCTCATGCTGATTAATGGACTTCACTTTTTCTGGATATTCATTGAGAGGCAGCACAGTTGTAGTATAAAGTGAATAGGTCAACACACATACTCTCTATTTTTGAAAAAGTCAAAATGAAATTAATATTTATCAAGCCTTGGTCACCTGCCAGCAATTGTAGGTGAAAGTGTGAATGTTGCTCGATTAATCACTGTGTCAGAGTTACTCGCTTTAGATTTGGAGTTATCCGGTTAAAATTCACACGCTGTTCTTTACCTTTCCCCCCAGTCTTCCCGCCCGCTCTCCCACTGTGCTGTTTATGCATCACCAGCGGCCTACTCCTCCTCTCACGGAGGCGCTGTGTTCATGTACGTCCCAAACGCTGTCACTCTGTGTGATGATGTGTTGTGCTGCTCTGACAGACTGCCATGGAGCGTATCCATCCCAGGTACGGGGCTCCATACCTGCAATGGATATGCTCCACAGGCCCAGCCCATTAACACATCCTCACACTGATCCATAAATCACTGTCCAAGGCCCCCTCAGACGCTCCCAGCGTGTTGGAACATTTTGGCCTCCTACACTGTTCATATATGAACCACTGTAGATAAATCAGGTCCTGCTCTCCAACGACTTTCCTTACCTCTCCGCTTCTTTCAATTTATCTCATATCCTCTTTCCGCCTCTGAAATGTGTGTTTTCCCACGATCATAATAAGTATAATTTTACTTTTATGTTTTGGCCTTGCACTCTTATCTTGGCTTGCAAGACGCCGGGGTTGGGGGAGGCAAATTTCATGGCTAGTCTTTTGTGAAGAATTTTAACATCTGCTAGAACGAGTGTGGAAATAATCTTTGGGGCTGGCTCATTGTAATCGCAGCGAGGCCAAAAATGAGAAAAGGAAGAATAGGAAAAAAAAAAACACAACACGGTTAATTAATGCGCGAGTTTCACAATCCTCGTGTCAGCATGTCTCTTGAAGTGCCACACTTGCGGTTCTCAGACACAGAAGCTGCCGGACCCTCTCATACTCATGAAGACGCAGTCAGCCAGCCGTGCCCCAAAGTCTGCTCGCCCCCTGTCAAAGAAATGGAGTAGTTGTGGGTGGTGTGATGAAGCTTTATCCTATCCCCCCAACAAATGAACTCATTAATGATTGATTTAGATTGAACATGTATGAAGAAACCATTCATCTATTCATGAAATCTCATTTGTCCTGTTTTATAGAGTGATGCTTTTGACAGGATTTAGCAAAATGGGAAAACCCAATCGTGCAGGAAAGATAGTCTTTTTTTTTTTTTTATATCATTTTTTTTATTAATGCCTTTCACTCCGGCTGCCTTACAATCCTTCCAACACAAAGGAATTCGTTTTAGATTTTTTTTTGCCTCATAGAAATGATGATGGGTGCTGATTGGAACTGCTCTTGAATTGAACTGCAAGATATGCCATTTTATGTGATTATCCTTTTCACATTCTTTGTACCACAACTTCAGCAAAGTTCCCGAGTTTCTATTCAGTCTCGTGTCACTCCCATTAAAATGTTTTATTTTTCATTCATACCTTCTGCGCTTGGCAAAAAACGCGGGACAGTGAATGTGAGCGAGAACATGAAGTGTTCCGTGGGAGACGATCTCTGTTGATAGCGGTCCCTTCTGGAGCACTGTGAATGCCAGCAGGAAGAACACTGGATGAAGAAGAAAAATCGGAAATGGGAGTGCGTGCATTGAGGAAAAGTCCCGAGTGGAGGCGGAGCGACAGGGGGGCTGTAAAATTTGAAAGAAAATATGCCAGTTCATTATACACGTACATTTGAGAGACTGAGTGAAGAAAGGGGGAAAGAGAAATCTTTTCTCCGGGGCTAGGAGGCAGCCAGCCTGGGCATGGCCGCACCCTGTCGTCTTCACGCAGAGCAACAACCCTCAGTCTGTCGACACAAGTACACAGCATGTCATCACTGATAAAGCCCTCCGTGAAAGCCAACGCAGTTTAGTTCATTGGGATGAAAAAAAACGATAATGTAGCGGTGGCCAGATCAGAGAAGAAAGGGTCTCGGCTTCAGAGCGGCGTTTTCACGCTGCGGCGCTGATTGCTTTCCTTCGCTCGTTTGTTTGTAAAACGTACATTAACAGGAAAACGCTGGGGCATTTAGACGTGCTCTTTAATGGAGAGGACCCCATTATTTCTTTTTTCACAGAGGCAATGTGAGATAATATCAGCTATTACATTTTCTCAGAAGTCCTCGCGGCCTGTGGACAAAGAAAAGTGGCTCCTTGCTGCCGAGTGCGAGTGCGCCTGTAAGGGTGCCATTGTGCCGCCTCGGTCTTCGCGGCAGTCCAGTACCAGCAGATGGGGAAAAAATAAAAAATAAAAAATGGGGTCTGTGTGCGCGTTAAAGGATTTTTTCAAATTCACTTTGTTAATCGTAGCTGGGTCCTTTTGTTTGTCCTCCTTCCCTCGAAATGTATCACCGCCGTACCAGTGTTATGTGTTCTCCGACGGTTTGAAGGACAAGTTCATCGTAATTCGGGAGACTATAAGCCTGATGGCTCTGACAGTCTGAGGCTTCTTTAATGGCTCATTCTGGGAATCAAACGAAGCAAAATGTCTTCTCATAAGTCTGTGAAATAACTTGCCTGCTCGGCCGGTAATTACATTTCAGAACCATTACCAGCCGGCAGATTCGCAACTGTCCGATGACATGACCCGCCGCATTGCCACACTGTACTCCGCCAGTCAGTGTAATGTTTGGTACAATGCGGCAAATATTATTACCTCGCCGAAGTGCATGGGCAAGTCAGCAGTTATTACGCTTCTAAGGATCCGATGTCGTTCGCTATTCTCAAAGCACCCCAGTCTTGGTAGAAAAAGAAAGTTCTAGATTTGTATTTTTTTTGAGTTATTTTATGCGGAGTTTCCCTTTATTAGTCCAAAGACACGGTTTGGGTGAGTTGAAGCGTAAACCTGCGTATTCAGGGTTAAGCATACACCAAGACTTTGGCTGTGTGTGTGTGTGTGTGCAGCTGCCTTTCATAAACATGCCTTATATCATAACTCATGTCGAGGTGAGCTCCGCTCCTCCCCTGACCCGCGACGAGCGAGCGGCAGCCGGGCCGACTGTCCGCCGTCGTCTATATTTGCGTTTCCGGCATCGGTGTCTCCGTCGGCTCTTTCTGCGCCTATCATGATGAAGGAACGGGCAGAAGATAAGATTCCGCGTAGCCTCGTGCGAGCGCGGCCGCGTGGGCTGAAAAATGTGTGTTCCAATGAGTTTTGACATTCACTTCGCTGCATGTCCAAACTGGTAGCACGGCGCATTATTCACTCATAATGCACTCTTTGTGCAATGCTAATGCCGTCTCCCGGCTCCAAATGCCAACAACATTTTAGCACACTTGTCACTGCATAACCCAATTTAATACCAGTCAAAATGTTGTCGCGAAAGAGACCGCCGTTCAGGACATTAATGCGTGCGGGTGTGTACTCTTGTGTGGCGTGTCTGGCAGGGGAGCACTAACGACGTTACAATAAATATCTGCAAACATTTAGAGAAGCAAACACCCTCGACTATCCACAAGCTTCTCGCGAATTTTGCCGGGACACACTCGCGACGTGTCCGGCGGAATTACATTTCTCTGATGTGAATCACAGACTCCGAGTGTTTTTCCATTACATCTGATGCAGCTTCCAGGCACGGATCATGAGCCGCGGGACGTAGAGTTTCACTCCTGACCGATTGGCGCAGGTCAGTGTCGGCCATGCAGGGAGCGGCAAGCAGATGCTTGGCGAAGGGATCTAACATTGCGACGGGGGGAAAAAAAAGAGACTTTCTCATTCTCTCCCACATTATCAGCATTCACATTACAGGCTCATTAACAAGAATAATGGAGCTCAATAAAAGCAATCAGGCTCTGAAATAAACTACAATTAAACAACCTTATTTTTCCCCATTAGATGAGGAGCACCCCTCTGGGCCGGGGGTGGGGGTGGGGGTGGGGTGGGGGATTGCTTCAGTCTTTGCCCATCTGCTGCAGACAGACATGAATTGCCGAGCCTGCCTGACAGCCACATACTGTAACACTACTATAACACCAGACCAAGGCACACAGGACAAAGGGGGGGATTTTTGAGTGTTGCCGCTGTTTGAGGACAAACACGTCGCAAAGCTTTTAATGTCTAGTTACGCTGCACAAACACACTGTGTACTGTTGTCTTTCTGCGGAGTGTCATTCCCCCCGTAAATCCACCCAAAGCCCCGGCATGGAGCGCAGACTGTAGTGTGCAAACATGTCGCGGGGCTTTGCTTTCGGAGCCGCAGCCCCAGGAAAAAGGCCCGCCTGCTCGGGGAGCTATAATTTAATTGAGGGATTAGCATTACGGTGTAGGATATGATATACTTCTTTCAGCACCTGCCATTTAACCTTGCTGGGGGGGGTGTGCAGTACTTGCAGGAGCAGGGAGAGAGGGGTGAGCTTTAATCGTCAACATGCCGGGGCCCTGAACGCTGGCTTTCAGGCCCCCCTTATTGATTCCAACAGATGGCAGGAGCAGAGAGCTTTTCCGCTGACTCCATGCCCAGATGAACAGCAGCGGAGGGCCTGCCATGGCTTCATTAAATATTCACTCACAGTGACAACACACCAAACATTAAGCACACATAGACAAGACACAAAAGAACCACAAGAAAAGTGCCACTTTGCAGCGCCCAGAGCCCTATCCAAGTTAGAAGACTTGTTTTTACCTCCTTAGCAAGTCTTTTTTTTTTAAATGTTAAACAGCCAGCAAGCCTGGCTTCCATAACTCACTAAGCTTTGATAATAGGAATTCTATTCATTATTCATTCTGAATTTACTGATTAATTTTTCCTTTAATTCTTTCTGTTTCTACTTGAGACGGATCATACAGTTGCCAATGTGTTCAGGACAATTATCATTATCAATCAGCCTTTTCACTCATGTTGTTTCAGAGGAACAGTAATTTAGCACTTCATGAAGCGGGGACGGAATGAGCTGTGATGAGCCTTGGGAGAGTCTGACGGCCGCTTAGTCTTTGCGACGAGCCGTTGTGCATACAAAGCGCTCCCTCTGAACTCGGACCACCTGAGGATTTGTTTATGTTTGCAATTAACGGGAGGAAAGCGGATTGTTGGGCAGGTCAGCAAAATAATTACAGGGCCTCGGCAATGTCAGGCATCACATTAGGCCACATCAGCACCTGTCTCCGCTGTCCGGAATTAAATATGAAAACATGCAAATGAGGCTTGGTGGCGAGACGCGCCAAACCTGTAGCACCGCAATGACTATCTCCTTTCGATGCAGTGCCACTAGTTTGTGATCGCTGCTATTTATTCTCGTAAAGTGTATTTCATTGTGGACTGATATTTCTGGATCTAACCATTGTGAGGTGACAAAATGATGCTAAACCACAAAAAGGAGCGAAAAGTATAGTAGTAATAATTGGAAAGGATTTTGTTTTGTTATTTTTGGGGTAGACAGCTTTGCATTGCACGTTTACTGTGGTGAGGGTGGCAGCGTGTGTCTCGTGCTGCAACTGAATCGTGTCTTCACACTTATGGCTTCGCAGTTGGAGTCCCACATGAATGTGCACGTCAAGTATTTATTCCAACGCAGTGTAACCGATCACATTAAGTGAGGCCCACTGCCAAATCACACATCAGTCAGTATTCCCAGTAAAGGCTTCCCGGCACATGAATAACGAGTATTACTCAATGAAACTCAAATGGTGTTATTATCAACATTAAGAACAGCGTGTCATTGAACCACATTTTCCAATCATGGAGATGTAATGTTGAAATTTGAAAGGTTGCGCCCCCCCCTTGTCGTTTATTTGGCAGATGTGGTAAAACAGAGCTCGGAGCTCATTTAATTGTGCACGTCTGTTCGTGCTAGATTCTTTCAATGTGTGTCTGAGAGGACGAGAGGAGGAGCAGGAGAGGGGCGCTTAAGGAGACACAAGCTTTGTAAACACATACAGCTGTATCCTCTCAGAGCGCACCCCGCGGCTGTCCCCTCGTCTCCTCCGTGGCTTCACGTGGTGTATTTCTGTCGCGATACGGGCCGACCAAAGTCGGGGCTTCAACCGCAGTTATTAGCCCCGCGCTTTTCTTTTTCTCCCTGTCTTGTTATCTCTTTCTACCTCTATTTGTTTGGTTTGGGGGGGCGGGGGCCCACAGTTTTGGTCGAAACTGAATGGGATTCTTTTTTCCCTGTTTTGTTTCGGGTCTCATTTTGTCCGAAGGACACTCTGTTTCTCCTCAGATATGTTGCGCTGCAGGAGCACAGACAAGACACCGACCCGCGAATAAATGTCTCCTATCGAAATGCCCTGTCAGTGGTTGTCGTGGTTGTGTTTTCTTTGTGTTTCTTCAAAAGCCAGGACTTTGTCATGCTGCGGTGGATCGTGAACGAGCAGCTTTCCTCTTAGGGCACCGTGCCCCTCTCCTCTCTGGTTATCTTGGTTCGGATGTCTCCCTCTCCAGGATCACCAGACTGTGCAGCATAAGTCTGATTGGCAAAGCATAGCTGCCGCAATGTGTTTTCCCTTCACGCCGAGGTGGTGAGTGTGAAGTGCGAAACAAATACACATGGAAATGGCAAACGGTGAGGACGGAGACGGAATGAGGTGTTACAATTTCTGGGGATTCAGTTCTCCCGTTCACTGTGGTCAACTGTTGGATATTAGCATTTTTTTCCTCCTTCGAACAGAACCGTTCGAAGGCGTTCACCCCAAACTGTGAGAACTGATTCCACCGTGACGTGGTTTCTATTTCGCGTAAAGTTTAGCATAGAAAGCGAGAAAAAAAAAGGGACCCAAACTAAATTTGAGGAAAGCACTTTTATGAACCTATTATCACAATAAAAGCAAATTGCCATTTAGCCTGTCAACAGATGGCTATTTTGGTATTATCTTTCTAGGTTGGGAAGGCAATCCTTTTACTTGGGAGTGTCGTTTTACCCAAAGTTAAAATCCCAATGCGGTGTGTAGCTGTGTCTGCGATAGTGAACACAGCAGATGTGATCTTGCAGAGATGTCCTTTGTGAAGGCTACTCTGGGCTTCTTCTTTTTCCCACTAAAGATACTCTTCTGGGGAATTAGGCCCCAAACAGAACCCATCAGTTTTTTTTTTTTGCACGGGATACAATCGCCTAACACTTTTGTCTTCTTCTTCTTTACTATCCAAGCTTAAATAGAGAGATGGTGTCCTCTTTTCAACGCTTCATTTGTCCTAATGCCTCTTTAAATAGCAGCTAGCCATAGAGATGGACAAGTATTCTCGTGGAACTGTTATGTGCGATAAGTAGCTTCTCATTCGACCGCCCTTGCAGACCAATTATAAAGCAGTAACAGGGCAACACCTCTTCAGTCTCTCCGTTATTGAACCTCTCCGGTCCCTCCCTCGGTTATTTCCCTTTTTCGTCTCCGTTTCCCTTCGCCGCTCTGTCTTCCTCTCTCTCCCCCTGCGGCGACGGGCAGAGAGGGCGGGCGTGGCGGCGGCCAGCCCGAGTGTCCTTTAGTGTCCGATAACAGAGCCTTCCCATCAGCTGCCTGTCTCTGCCAAGCAAGGCCTGGCTAATGGATTTGGCTGGCAGGCATACAATCCCTTCATCCCAATTCAGCCACCCTGCTCTCTCCCACACCGCTCAATTATTCAGTCCCCACTTCTATGCAAATGCCTTCCGATTGAGGGGGGGGGGGGGGGGGGGGGGGGGGGGGGGGGGGGGGGGGGGGGGGGGAATAAATGCAATCGTTTTCGTCTCGTTGTTATGTGTGCTGATGCGTGGGACTCCGGAGACTCGTCGCCTGTGACACGCGGTGTGGCCGGTGAGACGGAGCGTGCCGCCCGCTCGCCAATCCCTCATCTCCTTCCTCGGCGAAGCTCCATCAGACCTGAACCATTAGGGGCTGATATATCGAAAGCGCCCGCTCACAAGTGGTAACACTCTCTGGCAGTTCCCTAGCAACCGCTGCAAGCGCTGGTCTCTTTCAATGTAATGCTCAGTTGCTTAGCTACAGAGGCTGACAAAACTACACTACTGGCTGATCTCCCCACGGAGTCGAGGGCCAAAAATCAGTGGTATCATTCGGAAAGTGGATCAATGGATGGAGGCACGCAGCAAGAGATGTGTCACGTCGGATACTGGCTGCAGTTGAAATGCACCTGAAATCTCCCATGTCAGTGTTAAAGGTTAAGAAGGCGACACCTGACTTCGGAATCGGAATGATTGCGCGGTGGAAAGCGAGCATCTGCCTGATTACGTTTGTGTATGCGTGTTGCTCCTTGGGAGTCGGAGGGTGAATGAAGGGCAGTGGGTGCAGGGGAGGAGAGGGTGGGGGTGGTGGTGGTGGGGGGGGGGGGGGAAGGTTTCGGAGGACTGTGTAATTAAGGCACATAAAACAGGGGGGGGGGGGGGGGGGGGGGGGGGGGGGGGGGGGGGGGGGGGGGGGGGGGGGGGGGGGGGTGAAGGTTTCGGAGGACTGTGTAATTAAGGCACATAAAACAGCCAGCCTCACCGGCAGCAGGAAGGTGTGCTGCTGATTTAGCCCTTCCCCTCCATGCCGGCCACCTGTTAAAGGATTTATTTTCCCAGGTCACCGGTGGGAGCCTGCCATCATCAGGCAACCTGCCTCTTCCTTTGACGCGGTGGGAGGCCAGGCCAAAAAAGAGGGCGAAGAAAGGGGTTATACGTATCATATGGCCAAAAAAAAAGGCGACTTTGTTTTGTTTTGGCTTTTTTTCATTTCGAGCTTCGATTACCAGCTCAGAGCAGAGTTCGGAGATTTTTTTTTTTGATCTTAAGTTACATTTTCGAGAGGTGTGTGTGTGTGTGGGGAGGGGGGGGGGGGGTCTTCCTTTGGGGGGGGGGGGGGGGGGGGGTCTTCCATTTTTCCCCACTGTCCAATTGCGTTGAGAACAATGTGCTAGGGAAACTTCCCCCTTTAGTCATCTGGGAGACGTTGTGTCCTTCCAGTGGCCTAGCTCAGCAATGTCACCCCCCCCCCCCTCACCACCACCACCACCACCTCAGCAGATGCTTAAAGGAAACACCAGCAAGTGCATTTACCCCCGTTTCACACTCTCATATTTCATTTTCGTGTCCACCGAGGTTATCTTTCCATTTTCTTTCCCGCTGCAGATATGGCAAAGTGAAGTGGCGACGTTATCTGTTTATTTATGAGAACCGCAGTAAGCGCAAACGTGTTTACCATAGCCACAGATCTGTGCGTATTCAAGAAGGAGAACGTCTCTGAGGTAATTTCATGAAACCGTGGTTAGGTTTGTGCTAACAAGGCCAGGGTAGGCCCGCCCCCAGATGGCGGCGTGTCTCTGGCCCCCTGAGAGGCGGGCACCGCCGGGCACCGCCAGGCAGTGGCGGGGGCCTGCTACAGCCAAAAATAATTAAGCACGCTGTCACGGGCTTTTCGCTGTATCCGCACAAAAAATATCATCCAAGTCTCAACACGGGGAGAAGGCCCCTGCCTCCAGTCTTTTCCTTTTTCCCCGAGGCTCACAAACACAAACACCCGCACACCCAGTGCAGCACTCACTGTTTATACATGATGTCAGTGCAGAGGCGGTCTTTGATCAAGTGTCTCCGAGGAGCAGCGCTTTGTGACATTAGATTCTCCTCGGCCTGTAACGCCTCCTTTGTTATTGTTACTGTACGCTTTATCGGAAACTGCATAGAACCAGATCTAAAGATTACACTTGCTTTTGTTTGCTAAACATACACTTCAATTCACGCTCATGCATTTGTATAATATGACACATGTGCATTTGCCTCCTTGCAGCTCTAAACTAATTACGCTGTGTTGCATCGCAACCCACAGGCGCGAGTTCCCGCCTGGCCGGTGTTTCTATGCCAGCCAACATTGCAATAAGAGGACATAGATCACGCAGATCAATGTTAATAAGGTGCACATTGAAATGCAATGTTTAACATGATTTCCACCTTATTAAGGCTGTCGAAGGCAGCGGACGAAAAACAGGAATCCGCTTGCTCCTCTGCAACTGCTCCTCCACTGAATGATTGAAGGCTGCCTTGGACCTGTGGATTTACCTCGTCTCCTTTTATGCTGCATTCTTGCGGTACACCGCATTACTAACGCATCAAAGCGTCTCGCAGTGGGAACACAGCAGCGTGTGGTATGGCGTCTTTTTTCGCACGTCGTTTTAGAGAAGCACCGTGACTCATGACTAACAACAAACTGTGCCGTGCCTTACGCCCGGCATTACTACGCGGAAAAGCAAAGATGGACATTGGAACCTTTTGGCGATTAGAGATTAGAAATTCCAATCATTTCTCGTAGGCAGGCAGATGTTTTCACAGGCCGAGCTCCAGACTCAGACGATTTACCTTCCCACTAACCCCTCACTGTGTAATGTAAGTTGTAAATGCACCCACATCTTACTGCTCGCGTCGTCTTCACCACCCTCGCCTCGCGGAGTTACATAACCGTCATCTGCAGGGCTTCAAATTGTAAAACCCATCTGCATCATCATTTATCCCGCAGCGCGCAGGCGGACCAACACGTGCCGTCCAATCTTTGGATTCTGCCCTGTCTCCCCGATCAGCTGTGGAGCACTATTTTCAGCTCGACAGCACTGATGTGTGCAATGTTTTCCACCTGCTCTTCATCATTTCATCTCATATCCAGAGCGCATTCCCTTTGAAGACGTGCTATCTGCCTGATGTGCCTGTGTGCTTTTGGCTGCTTTTGGGTGGATTTAAGAGGTTATTTTTTTAATTTTATTTTTATGTTTTTGCCTCTCTGCTTAAAAAAACAATCCTCTCAGCTTTTACAAGCCTTCTGTTGATCCGATTACCCAGACATATCTGAAACAGTGCTCTGCTCTCATACCTGATGAAAACAAACTATTCATAAACCGCCATTGTTTGGAAGGGCACCTTTGCGATAACATAAATCTCACTTAGTTTTCCCCTAATAAGAAAAGGAGTGATTGCTATGTATAACTCCAACACGTGAACGTTTTTTTTTTGTTTATTTTATTTATTTATTTATTTTACAGATATCATGTTTTTCTGCCTCTTTCCATTTCTCCGTGCTGTTTTTTGGTGTCCCTTGATGTTGGGCTTAAAACCGAAATCAGATGGTGAGGCATGTTTTAAAGGTCACCGTGGTAGTAGTAAGCATCTGCTGGATCTGGCAGAAAGGGAGACCTGCCTGTGTGCTTCCAGGCTCCAGGCTAAATGGTTTCTCTTAGCTGGGGTGAAACTGATGGCTGATTGCTCAGCTCGGCCTTCTGCCACCTGGAGGTAAAGATCATTTCCCCGTTAGTGCTGGTGTGTCTTCTATCCACCACTAAGCTCCCGTGACCCTACATCTTGCTCTCCAGGGTACGGGTCATCTAAAAGAGCCAGCCTTTGCCATTTTTCCGGTGCCAACTCACAAGTTCTCCCACGCCCTGACCTACCTACTCCGACAGCAAACTGAGGCGCTTTCTGTCATGTCAGTCTTTCGTCGTACCCCCCCATTACCTTATTAATTCCACATTTTTGTGAAAGTGACATGTATGCGGCTCTCGTTGCCAAAACACTCGCGAAGGACAAGACGCGGTTGTGCAAAAAAAACAAAAAAACACCGCGACTGCTACGAGTTACGGAGGCTGGGGGAGGGAACGAGGACAGATTGCTGTCCGTCATGCCGCTGCGCTCAGGCCAGCGCTGCTCACGACTGCTCGCGTGTGTGCTCCCGCTACGCGGGGCCTCCCATGTTTGTTGAACATATGGAAATCAAGCGCTCGCCCTAAAGTGCACTGTGCCATCAGTGCCGATTAACGCAGGCCTGCCGAGAGATCCAGCGGCACTCCGTTATCTCCTGTTTGCTCGGCTTATCTGATGCACTCTGAGCCGTGGCCCTGCAAGGCCAATAAGTTGCCGTCTCTTCATCTTGGCCGAAAATGAGACGAGTCCTCTCCAGCAAATGCCTTCCTTCTACACATCTAACCTCTCCGCCGAAATTCAATTTTTCTGTGAGGGAAAACTTTTTCGCTCTTTTTTTCTTTTTTTTCTTTCTTACATTTGACACGTGACGTAGCCCGTGTGATGACACGACCAGATAGCTAAGCCGGTCGCAGGAAAGGGAAAAAAGAGCATTAATTATCCATTGTTTGAAACAGTCACTTCAGCGTTTTTTGCACAGCCTTCCGCGAAGCGGTGGCAAGGTCAGACTCTTAGTTTAGCATAAGCGCCCAGAAACAGACCCCATAAATGTACATGTTTCAGCATTTCCCATGCCACTAAAAGGGAAGAGTTTATATGTGCTCTACTAAAGGCTTCTCCCTGGTGAGGCATTTCTGTCTGGGGAAACAAAGTGAGCATATGCACAGCGTGGCACAGCCCTCAGTGAGGAAACGGCTGCGTATGTGATAAATACACGCGGCAAACAAATAGCAGTAAAGCAGGTGGGGGAGCCGACGATTGCCACGAGTGACCTTGCCATTTCGAGACATAAACCTTTGGGGTAATGCAGCAGTTTAAAAGATTTGGTTTACAACACAGCTGATGGACAGACGGGTAGAGAAAGAACTGGAGGGGGAGAGAGAGAGAGAGAGAAAGAGATCGACGGAGGCAATGAGGGAAAAAAAAGAAAAGGGGATGAGAATTGAAAAAGAGACAGGGCTGGGCCAGGTTCCAAAGCTGCACCTAATGAGATTTTACCATACCATCAATCCAAGGCATCAGCACACACCGCATCTGTACTCACCCTGCGGTAGCTTCTTTTCTCCGGGCCTGTTTGATCTGTGCGGTGCCATGTGGCCATGTGTTATGCTGCGAGTAATGTATTCCCATAAGAGCATGTTTCTTATACCTTTTTGTCACGTTGCACAGGCAGCAGGCGCTCAGCACAACGTGTATGTGTGTTCTCAGCCCTCCGAAGTATTGTGTGGCAGGTGTACCGCTGCTAGGTAGGCACACTCCTTTATTTATAATTTTTTTTTGTTCAAGTCTCGTTCCCCCGGAGGAGTTAGGTCGCAGTTCTTCTTCAGCCACATGGGGCCCTGAAACTGTCTCCGTGGGTGTTTGGGAGGGAAGGGGGCGAGGGAAAGTTGCGAGACGAGAAGAATGCGAAAATGACCTCTATTTATTTCGATGGGGCCCCTCCAACAAAAGTTGTCAGGCAAGTTTTCGATTCTGTGGGAGATAATCCGTCTTTGCATGGCCCGACTGCACGGGGGAGGGCACCTTTGGTCCTGCGGACTGCACCGACTGGATGGGTCCCTGTCACAGCATCTTCAGTGGAGGTACCTGAATCACGCGCAGATAAGAGCCTTGCTTCTGTGGCCCTCGCAGATGGAACAGTAATGGGGCCATAGCCCAGTTCCAGTGTCAGAAGTCTCTGGGAAAAATAAGAGCGCCGCAGTCATTCATCTGTCATCTGAGCGAGGTCGTACTCTAGATAAGTGCCTACAGGTGACTTTTTATTTATTTTTTTTTATGTCGCTTTCGCGGTGGGCTGGAAAGTTGTGTTGGTGTCCGCTGCATTGCTTTCCATTTTCTGTTTGGCCATAAACTGACCAACGTGAAAAGAAGCGATTATCATAACCACTGAGAATGTGGCCACTTGTTTTTCTTTCTGCCTATACCATGCAGGGAAATTGCACGAATGGTTTTGCTTCTCTTAATTTGTTATGACATTGCAACTGAATATTAGATTCATAGATTCAAATCCCGTGTAGCTGCAGCGGTAATCCTAGGAAAAAACAACGAACATCGAACTGATTAGCTACATCCAATTCCTCAGGGCCGCAGCTGGTTCCGTCGCGAAGGAGATAGTTTGTTGTGATTAGCCCTGTAATTAAACTGCAGAGGCTATGAATACATGAGTAATGAGTGGCACCCTGGATGTGAAAGGAGGTGATAAGTGAGCTGTCTATTTGGTGGAGGCAGAGAGGAGCTGAAGTGTCACCCATTACTGCCACACAAAGTGCAGGAGATGGTAAAAGAGCTGACCGTCTTGTTTTGTGAAAAGTTGCTCCTGAAGGTCACTGCCCACAACTTCCATTTTATGCCCGCGTCACTGTGAGAAGTGGACACATTTTACCAAACGCTGGCTTGCGTGCTTTGGTCGCCATCACAACAACAGCTACTGTGTATTAACCGTATTAACTCATAAGTTGATTTTAAATGTTTCCCAAATCTAGGATCGAATGGATTTATCAATGAATAATTGTGCAGCTACTAAAAGAGAGCAAACACAATGGCTGCGTGTCCCCTTCCTCTGCTGAGTCACATAAAACTAACAAGTATAAACAGTGTTATTTATACAGAGTAGATGGCTGAGTACTTTCCCGGAACACGGCCAGATTAAATAACCGCTGCACATTCACGTGAAGACAGGCCTCGGCCCGGCCCCAGGGAGAGAGCAGCTCTTTGAGAATGAGACGATGCAGTGCCCTGCAGTTTTCTCCTATTGCAGCCTCCAGGATGTCAGCACGTCTGACAGTCCTTTTTTCTTGCTTTTTTGTGAGTCGTAACAGGATTTTCAAAGTCCTTGTGGCATTATCATATCTCTTCATACTCCAAATGTGAGACAGAAAAAAAATCCTCCTTCACAGTGCTTCGGGGCAGCACTTGGGTCAACCCAAGATTGTGGAGTTCTTTATTCATTTGAATAAGCAGAAGGTCAAAAGTTATTATCTGATTAACAAAAATATTTTTTTGCTCCAGGCTATGGTATGAACGATCCCAATTTCGCATGTATTTTAGACGCAAATGGGAACACAGGAGTCAACAAAACTGAAAGCCCAACAAAAACAGCACAAGTCTCTGAGATCACGTTGACATCTGACAATACACTGGCTCATTTTTCAGACAAAATTCAGATGCTATATACAAGTCTAAGTTGTACATATTATTTTGACATTGAATAGCATCCAAACATTAACTTTAGCTTTTCATCAGATAAGAGAGGATTCAAAAAAAACACTTATTACCTGAGTAAAAATAATTTTGTGCTTATATTAGTTATTTGTCCTTCAGATGCTTTCCTGTCTCGTCTTGATTTGTGGCAGTTGTTGTTGAAACACACTGAAAGAAGAGGCTTTTCTATATTTCCCTGTGCTTTAGCATGCTTGAATTCTGGGCTATTTATTTCTATTCATACATAGGATTTGATTTTCTGGCTGTTTTTAAGCATAATTATTTCATGCTGAATATCTAATTATTTTTTTATTTTTTTTGCCCCATTTTTTGTAATGTACACAAGCGCATTAAGTGCTCACTCACTCACAGCACATTGCATTTAATTGACACATGGCTTTGCAAAGTACATGTACTTTGGGTCAGGAAGTAGACTAGCGAAATTTTACGTAACATTGTGAATTATAATTTCGTTCCATAATTTACTTTGGTTCAAAGTGACTTCCTTGTTGAGAGGAGAATTTCGGGATTAGAATAAATCTCCTTAACACATGAACAAACCAGCAATTGTTCCTATTTCTATAAGGGTAAAATACAGTTGTGTTATTTACTCCCATTTCCGAACCCTTACTTACCCAAACACAGACATGGATGTGCTTTAGTAATTACTGTCATTAGGATAATTTGGAAAGTGCATGGCAGTAGTTGCTGGAATGAGAGCGTGTTTAATCTCTCCACCCGCGGAGTCTTTCTCTATCAAATCCACATTGGGCACATATGTCTTAATTGAAATGACGGGTAATAGCATCTGTGAAGGCCACATCACTTTTCCTCTCCCTGCAGCTGTGCCTTTGTGTAACAACATGTACAGCTGTGCATGCGTGCGTGCGTTTGCGTGCATGCGTGCGTGTGTGTATGCGAGCCCCACTGACGTCTTAAAGATTCATGAGGCTCAACTCCCCGTTCAAGGACCCGCTCGCACGGACCCCCATAGAATTATGATGTACTGCCCCTGCTACTTTGTGCTCTAATCAAAGAAATGATGAGATGCAGTTGAAGTCAGGTAACAACATCAACATCACTATAATGTTTAGTGGCCGAGATGAAAGGCTTTTATTATTTTTTTTACATTTAATAAAAAAAACTAACTGTTGCTTTTAAAGCTCTGTCATAAATGCAACTTGCTGCAGGTGAAGCAGAAAATAAACCGTTAATATAGTACATCCTTATTGACTATGGTTCACATCTGTTGCTGAATTCAAATTTCAGCATGGTGTTTGTACTTTGCCAACTCCATCAAATTCCTCTTCAGCAGCAGCAGCTCTCAGAGATGTGTGGTCCCTCATGTACAAGAAATTGTGCAATTGTGCTTTCTTCACGTTACCCGACAGGTCTGCGCCCTCTTACACACAACAGTGTGTCTTTATGCTGGTTCTGTTCGACAACACTGCATATGTTGTCACGTCATGCCTGCAGCGATGCCATAATCAAACGGAGATGGGAGGATGCAGAATACGTGAGACGCTGTGGTGATAGCACACACACTGGCTATTTGTTGTCGTCATTTTTGGACCGCATCGATCTCATGATACAGATGAATTCACTGTTTTCCCCTTGACACCCGCGTACATTGCCACATACCCCATTGCGCTATCTCGGTGTACTCTTTTAAGCATATAAATTGTGATTTTTTTTTAAGCATCTGAAGTCTCACCTTAGGCATGGCAAAGCCGCTCTCATATTCAAAGCATTCAGAAAAGGCTTTGAACAACTGAAAAAGAGCAAGCCGCAGAAGCAGGGAGCTCTTTTGAGAGCAGTGTCACCTGGCAGCTCGTTCAAGCTTAGAGGAATGTTACAGAAAGCCCAGAGCAGTGGAAACAGCTGGCGGTGCTGCTCAGTGACTTTCTCCCTCTGTCTTTACTCTGGGACCGCAGACGTCCCTGTAGACTCTATACCGGGGCCATTCTTACCAGCATGTGTACAACAAAACTATCATCATCACACCTCCGATGTTCATGTCCTTCAGTATGGGGCAAATGCATACTCAGTCCGACACACACACACACGCACACACACGCACACCTCGCCTTCTGTTCAGTTTAGCAAATTGGTAAGCAGGAGTGCCAGCAGACTGAAAGGTGGCGTTACACCTGTTCTTTTCACTCAGAGAACTTGTTGACATTTTAAGTATTGCACTGGGTGCCTTTGTGGATGTGAACGTGTAACTGCTGGGAGCAATGATTGACAGTATGAAGAAACACTGATCAGGTTTTCATGGAAAGCTCATGCTCCTGATTCCCTCAAAGGATAGAGCACTCTAACAGTAAAACAATTGGTGCTGAAGGGGCCACAGCATTTTGTGTATCTGAAGTGTCTGATTTATTATTGTTATTGTTTTTTCTATGCCTAAAACATGTTAAAGTGTTGAGCAATTCTGCTCTGCGTGAACTCTTGTATTAAATAGTTATTGGGTGCAATCAGCAAAAACCTCCCTGTCATATTGCATGGTTGCATGAGGCTCTGTCATCATCCTTTGTGAATCCTCTTCTGCTCGTTCCTCCTTAGCCTGTTTAAGTGTGACAGAATCTCAGTGACACTTACAATGGAAAAGCTCTTTGAAAGCCAAGTGAATGAATAATCAGTAAGACACCCTTAATCCATTTTTAAAGAAGGGACTATCAATGCACCAACAACTGTATCAGCTCGGCACGAGATCTATGATTCCAGTTCTGCAGAAAACCAGAGTAGAGCTTCAGCGAGCAATAGGGGTTCACTCTGCACTCTCTGTCACCATGACAACGCCAGTTCCATGTCCGAGTGGGTGTACACACTTCATTTAGTAATCCTCAGCGACCGACATGGGAACAGCTGTGTGCATGCTGAGGGGGTTCTGGCCAGCAATCACACCAAAATACACTTGATTACTAGAATTAGATTTTGAGTGGCAACGGCTGGGTTCCACCTTAAACATTACATGCACATTTATGAATTAATAAAAAAAATTGAGTTGCACTTGTTATTAGTTTGTACAAGGAACAGTTTGTACCGAGGTATTCAGACACACGTTTACATACATATGTAAACATGTGTGTCATAATCAAGCAAACTTTTGATTATTTTACGCTTTTGCAATGTACCATACACCTGTTAAAGTCCAAAAGAAGGCAACTGGCAAGTAAAATGGACATAGTATGCTATAACATATTGTATGTTTAATATTGTAATACACATATCATTCAAACATAGCAACAGTCTGTATCGGCAAACAGGGACAGATTGGAGTAACGCCATCGCTAGGGCAATGGCCGGGGATTGTGGGTAGTGTAGTTTACTACCTTTAGCCGGCCAACAATCAGACGATTCTGTTTCTCAGTATTAAATGGGGAAATCACGTAAGCGTTGCATTTTATAGTGTCGCGTAATCAACTAGAAAAACGCTTGTATTCGGGGTGAGGATTATTGCAGATATCATCGCAAAAGCAATCGACGGTAAGGGGAAAATGCACTTCCGGGTCTCGTGTTCTCCTTTGTCCAATGGGACGCCCTCAGCGTCAGTTAACGCCGCGACTGAGAGTACGTCGTTATCAATCTAAAGCTCCATGCGCGTGTTTCGGACGCTAAGGTGGACGGCCCTGAGCAGGTGTCGCTTTCTGACGCCCATTGGCGAGACCGTGTTGTACATACACACATAGACTACTGTTGCTGAGACCCACAGGTAAAAGCAGGGATTAGTTAGCAGGATAACGTTCTGAAATGAACCGCGATATACTGCTATGCAAACGTGCGCACACGCCTCAACACTTTACGACACTTCACGACCAAACACCACCCGGGTGTCCTCGATTGGAGTGGACGCATAGTGAAAACTAGTGACGTCAAAAGAGTTGCCAAATGGATTATTCGTCATCATTTGTCAAATGTGCCGGTAAGAAGACAAACCGCTGATGTTTGCTGAAATACACAGAAGCCACTGAGCTATACTGCTTCCAGTGCTACCGCTGCTGTAGGCTTGTGTCTTGCCACAGTGATTTATTATTATTTATTTATCGGTATCAAACAATCATAACATGCAGTAAACATAAAGTCATGTCCTGTTGTACAAGTGTTTGGTACGTCTAATATCCTGGCTATCATCTGCATAATTATGCCTGCACCGTGCTGCAGAATCATCCCTTCTATTTTGCTCTGACTTTTACTCTACTCCGTACTGTTTGAATACACGTTATCAGATGTGATCACGTCCCTTCAGATGTGTGTATGTGTAGAATAGAAGTGAGGCTTTCAGATGAATACCACCTTTATCAAAGGTTGCAGATTGCCCCATTAATATGGCCAGGTTTACTTGTTGGCACTTTAACTTTTGCTTTTCCCTTTTAATGGGACGACATCCTCTGCCACTGTTTCCTCTCCTCATGTGATTTGACTCCACTACTTTTTGATGCTACTCAAGTTTTGTTACTGCACAGAACTGACACTTTCCCGTCATAATTGTACTGTCGCTCTAAGTATTGGTAGCAGTTTTTACCTTATCTTGGCAGTGTTTGAGCACTATTGTGACACTTACTCTTTAGAGTAAGGGTTGTATGTTCAACACCAAGCCTGTTCTTGAGTTGAAAGTAAATAGCTTGTTTTAGTACTTCGGCCAGCGGTGCCACTTTCCTATGATTGTGATCTTAGTGATATTTTTATTCGAAGATATTTTTCTTAATCAGATAAATATGTGTAACAGTATAGTTTAAATTACTTAAGCATTTTCATTGTGCTAATCCACCCTTAACAGTGACTGATCTACACTAAAGAGCTATAAACACAGACTCTATTTTTTCGTCACCGATTTTAAAGAGACACCTCATTGTATTAGCAGGGCTTTCACAAAATAATATGTGTACAGTCCACTGTTCATACAAAATCCTGCTTAATAAAAAAAACAAAAAACGGCTACATTTAAATTCCATTCCGTCTGAATGTCTTAATGGACTGCAAAATCATTATGTGCTTTGTTGATTCTTAAGATAATTGCAGTGGGCAGCAATAGAACTGGTCTGATTGTTGTCTGCTCTTGTGAATTCTAATAGACCTGATTGAGGCTCCCATATCTACATTTTTTTTTTGCTATTCATGACGTTGCTACTGTACCTCTTGGGTTGTTGATGAGGATGAGAGTATTCAGGAGCAGCCACATTGTTATTGTTATTGTAAGTATTTTTGCAATCGTTATTAAGTGGTGTATTAAAGCAGCCTCCAAGTCCGTAGAGGCAAGTAAATTGAAAGATTGATTAGAATGTGAAGTGCTGGTACCTCTCTGAAATAGCACAACACTTCTCTCCTGACAGAAGTCTAGATATTTCAAAAGATCTTTTTAGTTGCTACGAAAGTGGTGGCTTTGAAGTGAGCATGTCCCCGTTGATACTTATTCCCCAGCGCTCCCTGAGCTGAGTAATATTTTAGTAGGCTAATCCAGGATGTTCCCACTTGCTCTACAGTTGGTGTTTTAAGGTGATATTTAGCATCTAGTCCATGCTGGGCAGCCCAAATATTCCCAAAAATCCATTGCCACAAGAAGTCCTTCGATCTGGATTTATGTATTTTTTTTTCAATTTTTCCCCGTGTTCTGAGATTTTATTATGAAGCATGTGCCAATATTGGCTCCCCATCTGGTATTTATACTTTCTTACATAATGCAGCTGCACAGTGCAAAGTAAGGCCATTGCAATATGCAGTAATATATCAAGATATAGGAGACATCTGAATAGGTCTGGTTTAAGAAAATGTAGCCTGCATTAAAGTTTTTCTTTTAATAGTTATTTTTTTTTCCAATTTGGATCTGGTTGGAACGGTGCTTGGACATCACTACATCTCCAGCATGAAGAAAACACTCGACCAGTGTGACTGAATAAAAAAACAAAAGTCCAGTTTTAAATAAAATCACAGTATATTATTTTTCCCCCAACCAGTTTGCTGCTCTTGGTACATTTTCATTGAAAATGAAATCTACTCACTGAAATTGGATCAGGCGTTATATGAATAATTCAAAACATGCCCAAATATGCATTGGTTAAGGCACACTATCTTTACATGTGACCTGGATCAGCTATCTGTTCAATGTATAATCACTGGCTGAACCAAATTTCACGTCACAAGGTATTGTTCAAATTCCAATCTTATGTGTTAATTGGTTGAAAAATACTGTTCACTCTTAATTACTGTCACCAGTGCCCAAAGTGTTATTTCTTCCAGACAGTGGTATAGCAAAATTAAAGTTCCAAGAAGAAAACTATCACACCCTGAATTCAAATGTATTTCTGGTTTACATAAAGTTTATTACCAGTCTGACTCGAGACGTGCTTATGGGAACTGTATCTTACACTTCTGTTGTTATGATAGTACTTGATGGAAAAATGTGTGAGAGCATATTTGCTCGCACACATTACTGTATTGGCCTGATTACTCTTGTGGGTTCCTTGCTGTTATAGAGCTCTGACTTTTTCTCCTCATAACTAAAGTAAAAGATGAGTCACACACTGGTGCCGAGAGCTTTCAGTCAAAGAAGTTGTGCTTTTCATTTTAGCCGGATATGCATTTATGCTGTAATTTCTTTAAAGGGCATTTGAGCTCAAACAAAAATAGTGTTCCCTGTGCATTCTGCTTGCAAAAGGGTGATTTTTGCTTGAGTAGTACATCAGAAGACATCAAAAATTTCATGTTGTAATTTCAGTTTCCCATTTTCTCTGCCATTTTCTTAGAGTTCAAAGAGATGACAAGAAAAATGTCAAACAAGCATCATAATGGATGTTCTGTGCATGCATGGCCAGTTATAGGTAACAAACAGCAGATCTATGCATGTTATGTGGGCTGCAACAGTGGGAATATCTTGAGGTGTGCTAAGGCCTGTTGTGGGCACATTGCTATCTTGAGGCATCCATTTTTATAAGGAAGGGGAGGTGGCGCTTTGATTTTTTAAATTGCACGTTAGGCTCAGAAAACACTCATGCAGAAGTCATTTTGAACATTTCCTAAATCGTCTTGAATTATGGCGTTTAGACCATGTGCATAAGCTGAAGGTGTGACTGTCAACACACCACTATAGATGATGTCAGTCAATATAACACTGGTTATTATATTTTCTTGTTTTGGTATTTATATGGCAGCTTAGACCAGGGGTCTGTACACCTTCAATTTATACAATGGGAATAAACCCGCAGGATTATAATTATTGCCATTTGTTTTATTTTTCATTGCTGTAGGGTCTATAGGCTCATGGGGAAGGGCGGCGTGCTTTGTATGAAAATCATCAGTCTTTTCTGGTTCAATTGTGTTATTGACCTGGCGGCCCCAAGCTAGAGACCAGAATAACAAATCCAGTGTAGATATTGGTGGAAAACCACTGAACAACAAGCTCACTTATTACAGGTGAAATTGGTGAATTGGTCTTGAAGGAAGTGTGCACAGCAGAGATTGTGTATGTGTGTGCGTGCGTGCGTGCGTGCGTGCGTGCGTGCGTGCGTGCGTGCGTGCGTGCGTGCGTGAGTGTGAGAAAGATTTCCATCAAATTCCTTAATGATTTATTTGTCAGAGCAATCTACTGTATTCTCTGCCATGTCTAAAAATGTAGCCAAATCTTGTTCTGTTTATCTGCAGGTTCATTTTAAAATGACTGCCATTTGAATTCCCAATCATTGGCAAAGTTCTATACGTCACCAGTGAATTCCATTTTTTCTTACTTCTTGTGTGAAGATTTCACATTTTCTGATGTTGGCTGATTAGTTTCCACTCTACAAACTAAACGCGAATCACCCGCTTATGCATCATCCTTTTTATCAGGACATTTCGCTTGATGTTTTCTGCGTCTTTTTATCAGTCCTCCGATTGAGCCCGGCCCCCACATGGCAAGAGGATCACTAGTAATCTTTTCAACCCCTCTACGATTTTACGAGATTTATGTGCCTCTCCTACAAGTGTTGTGGTAATGAAATAAATGTGTCGGTATGTGCTTTTCAATAAGCAAAAAGACTGAAGCGCTGAAATGTGTTTGACAGGTAATGGATTTAAGTAATGAGGAGCTTAGGGTTTTATCAGGAGGAGAGGAACACAAATGATAAAGATGCATGTTGGATGGATTATGGGCCAGAGCTTTTCAAACTTCTTATTGCAAAAACTTCCTTGTATAATTTATGCGTTGAAAAACAGCGTGGCCAGAAATAATCAGTATTATAAGAAATATTTCTTTTCATAGATTTGGTGAGTCTTAAACTTCATTCAAACTGTCCATAGATTAACCCGTATATAGACAAGGCTATGTTTGTTTTTATTAGTAATTATTTAGATTGTAGAAGATTGTACTTGAGCATCTCTGCAAAACACTGTACCATATTTTTTTTTGTAGATATACCCATGACAAATTATGATTTAAAAAAAACAAACAAAACAAAACAAAAACATAATCACTTCACAACATCTTAATGGCCTACAACACTGACCATTGAATAATAATTGGATGTTGTAGGATTTAGAAATTGTTTGTGCCATTTCGTCGGTTCAAAATAAACAACTTCAGTTCCTCCAAGTCCAAAGGTGGAGAGGTCGTTTACAGAGGGTTACAGAGATGCTGAAAAAGCTGTTGGCATGCTGTGGAGCTCTGCAGAAAATAGCTGTCCTTCCTGTAATATCCCTCCCTCGTTACCAAGTGAGATATGTCTTTCACCTTACACAACAACACAGGTGTATAAATATGTATTTGATGTGGAAGTGTTGAGGATGTGAGTGGAGACGGTGGTACTGGTGAGAATAGAACTGTTCAAAATTTCATGAATTCACCACTAGTCTGGTTCTTGGCACTTACCCACACTCTAATTGGCATGTTGCCGTTCTCGTAGTGAAAACCTCATGAATTATGCACTAAAAACAACTTACCACGTGTCCCATTATAACCACATTGTGCAATGCAATTTTCAGCTTGCTATTCCGGAAAAATACTTCAGACAGTTCCCTTCTCATTAAAGCGCAACCTCACCTTAGCTAAGGATCACTCAAACCTCTTGTTTCCGACCTTTCCCAAACTCAAAATCTCACCTCTTCAGCAGCACTGGTGAAAACCACTTGATTATTGCAGTTCCCCATGCATTTTATCATCCTGACCTATTAAGCAACCAGACTTGCAACCAAGTTGTAGAACTAAATTTAATCTATAAATGATTTATGCTCAAGTGGAGTAGTTATACAGCTTACATTTATTCTGTGGGAAAGTGAGGCTAAGTGTTGCACATTAAAAGTAAATGGTAAGGCTAGGTGTAAGAGAAAAACAGTGCATTTTAAAACAGACTGTTGTGTTACCCTTGCATGCTCTCACCTGCACCAAGTCCAAATTCTCAGTTTTCATACTTGAACAGCCTTTTTATATTATCGTGGACACAAATGCGATGCAGACTTTCTACATTAAATTGCAAATGTATGAGTCAAACATGATCTATTTTTAGTCGGCCGTGAATTGAGATTTACCAGCGGCTAGTGCAGAATCAATTAAGAGGCTGTAAATGTGTTCTATAAAACAGTTTACTTTTGAATGGAACGGAAAAATATTAATCAACCCTTGCCTCGTGTATTACAGCTAACCCAAACCTTTTTTGAGGAATGCATAATACAAAACAAGTGTATCGACATAGAGAAGTAGTTTTATGTAACAATTGCTTTTTCTCTGTCTCTAAAATCCTCGTGGTTATTCTGCGTGGATACAAAACCATTGGTGAACCACCCTGCTGTAATGTATTGTGGGCAATGCTGACTTTGTTGCATATTGATTTTGTCCTGTCCTGTCCAACATTGAGAAAGCCAAGGGTTAGTCGGGAAGAATGGACAAGATTATTATATTTTTTTTCTGTCAAGTCACTGCTTACATTCCCTTATTTTCCTGTCATCGCCTCTATGATTTCATTAAGAAGCTGCATTCCTCAGTCTGGCCAGGCCAGACAAGGAGACCAGTGATTGACGGGTGAAGACATTACCATGCGAAGGGAAGTGGAGTACAGGGAGAGATATGAATATTTGAGTAGATGGCATAAAATAATCTTGTAATTGATTTCCTATCTAAGCTGCCGTTTCATTTATTGAATACATTCACTCATTTCAGGCAGTGGGTCGTTCTGGCTGTGCCCATTGTCTCATTGTGAAGACCGACTTCATCATAAATTGTATTTGATGATGATTTTGCGGATTTAAAAAAAATGATGTGGTTCACCTGCTGTGCCACATAGCAGGCAGGTCAAACGTTTTACAGCTTTGTACTTCATCCTTTCACTCCGCTGCACTAATGGAAAAAATGCCAATGCTGTGTGAGGTTTCTTTGCCGGAGGTAGGCTGTGCTGAACTGGGTTTTGTGTGTTTGTCCCCCTCTGACAGATGTGATCCACACCGTGGGACCATACGCCAGAGGTCATGTGGGCCTGACTGAGAGAAATGACCTCACCTCCTGCTACCAGAACTCCCTCAGGCTGATGAAGGAGCATGGCTTGACCAGCGTGGTGAGTACAGTATGCGACCAAGTTAAAACTCACCTGAGGAAGAATGCGTCTTTGTGATGGGCCGCTGGAAAGAAAATGCTTTCCAAGCTTGTGGGTGTTTTTTTTTTTTTTGGTGCGACAATGACTAAGACGTCAGCGAGGAAAGCTGTGTACGAACATTTCAGGAAATTGGGGGAAAAGCACAAGAACAAAAGGATTTGGCATCTTTCATTTTCGATTGGCTTTTGAAAAGCCTTAATCTGCTTTATTTTAAACAAAAGCGACAGAGAACTGAAGAAAATGGTAATGTGCCATGTTTGTTAAAATGCTTTTCATGTGAACCACTTTGGCTGGTGATTACATGAAAGGCGGGTCTTTGTACCCACCTCGCCATCTTACCGCTGTGAATAACTAGGCAGTTTTTGCTTTGTTATTGTTTGGGAAACTGGTTTGTTTAAAGAATCTCTTTTTTTTGTTTCTTAGTCAAATGACAGAAAAAGTAATTTTAAGTGTTTCGACTCTCTGATACGTCGATGCCACCTCTCGAGGAAAAAGCTCATGGTTTGATGAATATGGCTGGACCATCAGGGCTTTAGATGAGACAATTCCCACAAAATCCACAGCTGGCAAGCAGGCAATCATTCACACACTGTCCCTGCTTCGCGCCTGCTCTGGACTGTATGTTTTTGTCTGGTCCAGATGATATATGGATTTGCCCTGCCCACAGAGGGTAAACAAATCAGTATCACACCAAATAGCCGCAAATCACATTTTCTGCACCGGCCTACTGCCCCGCAGCCTCATCAGAGGCCAATCAATGTAACTGCTTGCCAACAGAGAAGAGACATGTAGATAAGGGTCTGCTTCATTCTAGAAGATGTGACAAATTTGGGTTTTTGTGAGGGCAACAGATACCTCTAGCAAGCGAGGAAATGGCTTGTGAGGCCAAAGTATTCTGAAGTTGTATCCAGATCCCTAGCGTGCCTGCTGATATTTAAACTTCTGCTGAGCTATGATGATCACATTAGATTGTCTCTTACAATAATTTACTGGCTGGTTTTGAGGTTTCATGGGCAGAGGTCACGCCGAAAAAAGCCCAGAGCACCTCTGCCCTCAGTGTGAACATAAATACCCCAACCTTCGCTTTCTTTCTGGCACATTGTACATATTTATTTAGTTAAGACCTATCGCTTGATTTATTCACCCATTTATTTATATGAAACAGAGTTTTTGTTTTTACTGGGAGCAAGCGGGATCCTGTCTAATGTATTTGTACAGCTGCTCTGTGTTGAGAAGTCCTTCAGTGAAAACAGTGGTCTGTGATTGACTGGCCTTGTAGGATGAGCCGATTCATTACCTTATCTTAGCCATAGTTTTATTTTCTCCTGGCTGCAAGGACAACAAAAAGCCCTTTCTACAAAAAAGAAATGGGGAAATAGTTGATTTATTTCTTCAAGCGACTGCCTGGCATGCATTTCATGTTTTTTTCCTCTAATCTTCCTTGAAAGGCAAGACTCACTTGAAGAGAGCCTCTTCTGGCTCTCTAGTCGGCCTTTGTTAATGGGGCCCCTTGTTGCAGTGCACAAAGAATCCAACATTTTTAGTTACCTAGTTGATTAGCACCGAGCTCATGTTGACTCATCTGAAAGAGTTCCACCATGAGCACTGCTGTGTGAAAGAAACAAAAGATCCCATCGAAGACGGTGGGACTCTAACGTGTGCAGAAGAGGGGCCCTGCATTTTTGGAATCCTGGACGGCTTGCTTCGTAATGGGGATTCCAGGGCATTATGAAGGAATGGGAGTCAAAACAAAGCCTAATACAAAATAAACTTGAGCATGAAAGATTAAAAAGAACCAGGGCTTGTGGTTAATCCCTGTTCCTGAGAGCTGAAAGCCATCATTTAGGGCTATGAAACGGTGCAGCTACCACAGTCAATCGCATAAAAATCTGCTTAAAAAAAAATCTTCGGTAGCATGTCGAGACTGGGAGTTTATTGTGATAATCCTGAATTTTCTTTTACCATAGGGCAGTCCAATGTGTAGAAGTGAACACTTACTATTCCCAGAAGTCAGAAATTCGATAGAAGAGCGTTTCCTGTCCCTAAGTGACGTTCTGCTGATTTACAACTATTGGGAGATGGAAAATGGGACTGTTAGACAGACTTAGGCAGCCTGGCTGGAGTGAAGGGGTTGCTTCAGTTTCTAGGTTGCCTCCAGACTGAAAATCCATAAATCTTCAAAGTCATTAAACCTCTATTATGAAACAGTGGGTTATGAAGGCATTAAAATTATACCCCTTGTTAATCTGTTTTAGTTCTGAGATGTGATTGAGTTCATTAGCAAAGGTCTGTAAGCGGTTCCAGGTTAGAAAAGTTTTTTTTTTATTTGCACAGTGCACACAGGGGCATTAAATGCTGCACACTTTGCTAAGCCCACGTTGGCTCAGATGTTGAGGCAAAGGTCCTTGAGATGTTTATAGGACAAGCCCTGTGGTCCTCAGGGCAAACTGTGAGTATAGGATGCAGTGTGGGTCTCGATGAGGGATGGCCTTCAGATGAAAAATGACGATTTGACCTGAGCCAGGAAACCCGCCGTTTAACCCCCACGCACCGAAGTCGAGCGCGTTCTGAAACAGTCTGGGCTTGACACCCTCGCTCTGTCTGTGTCTCCGGATGAATATCAGATGGTCGGACGGCCTATTGAGTTGTTTTCCAAGTCATTTATCTGCAGTCGGTACGCACTGGGAAGGGATCGCGTGCGCACCCGCGTTCACGTACATACACACGCCTCCTTGGGAATACATACGAACGGGCCTGGGTTGGCTCGGTGCGCGTTGCTCATTTCTCATCTAGCTGGAGGACTCTCACGCCTCGGTGCTTTCCTTTTCCCCCGCTTTGCCGCGGCTGAGAGAGCAGCAGGCTGCCACAGCTCCCTGGGCTCCGACTGACCACAGCCCACAGCCAGCGTCGCCGGCTGGGCTTTGCGGCATCACACAGGGGAGCCGTGCAGCCTGTGAGCAGAGCGTGCAGCGCTGGACTGTCGAGCGGCACGTTGTCAAACAGCCCCCTCCTCTGCCCACTGCCTGCTACTCTGCAGCTTGTTGTTTGCTTCCAGAGGAGGCTCAGGTGAGGAGCCACCGAGTAAATAGATCCGGAAATATGGATTTTTGATGGATTGATTCCCAGACATGAATGTGATAATAACATTGCCTCGCCGGTCGACAGGAGTCGAGATGCTCCGGCAGGCTATTTGCTGGAGCTAAATAGATCTCATTATGGGTGCTCTGATATATGGTGCATGCCAAGTTATTATATTCTATTTGGGGAAAAAAGCTGAGTTTGTGGGGGGGGGGGGGGTGACTTGCTGCTCAGCAGAAACACAAAATTACGCTGACAGATATTCCACAAGACAGCAGCCAGAAAAGGAGATTGTCTGTAATGTGTTTGTTTATTTAATAAGGCATGTATATGATCACAACTGACTGGGAATGCCTATCACATTGTTTTTGTGAAAACATTCTTGTGGTAAATATCGATTTTTTTTAATCTGCTGAAATACAAATGATCCATCCATTTATTTTAACATTGCACGGACTGTATCTATGCACAGTCAGACCCTGGGGGAGTGCGGGGGGGGGCTCCTTGCCAAATACCTAAAAAGTCATATAGGACATGGAGCCGAGGAGACGGTTAATGCTGGTCCCCTGTCTTGGTTAGTTATGGAAGGCTGCTCCGATTCTTCCCTGGAAGCAAGTACAGCATCTGTCGGGCAGAAACACACAGCCTGTGTGGAGGGGGACGCCGCCATCTGGAAACCATTCAGCCTCTGACTCTGGTTCATTTTAGAAACCATATTAAACAAGCCTTAGACTATGACCTTTAGAATAATAGAAAAGCCATGTTTACCCATAACATCGTTATTGTTTCATTTAATTTAGCCTTTCTCTTGGCTCTTGAGGGAGTGTTCTGTTGAGACAAAATAACAAGGATTTTAGTCTCGAGGGGATGTGGCATCCAGATACAACACTCTTTTTACTTGTTGACTAATGACATGGGCAACCGGGCCTCCGCTTTGTTCCTAATTTGATGCTGACAGGCCACAATTTGATGCTTTCCGAAAGTATCTGTCATTAAGCCTTTTTCTGGCAGCGTGCAGCGGGTTGGCAGCTGTCAGTGCGGACAGTGACGGGGTGGCAGACTGCATTTAGTGGCCCCCTCTCTGACTCCCAGGCAGCCCTGGAAGTGTTCCGTAGTCATAACACGCTGGCTTCGAGGAGATCCAGCAGGGAAGCCACAAATTGCCTGTTGCGAAAAACGCTGAAAGCCAAGTGGATTGGAGATGAATAGTGTAGAACGATAGGATTAGCCACCCTTCTCTGTGGGCCCATTCCAAGGCTGCGCGGCGCATTAGCTTCCATTCATTTCGCCCGACGGTGTTCCCAAAAATGCGCTCCCCCTCCAACGCTACCTCGCAGCGACACATCAGCATGCACGCGCCTGCTCAGAGATGACAGCCGATAGGCCCCTAGATGCGCAGCTGCTCGACATGACGGGGTGACGAACAAACTATCGCTGCATGAAAGGCATAAGTAGCCGCGCCCCCAAGGTATCTCGGAGGCAGACAGCGCGTCAGGGTCCGGGTGGAGAGTTGACTTTTCCCCGCCTTTCATTGTGTTGTGGCCGAGCAGCTTTTAAAAGCACCTCCTCTGTTCTCGGGAATAATATGAAATATGCTGTAAATAACTTTTACTGTTCCACCTTTATTAATGTAGGTCACCGGTGATATTTGAAAATGTGTTTTTTACTGCTGTATTTAAGTGCACTGGAGGGTCTTTGTCATTATTCATGTTGCCAAATACTACCGTATCAAACTTAACGACTTTGTACTGCACCCTATTCCATTTTGGTATGCTGGCGTCCCAAGTGACATATCAATTTTCATTTATGCACAAAATAGATTACGCACAAACTTATCCTCTATCTGCCTCTCTCCCCTTTCTCGTAAATTATTGTCCGCAAGTGCAAGCAACTCCAGATTTAATTATATAATGGCTTAAAGAAGGAGGGAGTCTTGATTATATGTATACTTGGCTTCTGATCATAGGAACGGAAACTCAGCCATGACTTTGGACAGAGGAGTGAGAGCTTCGTCGTGGATCTGCATATACCAGACGGAAACAAAACATATTTTTGGATACGGCAAAATAGTTCAATTGATTCATTATTTCAACCCTCCAATATAAATGATTCCCAGGTCATTTACGTGATAGCATTATTCAGGAAACTTACATTCACAGTCGGCTGCAGTTTAATAGTAAGATTAAAAGAAATGATCAAATGGGTTTTGAGCTACGGAACAAACATCCATTTAATGGAGGTTTTTTACCAGCCTGCACTCTTCTGCAGTATTCTTTTGACTGCTGCATGCACATGTGCTTCGTAGAGTTAAACCCCCATGTGTCACAGAAAGGTACTTCCCTTAATATTTGGACAGAAAAAAGGTTTTACCTGAACATTTCAAATGCATATGTCTTGAGTAAGTGTTACCTGCTTTTACCTGGACACTAGGATATTGTGTTTTGATTTGTTTGTGTACCATTTGTAGAGCTGTAAGCCATCTAACAACAACAGGATCTTGAATAGGGCCACAAACCCAGGAGAAAAAAATAAGGGGAAAAACAAAATCGAGTACACAAAGGATTTCACCAGGTGTCTGTGCACAACCGGTGATTAGCTGCAATATGTGATTATAACCCACCGCGCTCTGTGGCCAGTCGTTGCTCATACCCCACTTCCCGATACAGTACCTGCATGCATCGACAAAGGTTAATTAGACTGAAGCTTTCAAAAGGTCACGTCACCATTTAAATTAGTCATTGCTATTTGTCTGATCCGAATCATTGGCAACACTGGGCCAATTAGACCCAATTACACTGATAGTGGTTGTGGTGGTCTGCCACCTAGTCCATGTTAATGACCGTTGGAACCCCAATTACCCCAGTGCCCTGATTCCGGAGTAGACAACCGCAGCAGCAGCAGCAGGAGGAGCCGGAGATCTGGGTAAAAGGGGGATGGCCCTGCCACGTCGAGCTCCCTCGACATTCGGCTCACTCCAGAGAAGACCGCGGAACTTTGTGTCGGGTGAAATATTAGGATATGTAAAATGTGACATTTCCACACACCTCAAGAGGGGTAATCACATTTGATGGCGATTGAAGCGGTAATCTCCAGAGAGCGTGTGTGTGTGTGTCCGTGTGTGGAGGGGGCTGATGTGAGCATGCTAGCATCTTGCCCGTGGCAATCATCGGGAAGACTGCACCCCGTGTTACCACAAAGGCTGCTCCACCTGGATGTTCTGGGGCAGAAATTGCAGCGGTGTGCCTCCGGATTAATGTGCTCTGACAGTAAAAAGGCTCCTCAAATAATTGTAAGTACTGAGGAACAGCCAAGCAGTATAAGGCTCAGGTTTGCTGGTTTCACTTCTTCCCTATCTCTGCCACCGTACCTGGCTGCGAGAAGCTCCCGGAGACTGTCGCCTGAATTTCTATGAGGCTCGCATCCCTCTGCGGTGCCATCTGAGAATAGAAGCGACAGTCGCACCCAACCGAGGGACTGTCGGAGGAAGTTGTTGATTAAACAGATGTCTTCCCTGACAGTCTCCACGAGACAAGAGCGCCACAATAAACAGGCATTATTTAAACATGCCGAAAGAATGTGGGCACCTCGGAAGAACAAAAGATATTTTTTCCGTCACTCTCTTTGTCCCTGCGTCGTGGCAGGAATGGGAAAGCGGCTCATTTCTCGCCACACGTTTAGAGCGAAGGAGAATACAGTGGACAGGACAAAAGCTTGGGTTTCTACCCGGGGAAAAAATTGTCAGTGACAATTAATCCCGAGGAGCAACATCTCATCCAGATGAACCCCGTTTGCACAGTCTTCAAGAAAGGAGTCTGACGGAGGCTACTTTTAAATCAAAATTTCAAAAAGGAGAGAAACTCGTGTAGAGACCATTACAGTGGTATCTCGCTTGTTTTGAAGCCTCCTCAGGTAAACGGGTACCTGCAAAATGTCAATATAACCTAGTCTCCCATCTTGTTGTGTTTGAATCTGAAACACGACACACTACTAGTGTCATCAGATATTTCCTGCAGCACCTGATGAATGCTTCTGCGTCGCTCTAAGTTAATTGAGGATGTGAAACGCATGGCATACAAAGCAGGGCCCTCTCATCGCTTGACCGTTACTCTTTAACGGAGTAAATCCCAGCAATCTCACACATACTGTAACAGATTGCTGTGCATCGGCAGCGGACCTTGGTGGAATGAGTTCTTGTTTACATCATTATGGTTAATTACCATGCAGCATCAGCCCAGCCAGTAGTGCTCGTACTGTGCGTGCGCATGCGTGCGTGTCATGTGTGTTTCAATGAAGTCAGACAGAGCTGTCACTCTCTCACTCTTCTCATTACCAAGGCAGCACCATCCCCAGTGTAACAACTCGTGGTGCTCTGGTGTGTTTGGTCCTTCCCATGATCCCTTTAAGTCCACGCCAGTGGATGGGACTGTGCAAACAGTGTATATAAATAAATGGCCAGGAGGAAAAAAAACAAACAAAAAAAAAACATGTGTATCCAGTCACGCGCAAATCATCTAGTCATCGTCTCCTTTTAGCTGGTCCACAAATCTTGGTGACTCATTATGCTGCAATTGTGATACGCCTGGCAACGTTTTCAATTTAACTCTCGCAGATGGATATTTTAATTATTACTGAGTGAATAGTAATGAGAGCGCTGAATATGCATGTTCCTCTGAATGCGCTTGAAGTTACAAGCCGAGACATTTAACATGAGGATTATTATGTATTGAGAAAGATACATGAGCCAGCATGCAGTTATTGTGCCCGTGACGTACATTCTTTGCTGTAATTTGGGGGAATGTGGCGCCACCTCAGGTGTGAATCTTGGTTTTACGCCAGTGTCCAATGTAGTTTCTTGGTGTGTACGCTGCCTCTCCCTTTCATTTGTAGCCAGGTGTTGAACGCATTGTTGACCTTGCCAGCGCTGTGTCCATGAAACTGGAATTTTTCTGGTCAATCACAGGGTTCCATTTCAACAAGCTTGCACCCAATTATCCTTCAATCATAGTCCCCGGTCTTACAGATGTGTTTGGTTCGGAGTACAAGGTCTCCCTGTCATAGTTTGATACACAGGGGACATTGTTTCTCATTCGCTTCTGGCTGTATACATGAAAAAGTTTCAAAGGGGATGAAAATATATAAAAAAAAAAAAAAACCTTGGTAATTTAGATTAAGATGAATGTCTCCCAGTTTGCTTATTTGTAGTATTCAGACTTAATAAATACCAATTTTTAGCACGGCTGCAAACATGAAGGCAAAGTGGAAATTATTAGAGTAACACATTTAAACATTCAAATTAATATTCTGTCAGGCTGCTAAAGGGCTTGCTAATTGTCCAATTCTTTTGATGTTGCCCCAATCTCCTAAAGTTTTGTTTATGCATAATAGAAAGGATAAAAACTGCAAGACCAGTTCTTTTCATAAAAGGAGTTATTTTTTGCTCCTTGAAGATGATTAGCTTAGGCACGTTTGACGCCGCAAAATCCTTTGTAAACACATCTGTGACTGCGTTGCATAATATTAACTATGCCCGCTAAAATGTCTCTAAATGCCCACCCACTTTTGCGCCACTGTCTGTTCTATTAAAAAAAAAAAAAAGATTTAAAAAGTTACTTTCCTCGGCTTCAGGTTGCACCTGTTTTGTAAAGCAGCCGACAATCTTCACCAGCCAGTGCTTGTCAAGAACCCTCTGTATAAAAAAAAAAAAAAAAAAAAAACTGTGTGATGCTGGCCCATGAAAAAAGATGTCGGAGCACTATCCTTGCTGCTGGCACCACACAATTTCAATGCACCTGTTCAACACCCCTGTAGGGAGTGGAGTGTTCACATAATTGAACACTAATACTTTGACAATAGCACAATTAAACCCAGATAAATATTAATTGTCACCTCAAGCTGTAGGTATATTTCCCCTTGTGTGTTTGTTGCCTCGTATGTGCTATGCTTAGAAATCATCCGACTGAACCTTTGCGGAAAATGATGATTTGTTATCAATTTGTTATTGCATTTTTTTTATTGCACTGTGCTCATTTCACAAAACCATGCCAGGTAAATTAATTAAATGTAGTAATAACTCGTGCAAGGCCTAATGATGGTAGAAGAGCAAAAGGGAGGGTTTTAGGCACTCTGCTCAATGTTGTGCCCAACAACATCCCATTACTCATTTAAAATCACTTACGAATCACGTTAAGAATGGCCTCTTGGGGCCCATTGCGGTAGAACTGGCCAGTCTTGAACTGGGAAACAAGTTTTTTTTAACTATCCATTGACCCCAACCACCTACCTAAAGTTGAGTAAAGTGAAAATCTCTCCCTATAATACACCACTTGACTTTATTTCTCGCAGCAAATCACAACTAATAGTAGCATTTACAGGTCGACTAACAACACTACATAACCTGTTTTTTTTTTGTTTTTTTTTTACAAGACAGTATCATACATGATTAGAAATTGATTTAACAGAGAAAAGTATGTTTCTTTGTTCATCGTTTTGCCTGAAATGCAGTTTATTCTTCTTGACTGTGAGTCATGTATTTGATATTTTGTTCCTTTGAAGTGTTTAACTGTTGATGTTTGTAACCCGTTTCTTGTCGTGCAATAACTGGGATGGGACTTGAATTCTAATGCCATACAGCTAGTTTTTGACTCTGTTGTGAGATAATCTACAATTCTCCTCTGTGGGTTTTATTCATTTTTTTTTCGTTTTTTTATAGCTAGATATTTTCTGCCCTTAAAGCGCTCTGAGACAAAATCTTTCCAGTGTTTTGGCAATGCATTGGTTCCCTTGTGTTTTATCAAAGAGAATGCTTAAGGAAGGTAGCTGACAGGTAGTGGAGCATTTGTAGTGCTTTGTGTGGTTAAGACGTGCAAGGCTGCTCATCTACATGCCGGATATGTATACATTCAGAAATTGATATTTATACATGTCACCATCTACACTGATAAACAGATAGATGTATGCAAGACGTTCAATGATGCAAACCTTGACCCCTCGTCATTTTTCTTCCAATAAAAAAGCACAGCAGCCTTCCGCCGGGCTCAGGTGAAGAATTGTGTGCATTGGCGGACACGCCAGTGTATTTTCTCTCCCACATAATTCTTTAATCACGGTGCTATTACCCCACACATACAGCCAGTTTAGAGCCATTATTATCTCCCAAGGTCACAGCTAACGAGGGCTGAGGCACTGTGCCTGGCCCGAGCTGATTGAGAAACACTTTTAAACTGGCCCAATCTCGGCCTACTCAGCAATTCAGGAGGCAATGCAGCACCTTGCGCTGGTTTATGAGCTCTAAGAACTGCAAGACAGTCTTTCTCCCCTGCTGGAGTTTGCCACAGAGGTGTAAGGTACTTCTTTCTAGCACAGCAAATATTGAATCCTATGTACTGGCTGTGACTTTTGTGTTCAGACTGTCAGTTCGTATTCCCTCGCCGAGATAATTTCTCCAGTTATTAGTATTGTGGCCTTGTTGTTGACTCTATCTCTGACATTTTACCTCAGTGATGTGCAATGCACTTGAAGGAGGACATGTCTCCATGGAAATGTATTTTGTCATTCCATTTGTGATATTTAGCAGCTGACAGTCCGACACCTGATTCCGAATGCACAGCCGTCCTTGGGTTATACCCCAAACCCACGTTAAGTCCTGTTCCTATAATTAAAAATTATACAACATGTAAATTATATGTTTTATAATGCTAACAGTAGGCAGTAAATCATTATATAGTAATGAAGTAATCATTGTATGGAGTAATTAAACCCATTAAACATTTATTTCATTGTCAACCACTGACCTTAATGTCATATTTGCCATTTAGGAATGATGCCACAACTGTCGGGACCATGGAACAGATTTAAATTTAAATCAGCGATTACCGTACCTATATCTGCCGATTTCCTTCAACACACAGATTAATCTGGAAAGACCTATGATTTAGTCACCATGGCGTTCACTGAATGAAGTGCCTGCCGGAGGGAACACCGAAGTGGATCCTGTTTCATGGTGTGACTTTTCACACACAGCTTGGAATACCAGATAACCTCCAAATCTCACTCAGTTTAAAACCTAATGTCCCATCCATGAACCCCTGATAATGACAATATGCATGGATTGAGGTCTGGGACTCTTTGTGAATGTCTTAGTGGACTCTCAGTGTGTGAGAGGGAGAACATGCATAAGAAATATGTTGTAGTAGTCAATTGCAAATGTTGAAAATATTTAAACTTTTGTGGTGCATTGGAAGATGTTATAACTACCAAATTGTGCTTGTGAAATGATCATGTTTGTGATTATTATTTGTCTGTTTGATGTGTACCATAGAGTTGGACATTGTTGGTAAAATTCTCTTTTGAACTAGACACTGAATACCAAACTCTCTGGAGCAATGCCACAGGACACCGATCAATGTGTATATTGAGAAAGCGCTTCATCTGATAACTTCCTTTTTTTGTTGACTCAGCACAGCATTGGGTCATTGGGCAACTAAAAGAATAGGCACACTACTGTATTCCCCATTAAGAGATGCAGTGAAGAGGCTGTATTATGAAATTGGAGAGACGTGATTTGAGATAAGCATACAAATCAGATCACTTTAGCTTAATCAAGACCATCAGGGCTCCAGATATCTAACACGGGGCCCTAATGGCTTTGTACCATAGCTCAGTCCTGGAAGAGTCCTTGGCTTTTCCAGGAAGGGGCTCAGTAATAAACTAAGAATGTGTGTGTTTGGCATAGAGCCCCGTCAGGCATAGTGATGACAATGTACACGAGGAACTCTTACTGCCAAACTGATCCACACTAAACACTAATCAGCTGTTTTGTGCTTGTGTTTACATTATAGATAGAGAGATTCGATAGAAAAAAAAAAACCCTGCCTGCTCAGGTCCTCTATGCTGTAAAGTGATGCAGTAGTTTTTTGCTCCAAAAAAAAAAAACACGTGACGTATTTGGTGCAGAGAAAATGGTTTTCCAGTTTTAGTAACTAATTAATGCTTTATCAATATTCATGATGAACTCTAATTTTAGAAAGCTGTAATTAGCTATATTATCCTCTGGCCATTTGTGAAAAAGTTACCCATGTAGTTCAAGTCAAACCGCAGCAACAACTTGAGTCTCTGACCGATGGTGCGCTCGACAGTTATTTGGTATGTCATTACCAAGCATCGAACAAAAATCCTTGCAGACACAAAACTGCACCTCACAATGCCATTTTAGAAAAGTTTTGTCTTTTGCATGGAAGGTATTGTGTAGCTCTGTACCCTTTCGCCATCACACAATGTGACGCTCACTAGAAATGTGACATTTTGCAGTGACACAACAGTTGTGATTGCTCTTCTATGTAGCACGTCTCAGCCGCGTGTCTCTGGACAAGGACGCCCAAACTTGCCGCTTGCACAGGCTCTGCATTATTCCCTCCGCAGAAGTTTGAACCTGCCAGCTGCGCCCCTGTTCTCCCAATCAATCTGCAGGGCCACTGCTGCCGCGAGTCACCATGACCTAGAGTGGCGCGTCCCCTATGTTTTGTTTTGAGATGCCGGTCGGCCTAGAGTCCGTCCTCATTACTCCTCATTTAGAGCTGCACCTGTGCGCGGACCAAGATAGAACATCTCTGCGACGCAGTTATGGGATTTGACTACATTTAACAAAAAAAAAAGTTGTATGTACAAAGTCGGTGCCTGTCAGGCAGCGCCGTGCTCTTTTTGTTACAGGGTTTGAGTAAAAGTGGATTGCAGCAGATGGTTAGTAAGCTGTAGCTGTTATTATTGAGTTATTTATATTAATTATTGTTAATTGCAGCCATATCACCCAACTCGCCAGGCAGCTTTCAAACCACTGGTTTGTTCCTAAGTGAGTCCGTTTTTTTCGCGTGTTTTTTTTATCGCGGTGATTTGTTGTTCCGCTTGGTCGACCGTAGACATGTATGGCCTGGGCCGGGGCCAGGGTGGTAGACTGGCTCGATTCAAGGTCCCAGTGTGACAGAGCTGTCGCTACGTGAAGGTGACCCTCTCTCTGGATGCTCCGCTCTGCGCAGCTTGCCTGTCAGGTCCTACAGGCGACATGGTCTATTAAGCACCTTAATAATGACCACAGCCTCATGGACTCGCACAGCAGACCCTTCCCCCCTCATTTCTCTGTGTGTGTCTCTACTGCCGAATGCGTCCGTGCGCATCGGTATGTTTTCCCCGTACCGCCGTCTTTGCGCAAAGGGCGTTCAGCTCGTATCCAACATGCGGTCTGAGGGGAGAATTTGATTAGACTCGGACTCTTGGTGAAATAAATCTCCTGTGGGATTTAAAGGTGGATACTTTGAACAGGCAATCCCTCGGAGAGCTTTTTACACTCAGTAAATCCACTAACTCCCCCAATGTTCAACACTTCCTTTACAGCCTCGTGCTTTACATCCATATCACGCTCTGTAGTGTGAGAGTGACAGGACTACCTGAAGATGCCAAAAAGCCTTGGGGAGAACCTTCACCAACACTGACATCTGTTGATCCCACATACCTGCCAGGAATAAAGGTAGCTTGTGACTAGGCAGCTGTATTATGTACTATGCACCTTTGAGCTTGGCATGAAGACGCCATGAGGTTTGGATATAGCTGTGTGTTTATCCCATCGTAATTACCTTCATACAGTGTTTACATCCGGTGACTTCCAGGAGTCTGTGTCCTCCAGATTCCCAAACGGGATGGATTAAAAGCAGGTGTGGAACACGGAAAGACCCCCACATGTCAACATTACGATAGAACATTAACAGTGGAAATCCATGTACCCTGTGCTACTGTGTCCTCCACGTGGCATCAGGAGGTACATTTGATGTAATTTCACAGAAAACTTAAATATACCTCCGTCAGCTGTCCACTGCTCTGTGGCCTTGCACGCACCACAGATGGGTTAAATGCAGAGATCAAATTGTGTGTTTGCATGTGCATGTTTGTGTGGGACGATGCGCAATTTATAATTCTAAATCTAATGCGAGCCTATCATTATAGGACATTATGGACCTTATATTTACCCTCACACCAACTACACATGAAATATATATACATATGTGTATGGCTAATATTTATGGTACAATGAATAATCGTATTGGCTCAGATTTACATTAAATCAATGGCTTACATTTAAAGCCAACATTGATTAATTAAACTCATAGCCCCTAGGGTTAATGAAGAGGAAACTACTGCCAAATAGATAAGTCATTTCAAAAACATTTGATCTCATTTTAATGAATATCTCAACAATAATTTTGATTAGAAGTGAATTTAATTCATATTCACTCTGCATTGTTGATGATTTCATTGATCAGGTGTTTTCCTTTGTAGCTTTGTAAAGGTCTAGACTAAAGGCTCATCGAAGAAAACTAAAATACGCATTCACATTGTCACCTTCCAAAAGATTCTATATGGACACTGAAAGCAACAAGGCTTTTTGGTTTTGCCGTAGGGGAGAATATCATTGCGTCCGCCGTGAGTGCAATGAGTGCGAGTATGTGCATATGTCGCCTTTGCCCACGAGACAATAAAACACGTGTGGAAATAGCTCGCAGTTTGAACCACGCACCCACCTTAACGAAATGCCTGTTCTCTTCAAGTGAGCCATTATACAGTTACCAATGAGCTGCTGCCCATTTGACCCCCCCCCCTTTTTAAGAGTTAAGGAGTTTACAGTCCAAAATAGAAACACCTTGGAGAAGGCGGCGGTTTGCATGCTGTCTGCCGCTATGCCCAAAATGAGGATAACATGAATACAAAGGAAAGGCCCGTACTCTGTGTCCCCTCTGTCCCTAATCCCTCCGCTCGCCAGTCTGCGCCCTGCCACGCCGTCATCGGCGCTCCGATCAAAGCGGGAGAGAATAGCCCACAGATTTGCACAGAGGGGGATCTGACCTCCTCGGGGCTTACTCTGTCCTTGGACCGAAGTTCTTTTCAAACGGACAGCCATATTCATTGAACCCCAATTCTGTGCCTTGCACATAAACGGAGCCTTGCATTGGATCGGCGATGTTTTGTCAACATTCCCTAAAGCTGTCAACACATCTGCAGTGCCATTTATGTAAACACAATTGTGTCGTCTTAATGTTTGTACAGCTGGAACAACTGAGGTTGGATTACATACATTACTGTGCGTACAGTAAATCTACTTGTTCTCATGCCAGTGGTTTGCTGCAAGATGAAATTTCCATTTTATTTTTTTTTAAAGAGCACCCGGGCGCAGTATCTAGTAAATTGAAAAATAGTGTTTTCTCATGCTAATGTGACCCAGGCCTTGACCTCTTATCCCGCTACTGTTAATTAGTGTTGGTTGCTCCTACCTCTGGGCAAGCTCAGATTTATGGCTTTATGTTGTGCGGAGCTTTAAAGTGAAGGTGCGCTGCCAGGCCCTAGTCTGCCCACAGACTACATGGATAAACAGGCTTTCATATGCAAACCGAAGCTGTGGTATACACGTCAATTTCTTATAGTGTCACCGCGCGTTTGCTTTGTTATACTGAAATTTCTACACTGCCCTTTTAGTGTGTTCTAGATGTTGCATTTCTGCTATTTTTGCACAGCACTTGCAATTATGTCCCTATTTATTTTCGTAGAATACGATCTATTGAATGATGTATTGAGAATTGAGATACCTGGACATTTTGAGATAATTTGCTGATTTGCTCAGCATTACATAAGAAAATTGGAATCAGTTTCATCAGGGATGGACCAGTCGTGTTCTCAAACATTAGCAGTAGAGGGCAAAAGCTCGCCTTTGGCATTAAAAAAATAAATCCAGTTGTCCACGGTTTTAGTTATCTGGCCACCCAGCTGCACCACTTGCATGCGCCTGCCTTTTACCACCCCGCCCCCAACACTGAATCACACCGGTTCACACAGGCTATGTATCACTGGAGTTGTGCAAATGGGATGTGCTATCAGCTGTGTTGCGGAACTGAGCGCGATGAAGGCAATCACAGAGCACCCTCAGCTTCCGTTAACAAAGACAGTCCATTAAGTCCGTGAAATTCCCAGTTGACAAAAACATTTCAGGCTTCAAGTCTCTGACTAATTATTCCTAAAGTACAAGGTTGATGGAAAAATTCAGGAGAAAAAAAAATGACGTAACCAATGCAATATGGTATGTTTTGAATTACAGTATAGTGGAAAAACACAAACATTCACTGTTCTAATTGGGAAATGAAGCAATATAATTCAATAATAATTATGTACTTACCACGCTACCATGGGGTCACTACTGTACCAGTACAGAGCACTCAATTCGATTTGCAGTTAATGAGCTCGGGTCTCTTAATGCACGTTAGTTTTTATTTCGGATGTAGTGCTTTGGGAAATGTGGTTATGGCGTATTTTATCATGCCTTTTTGCGGTAATCCCTCATCTACACTCTTCTGGGAAATATTTTACAAGCTTTTCCATTCTATACAATTAGGTAAGAATTAAAAGGTCTAAAAAAGTGAGTTATGGAGCCTCTTGATTTGCTCAAAATGTTACATTCGCAACTTGTATACTTTAAGGGGGAGGATACGTTTTTGTAAAATAAACGTATACTTACTTTAGATGGCAGTTGTGGTTCATTCGTTACATAATTCAAGCTGGTCAAGATGTTTGCAATGTAGTTATCACTTAATACAGACTTTATCTGGTCAGGACTTGATTTTCTTTTAAGTTTTTTTTTTTTAAGCACTGTGACTGCAAATGCGTCCTGGGCCATATTGACGAGCAGCCTACTCAGCTGACATCCTCTGACCCACTTCAATTTCATAATGAACCAAAATTATTTCTACAAAGCGATACATTGATTCACTTGTGGTCATATTAACATTGACCAAAACATATAGATTTTCTGAATTAATTTTCCATTTAAAATGTGTGAAATGGTTTCTTTGTGTAGCTGCATGTGGCTGATTCACCCATACGCTTCACACACAAATAATGATTGTATTATGATGCATATGCAGACATATTTTAAATTTAGTTGTGAACCGATGTCCCTGTCCCCTTGTGATCGTATCACCCTGAACTCATGTTAGAGCCAGTTACTAAAAGGACCAAAGATAGCGGCCATGCGACAAGTCACTCGTCCTTAAGTGTATGATGTTCTGTCATCTCAAAAGTGGGATTTTTGCTTTGAAGCCACTTTGATATAGTGCTTTTGAAGTGTTGAAGGACTCCCTGAAAGGAAAAAAGAGGTTTAATTAGTATCCTTAAACTGGAAGGGTACCATAGGATGTCTCTATGCCAGACCAGAAACCCTGTTTTTCTTTCTCTGATTAAATGTGCTGTTGAAGTTAATTTATGAATAGAAATTAAAGGAAAAATGCTCCTGAATTATTATTTTACTTTCATTTAGGTCAGCCACATGGGAATCTGCTGCTCTTGCGGTATAAATCATGGGCTATAATTCAGGATTATTGATAATTTTAACCTCCCTGCTAATCTCTATAGAGACTGACATGGGCTATGGATGTTGAAAAATCCATATATGCCCTGGTTTTACCTTCTTTGGAGGGATATTTGGCTTGTCTTGTCTGTTTTGCTCCATTTTATCTTCGGCATTTCAGAGGCATTCTCATTTTGAGTAACCGCATGCAATAACAGTTTGATAGATTCAGACAGAATCCTCATATTCCCGCATTGATCATTTTCTCCATGCCCGCCTTTAATTTAGGCCTCCAAAATGCAAATGATTTCTAATGCTACAAACCATGCACACATGCTCCCCCTTTCTTAAGCACCCATTGGAATAAGGATTTAGAGGCCCCAGGGCATATTGAATGATGTCTTCTGCGCTACGGAGTGTTGAGTTTCAAATATTCAAATCAAACATTTTGCTCAAAATTACCACAGATACCTTTGCTTCTATCTTGGGATTCAATCAAAATGCCTCCTACCGTTTATAATGTCACGGCTCTGGTGGTAAATACAATTACATTTTTATAAGACCTTTATAATCATGTCAGGGTGAGGAGCTTAATCAAAGGAAAGTTCAAAGCCCTAAAAGGGGCGGATTGTTGGATACTATAAATTGGGACAAATGACATTGGGGACGTAGGAGAGAAAAATAAATAACCTGCATGAGGGCTTTTTTTGCCAACAATTTTCGACAGTGATTTCCTCCCCATTTTTTGTTGACATTGTTTGCGGTTGATAAATATTTGCCTTAACATATAAATCCCCACATCCAACTGAAATAGGAAATCTTCTCGCTACGAAAATGATATAAACCTTACACATAGACGTCTACAGTATGTTGTATAAGGCCCTGTGTTCAATTTTGGGTGAATAAAGAACCCAGCTAGTGTATTTCGTGACGATTCCTTATCAGACAACGTAACCGCAGGTCTATTACTATGTGTCTCTCCACTCCACGGCATTTCAGATCCACCCCACAGAGCATTTTGGATTTCAGACACAAATGCAAATTTGTATTTTACTCTGCAAAGTAGTAGTTGAGGAGCAGCAATGTATTGTTAGTTTACCTGATATGCTCTACACCCACTCGTGTGCAGGTCACAGAGAGGCCATTCGTTTTTTTTCAAAGAGTGGAAAAACATGTTTCTTTTGTCTCTCTGTTCTCTCAGTGGTCAGTGATGTTATTTCAACCGATACCAAGCGGGGGGCCCTCATACATGAATATGAGCAGACGTCTGGCTGCATGTGCCCTCCGTTCAGAGCATTGTCATTTTCCTGCTCCGTCTTTAACACTGGGGGAATCGTTGTCGACAGTGAACCTCTGAAGAACCTCGCAGTGATATGAATAATGAAAGAGAAACGTGTGGGCGATAGTTATGCATTCAGCGTTGTGAGAACACGGTAGGTATTTATTACTCAAACGCACACTGCAAACACCACGCATTAGTATGTTGTAGCCTTAAAGCCATTAAAGTTGCATTCAATGAAATGGAACATATTGTATTGAAAAAGGCCTCTTGGTGTACCTGTGCACTGGAGCTTCAGGCCACAGCCTGATCAACCACACAGTCGCTCATGGACCAATGAATCAAACCGCCATCGGTCCGGTGTTTAGACGTTTTTCTAAACATACGTGTTTGTGTGGACATGTATGTACGCCAACATATGTTTGTGTATTTATGGACGATTCTATGCGTGCGTGTATCATTCTTACCCTCAACTCCCTTAATATTTTATTGTTGTATACGAGTTATTCTGAACATGGTAGGAAGCCTGTGTGTTTCAAAAGTGCTCTGTAAAAACCCCCCCCCAAAAAAACAGTATTTTATTACATTTATTGAATAGAGGTTGACAAAAACAATAAATAAAAACACTACACATTTAACAGATCCATAAAATTTTCAATTAAGAGCGTTATTTATATGTCCAAATTCTTTGTGAATATGCACGGAGAACTACCTCTTTAAAATGACACATTTTCAACATTATATTTGGATTACAGCAGACCAGAAAACCTCACACAGTGATTAAAATAGACCGGTTAAGCTCACGGGCATATTTCCATACTAAATATTTTACTAAGACGGGAACATCATACCTCTTCTACAGTTTGTTTTCATTGCTGCTACAGACTCACACGCACACCGCACAATGGATACTTGTTGATGTCAACCAACACAATGTGCAATTTCTTTAGTCGGTATTGTCATTTGCCTTCTATTAGACGTTACCTACTGTTGCTCAGGGGAAGGATTTACCTCGTGGCAGCATCTTTTCATGCTTTATTGCAGACCAGACCCTCGAGGAGCACGGGAATCTTCTGTTCGGTTTTATTCATAACAGCAAGGATTCTCCATCATTCAGAGGTGTATGCAAACAGCTTATCATAAATAAGCCCTTTGCCAGTATTGTGTACGTCTCTCGCTCTCTCTGCACGTACACACAGCCGGTGATGTTTAGTCCTCAATGGACTCTCGGATATTATTGTGATAATGGTTACATGTCATCACCGCAGGTACTAAAATGGCTGGTGGGACGCGGGCGATTAGGTTTTTAGGTTCCTCGCCCTCCGCATTTCTCCATCCTCCATTTAGCATAATGACACTCGAGCAATCAGCACGCACATTACAATATGGAGCGTGGCATTATGCAGAATAAAAGTGCTGCGCTCACGTTGTCCTATTTGAATATCCTGATCTGTAGCCATGACACGCTTTTCCCGCAGCAGGTAGCTGATTTAGACGTGGCGTGACCTACACGCTTAACGAATTACAGCAGTCAACGAAGAGGATGGTCTTGTATCCGGGCTCCGATGCTGTGATGCAAGCGCGCACTGTGGCCACGCCGGTGAATAATAACATACTTCTGGTTGCATTTGCACAAGGTCTCCCCCCTGGCCGCCGTGATTTATAAGCATAGCTTCTGTCTGCAAACAGGCTAGGAGGCTTCGAGCTACGGGGGCAGCACCCGGGCTCCAGTGCTATTTACTCAGCCAGCCGAGACGAAGGTGCTCCCCCCAGCAGGGTCCTGCCGCCGCCGCCGCGCAAGCACGGGTTCCTTACCTTTGCCCGACTGCTCATGGCCACGCTGCGGCGGCTGCAGCGCGGGAGGGTGACAGCTACCGCGGGACGGCCGCGCTTCGCCACAGGTCGAGCCATCTTTACCGTGTCACTTCCTGCTGCTTAACAAATGACTGAAAGCTGCGGGCCATCGTGCTCTCGGTGGAATAACGGCGAGTACGTTTTTACGAGCACCGTCGGTGCAAAACTCTAGTCACACCCCCGAGTCAATAAATCATGGTTTTAATAAGCCGTAAAAAAAATGAAAACCCAATTCCGCGTACAGTGGGAACATTACAGTAAATGCGCATGACAATTAACCTCACGTTCATTAGAAAAAATAAAACATGCCTCGACGTGACAGAAGTATATCTTTGCAGCAACAAACAACGTGGCCCCTCTGTGCTGTATTTAATATACTGTGAGCTAAATAAGTGAGCCGAGGAAAGGTGCTCCACTTTAAAGCTATGTGATAGATTAGGGAGGTGCTCCAGCAACAGAATAATTTCCCCGGTGACCAATTTCTGAACACTCCCTAAGCAAAGAAAATCAGCAACAAGCCGACACGTCAGACACGGGGTACAGGCCTACATGCTGACTCACTTCTAATGAGCAGCCAGAGACGGAAATAATAACCTAAACTAGGAATCATAGGTCATGACTGCATATATATACTGCTGACTGTCCTAATTAACACTCGACCTTATACAGTCGATGTACAGGTGTTTATGCTAACAACTTTAAAATAGATTCTCCAGTGTTGAAAGGGGAAAAAAATAAATACAAAAATTGCCTATGCAGCGTTGGGTTTTCAAATCTGGTGTAGCTGTTTTATTGCATTCCCTTGCGGTATTGATGTCATCCTAAACGGTTACAGCAGACGTGCAATCATGTGTGCCTCTAAAGTGAGCACACATTTATTTGACGGCGTACGGTTTCAGTGACCCAAACTGTTCTTCTTAAAAAAAAAAACAACAAAAAAACATTTGGCAGTTCCTCCCCCCAGAAATATTTGCATACTAAAATATATAATGCATTGGATATATTGAGTGATATTGAGCATGTAGATTTTTTTGGGACACTGATTAACGGTGAGGTTATAATTTGTGCATGCTATAGAATAAGTTAAGGCTTGATTTGTAGCTGATTTATGGATGAAAAGGAGATGTATCGGCCAAGACCCTTTCAGGGCTTGATTGGATGTTTACGTCTCTTTGCTTTTGGCCATAAATGTCCTTAATGTTAAACGTCAATGTGTGCCACAAAGGTGTCAGATCTTTACAGCATCCCGTTAAGTGATTACCTGGTGCTTTTTTGCACCTCGAGATCAATACGCCTTAATGGATGGGCCAGGGACTTCATAAAAAAAGATTTTAAATGATTATGCTGATGACATGTCGTCGCCCCGGCCCGTGATGTGTTCAGGGGACTGACTTGTGGCTTCTCGGCAGTGAAAGGGTGACGAAGCTTTTTGCTCAAGGTCAGTTTAGCAGCTGGAGGCAAAGGGAGTAAATAATGTTTATCTTTCTCGGAATTCATTTTACATTTTCCTCATTATTACACACATTTCTCCCCCCGCCGAAGATATTTTCTAGCTGTGTGTATTGACTGGCCTTATTTAGACGGTGCTGATAATATTGAGATTTTCACCCATCGAAATGTCCAGATTCTGCCAGTGACTGGATTAATAAGTGCACCCTCAGTAAATGAAGCACTGCAGTTCATTCCCGCACTTGTTCACGCATCCATTGGGGTCTTGGGTGCATTTTTTGTGTATCTAATCACAAATTCGCACAGTAACAGATCATTTCCTTCGGATATTAATGGTCTGTTTTGGATATTTGACCATTTTGTGTATTTTCCCTCAATATGCGTCAGTGTGTGCCGTGGGCCCGCTATGGCACAGGACTAAAAATGGCCATGCTTTTTCCACGCTTCATCATCTGCGGCTTGTGTCAAATCCAATCCAGTCATCTGGAAAGGTCAGAGCTGCGGTAAAAGATTTAAATCACCTCACAGAAGAAAGATTCACCTTGACAGGCGCAACCTGAAAACTGGTGAATAAGAATACAAACCGAGGCTCATTCCTCTTTCCTTCCAGCAAGGACAAACTGACCATTGGAATTCAAAGGGGGTGTCACATTTTGCGATGCTTCAGAAAGAAAGTCTGTTTTCAGTCTTGGATCAATTAGTTATTATTTTCTTAAAATGTGCATCCTGTTTATTTCCTCTGTCAGATTACAACCACACAAGATTAGAACCCTGACTACTTCTTTGTATAATTATATGAGGTGACATATTTGTCATCTTTCGCTTTCATATCTATTAATTGTTTTTCCGGTTCTAAAATAAATAAAGTGATCTTGCCACAGCTGCTTGCAACTGCACATTTCTAAATACAACTTGACGGGGTCAATGTTGCGACAATTTGTTCAACTTAGTTTTGGCAACAGTGAAAACTGACATAGGAGCCTTATCGTTTGATGAATCTCCGTGGTGTTTTGTTTCTCTATATTCATCCAGGCTTGAGCTGCTACTGGAAATGATTTCCTGTTTTTCATCCTATTATATTGTTATATATATATATGTATGTTATTGTTGATGAATGTAGGAACTAAAGCACGTATTCAGCTGCTTTCGAGGACAAATGGGACCTTTGGAGGGGAAAAAAAATCCTTTCTCTTTACTGTTTATTAATATGCTTAAAAAAGATGAATGTGAAATTGGGAGGCTTACAGCGAGGCCTATGCATCATAATGCATGTGCTTACAGAAGTAAAGAATAATGAAACTATTTTCAGCTGTAAAGCCAGCTTGAATAATACATCTGCTGCAAAGTGCTACAAAGCAAGAACTATTACAAGGTGGTTACTTTTTATAATCCTTTCGGAAAAGACAGCCATAAATATAGGTGTGTTTTTGCTCTTGAGTTCTTGTAAACATTCGTAATATTCATTCGGATTCACTGCATATCTGCCCTGTTATATGATCGCGCGTCCTTGCACCGTGGTGCTTGTTGGGATATTATCGATTCCTGGTATTGATCCAAATATGGGGCAGCAATGACTGTGATTTTGTGTTTGGCTTTCTCATCATTTGAATGTAATACTCTGAAAAGCCCCTTGCTGTGATGTACGCGTTGCTATTGAGACACAGTTTGCATTAGCTTTACACAGAATAAAATATGTCTGTTGAGGAACTCATGAAATGAAAGACGTGTATCAGTAGGCCGAACCAAAATTGAATCAGTGAAAAAAACCCAGCCTTTTGGTAGATTCTCTTCACGTTGGTGTAAGAGAAGGTCTGTGTACAAGATTGTGCTGTAGGCAACAGACTGGATCAATCGACCTCATTTAGATATTCATGTGCCGAGATTATTAAGGAGCAGGCTCTACACGCACTCATGAATTCGCATGAGTCTAATCCACTCCGCCCTGAGGCAAAATATGCAAACTACGACTGTTTTGGACATCAAGTATAGGCATTAAGGCCTAATAGGCCGTCTTGTTCTTTGAGGCAACTGTATATGATGGAATTTGGTCCAGCGGCCTCCTTAACACCGCAGTGTGATTGTGAATATCCATCGTGTAAATCCATAGTGTAAATAGGGGTGTACAAGTCCAGGATAGATTCACTGTGTCTGTGTTTTAAGAAGCCGGCAGAAAAGCACACGGTATAAAGGTGTGTATGTTTCTGCATTGTGCACCACAGTTGGACTATAGTTTACAATACAATAAGCATTAGCATTGCAGGGATGTTGCCAAATGGAACTCTAATTGCTCCTCCTGGGAGTGAGCAATAGAGCTCAACAATCACGTTAAAGAGGCTTTCCTACAGTTGCTACGGTCTTGTGCAGATATACGTTACTTTATGCAATTGTGCAATATTTGCTTTCAATTGTATAGGTCGAAATTATTCTGTGGTGGATTTTGTTATATTTTATTGAAATGAAATTTCTCACATTTGATTTGGGATCATGTTTTGACTGTATATTTGTCCCTCTTTTTTTTACAGGCCTTCCCATGTATATCCACTGGCGTCTATGGTAAGCTTAATAATCTAAATATTTTTATTATTTATTTACATTATTCTTTATTTTTGCCTTTTACTGTTTGCATGTATTATGGTTCATAGACATTTTCGCTGGATACTTGCTGCATGTTGCAGTTGTGACAAGGGTTCAAAATTCTGCATCAAGGGAAGGGGCTACACAAAAAATAGTGCACCCACTATATTCACAAGGCTTTAACTTTGAAGAAGAGCACCGTATGAAGAAACACACCAACAAGTTCACCTTACACCATGTTGCACAAAGACAACACCTTGTCGAAAAGAAAAAAAAGCAGATCCTGAACAATGCTTGTCCTCTCTTATGGGATCAAGTCACATTGCAAACATACCAGATATGTTGATATAAAGAGGTGTTGATGGCAGGAAAGCAGGCAAACCACTGGATTGAATCAAAAATAAGATTTTTTTTGCTGTTGAGAAGAGAAACTGTCAGCGCTCATCATTTAAGATCAAGTTACCAGTAACCAGTAACTTTTAAATATGATTAGAGATCCTTAACTGTTTGGTCATCCCATGAGAGCCCTTTGGCGCTCTGACTACTTGCTGTGAAAACGTAATAGGCAATAAAGTTGAAACCATTTTACAAGCCCATGTTCACCCTATTGGGGCAAAACATTACGCCATGTTACACGTGATATTAAATTTTTGGAGGATCACGTTGCTCTCGGAAAGTGCACGGCCATAAGAGAGGTTTAAAGGCACCCAAAGGTCTTCACATTGAGGAAAAATGATATGCACTTGCTTTGGTCAATCCACATACGACTAAAGGGGAGGAACTACACAACTGTATGGAATTGTTACAAGCCGATGGGGCAGCGGCAACAAAAAAAAGTAGCATATATCCAGTTAACATGGTGACTAGTCCTTTCTTCAGCTATAGCTATAGTTTCTCAAAAATAAATCTGCTACCGATAAAGACAAACATTTTGCAACGAAAATGCCCCTGTGCACAATTCTTAGCTGAAGTGCCGTCTTAATCTCCAGACAATTTTTTTGTCACATTGACATTAGATCTTTATGTGTCTCTTATGTAGTTTGCTTCTTTACTGTAAATATGCAAGGACAGAATACCCATGAGGTTTAAAGCTTGTGGAGCCAAAAAGTGTGACCATGAATCTGTTCACGTGCACGTTCATATCATTTTATCACGTCAAAAGTCTGCCTCGCTGCATGTTTTCAATCTAAGCACTTTGATAGTATAAATGAGCACGGCCACAGCTGAGTTATTTGAATTTGCAATTCCAAGAATGAATACTTGATGTTGTGGTGTTTAACTGTACGCACAGGCATTTATTTGCGAACTGCAAGGTGAACAATTAACCATAATTAATAGTTAATTCAGTAATAAAAAAATCTACACACGTCAAACTGCTTTGCCAATGCAAGTTGTATTGCTCCTTTCAGGAAAATAGTACTATACCTTATTTCTGAGATTTAGTTGTTCACAGCCAAATGCTGAATAAAGCTGAAGTCTATTTATAACAAAAAATAGATGGCAATCTGCTGCAGTTTAGTTATGACTGTGTGCACACTTTCTTTGTTAGTGTAAATCCACAAGTGTACTTAAGCTGAGCATAATATATTAATTGGAAAAACCAAGATAGCAAAAATAAAATGACACGTATGCCAGATGTCTGGTGTAAAAACTCATTATATTAAATACCTGTTATGTGTGCAGGGGAATTCTTACTGATGTTTTACCCCTGCATGTCGAATTACAAAAGACATACTTATCAGCCACACAAACCTTTTTGCGCATTTCAATTCTTGGCAGCCTTGCATCTGTTCTTCTCTGTTAATAAAGTGTTTTCCCCACAAATAAATCACACATCCTCCTTCAGCAACCCTGTATTTTGACTAGCTGGCAGTTGTCACTACGATGCACACGCAAATGTTTTTAAAATCTCAACAAACAGTGACTGATTCGAATGCGCAGATTATAGAGCCTGGACAACTTTTGCTGGGCCCTTTAGGCTCATCAGGGCTATAAACGCACAGTGACATTATTGTTAAATATAGTGAGCTATTTCGGTCTCCGAGTTGTTATTTTTAAACAACTCCCTCCATTCTGGGGAGAAGGCAAACACCAAAACGTGTTACAACCGAGGGTGCTGATAGGATTTCTAAGTGATTGAAGAATTGGCTTCAGATGAGCCTCGAGTTCGTCTGAAATGACGAAAACCTCCGGCTAGTCCAGTTTCCTTCATGTCGCAAAACAGCAATACCTAGACGACTGAGATACTGCGCCGACAGTTAGCAGTCGGCACAAACTCCGCTACGCTTGGATGGACACTCTGAATAAGAGGGGCATACACTTGTCTAAGTGTAAGGTCCTTTGTATGTCGCAAAAACAGCCTTTGTGCTTATAACTCACAGGATGTTGATAATTATGCAGGTGGTTGGGTCATTGTTTATGAATTGCATGGTTTACTGCGTGTCCATTTCCCAAGGCTCCCTTCCCTAATATTCACATTTAATGCCATCTGTCTGCACAGGCATATCAAAATTACTAATAACTTACTTAGACTAATTGGTGTGATTGACAAGAGGGGTTGGCATAGTTATTCATTCCATGGACGTTCCTCTCATCTCGAACGACTCTTCCTCTCCCCTTACCTTGGTGCTTATTTCATTGCAAAATGTACAGTCTGTGATGAGAATTTCAGCAGTCATGTCTGCAAAAACTAATTTCCTCCCCTCATATTTTCCCGTCTTGTGTAGACGTTTCCTTTCCATTCCTTTCCCGGCCCATTCTGCATCAATCTATGCACTATGCCGCGTTGCCATTTTTCAGTGGAATATTTGCCAATGCGAAACTTCGGTGCGGCTCCAGAGCAATTAGGAAAACTCGTTAGTCACTCATTAGTGCCCCAAAGAACTGCTGCATAGCCTCGCTGTACTCGATGGTGCCTGGTTCATTAGTAATCCTGGAAATCCTCAGTCACTCCACCAGATTGGATGCACGGCACGCAAATTCTGAAATATTGTTTTTTTTTTAAACGCGAAAAGAGCCAAAACAAAGACAAATGAGAGGCAAGCCTCCGTTTTCACTAAGAGACGGACGAGGGCACTGCTTCTTGCCGTTGACTGTGGGCTTTATTGCTGGTGGTGGGCCGTCACAGCTCTGCACCAGCGGCCCCGCACATCAAAGAGAGAGGCTGTGCAGAGCCAAGCATGCAGCCGGGGTGGAATTAAACCGCCTGTTCAATAAATAAACAGCTTAGCATTTCCCATAACGGCATCTCCGCAGAACAATACAGATGATTAAGACCGCAGACCTTCACACGGCAGAGGGCAAATAGAGGAGGGACTTTTCCAAAGCAGCTGTACGGTAAAGTACAGAGCGGTGCTGTTATTCTCCACGACTCCTCCCCGCGTCCCCCGAGAACAGGCATCTTCCGAAAGGGCCCCCTGCTCTCTTGTCAGCTGTTTTGACATTTTTCCGTACATTTTAGATAACCTTTACGGTCGGCTTCCAATTCAGCAATGTAAACAAAAGCTCTTTTTTTTTTACGTGAAAGGCCCCCCTCGCCGATCTCTCTCTGCCGCCTCCTCTCTGTGGAGTACTTCTAACCATAGATTTCATATGTGTACGAGGTCATGCGCCCGGTTACTACCGGCGACGCACGTGTGCGCGTTTGACCCATTTCCACACACGCAGCGTTGCGGGAAAACAAGTTCCCTGGCCATCGCGCCACGACAGAGAGGAATCAGGAACAAGTTATCCGAGGCCTTTGTGGGGACAAAAACAGATTTGTCAGGACGGCTAATGCTAATTGACACCCTCTCTCACACACCTCCGTTTTCCAGGAGACTCAGTCACCGCTGACGGATGACGGCAGAGCGGGGAGGGTGGGTGTAGCACGGGTGCGCAAGGGGGTACCTGAGGAGCTGGGGAAGAAAAATGAGGGCTCGCGCCGCGCTGACAGTCCAATCCCTCAGTCCGGCCCATTAGCCACAACCGAATTTCTGCACGAGTAGTGTGTCGGAGGTACCACCCATAAACAAACTAGTGCCCACCGTGGGCCGGGAGGTCAGGCGTCATGATAGAGGTTATTAAGTGCTGCCCCTGTTTGCACATCAATCACGGGCACGCAACCCAGCTTTAAATGGATTATTCCCTCCAAAGAGGAGACACCTCTCAATGTCTCACAAGATCACTGCCAAGAGTCCAACTACCTCAACTTAGAGAGGTCATTTTCTCTGTTATCCTTTCCTCTCCTATCTTCCCCTTCCCATGCATTCTCCTGTCTCTTGTTGTCCTCTTTTGCTCTGCCTCACACATCTTCCCGCCTTACACCTCGACATTCACGTGCACACTCGCACCAAGGCAAAGACACATTGATACATCCTTTTTATCTAAACATATATAGGTAAAAATCCTTTTTTTTAAGATGCATTATGGACAGTTTAGCCTCGTGGAGATCGCATCGTAGTCCAGCACAGCATTGTAATGAATTGTGCAGGTTAAGTGGCATCTGCTTAGATCATTGGTGAACTAGTATCTATCCAACAGATTCCCTAAAATGGGCATTTATAATCCTTTCAAAATGGCCCTCACCACATCAATACCGCCCCTCCTCTGAGGACAAACATCTCCCTGTTCACTGTTCACCGTCCACCTTTGACTCTTCTGTCTCTGTGACAAATCGGAGGATTGTTGACGGGGGTGGTTTTAGCGATGACTGGTGGCTATGGGAGATATGCGGATGTAATCCATCCCAGCTCCACCGTTGTGTACACTCTGCCGTTCTACTGTGTTTTCCAGATCAGAGGTGTCAAGGAGGTAGATTTAGTTATTTTTTTCTTCAGCCGGCATCCATGCTCCGGCTCTCCTCACCCCCCCTGCTTGGGATTAGGAAGGTTGGAGAAGTGCATGGGGCCTTATCTCTGGACAGCGATGGCTTCCTCCTAGCCAGAGGTGGCCCAGGCAGCTCCCAGGGTGTCCCACAGGGAGCTTAGTCCAGCTGGGTTCCGAATTTCAAGGTACATAGAGGCGACGCGCTGTATCAGTGGGCAGCAGAGTGTGTGCCCAGATGGAACCGGAGCTTCATAGCCCATTTAACTTAGTCACACACTGTGCATTGTACTCAACACTAGCCTTGCGCTGCCATTTTCATGGATGATAAACCAAAGGGAAAAATGCTTCCCACCCACAGGACGATTTAGTTTGTAGCCCTCTGAGTAACTTGGTTGGGCATTAAACTTTTTTGTATATCATACACCTTTGGGAATGCTTTTTAATAAGTGAAATGTCAGGTGTTAATTTTAGCATGTAGGACAAAGCATGGCTTCACCCATATGGAATGTTTCCAAGGAAGGTCATCATCTGTGTGGCCACAAAGGCTGCTCCCTTTCCTCCTACCTCTTGTTTCCTGTTTCTCTTCCTCTCACAGCACCCTCCCATCCCTCTTTGTCTCTGTCTCCTTCTGTGGGCTGCAAAGTCGGTCATGGTCACAGCCCTGCCGCGTCCCGGTGTTGGCGTAGAGAGGAGCTCCAGGCAATTTGACACCAGCACTTTGGCATCTAGAGTCCTGGGGCGCTACTGTGTCCTCCACCCCAGGTCACCTCCCCTCTCCTCTGGGCCCTAATAGGGTGACACCCTCCCACCCCCCTTTTACAGAGGAATGCATACCACTCCTGCCCTCAACCAGTGCATCCCCGCGGTGTTACACTTATTGGGCCAAACCACAATCAACTAATCTGCTTTGTATTATAATGTATTCAAATTATTCATCCTGTGTGCCCTATCCACATTTTATTAACAAATAAAACCCTATATATGTATATGCCTCCATAAATAGCATTCCAATAGCACATTTCCTATGTTTACAGTGCCATTTCTACACACATGGGGAATTTACTAGGGCCAGCCTTAGGCTATAGCAATACTTGGAGTCAGACAGCTCATCAAAATGAATGACGAGCATCGAGATGTGAACTTGACCAACTGAGGGGAAGAAACTAGGACCGACAATATGATTTTTTGACTCCAGGAAAGAAAATACGTAGTGTGTATTTTCCCAAAATTCAGTCAGACATAGGCCTTAAAAATGGATGTGATAAAAAGACTGCAGAAATGATAAAGCCCTAAAATAGCAGCGGGTCACAATATAAGCCCTCTCAGGAAAAAGAAAAGTGGTGTGGTGTGCAGTATATTCTGCCCATATATTTGCAAACAAACAATGGGAATGTATCATAGCACAGACGTGTGTGTTGACTAACTTCTCCACTTGCTTTATCAGGTGATGCAGCTTCTTCTCACTCCTTCTCACCGGTGCAAAACACCTTAGCAGCACAAGTTTGTTGGCCCCCCGGCAGAGTGCACATTCATATTATTTGTTTCCTGCGTTCCAGTTCAGTGGATATTTTTGAACATGAACTTCTCTCCCCAACTTTCACAGTACGAAGGAACAGTCGGCTGTGATGTTAACTAGGAGCTGCTTCGTAATGAACAGACTATACCTGTATGTTTGAGGGCCATGTGGTTTTTAGTTTCTCATAAAACACATACAATGATATTCTTGAAAGTCACCAGGGTCCTGTACAAGTGTTGATAAAGGTGTTTTGCACACAACGAGGAGACGGGGGCCAGAGACTCTGTCTCTTGGTTGCGTCAGAGCTGAGAGAGGGCTCTCTCTTTTTTCATATTAACAAAGGTCCTACATGCCCCACATCATAGGAATAAAATATGTGAATTCTGTTTTAAGATGAACTACCCTTTGGCATAACTCACTGGGCCGACGTGGAGACATGGATTTAAAAAAAGTGTACCCTTCATTTACGAGAAAATGAATCTGACTCACTCAATTAGTCACAGGGGATGACATTATTGGAAGAACACCAACAGTAAAGATGGCTTGCATTCTTCCCAGGTCAGATGTAATCATAGTAAGTAGTAGTAAGTAGTAAGTCCGAATGTTTTGCGGGGCCAGACTCTGGCTGCTGTTGACAATGAAACCCTTGTATGTACTACGCAAATGTCATTCAAGCGCCTCGTGCCGCCTTCTTCCTCTGTTGACGCGGCGCGCCTCTCTCTCTCTCTCTCACTGGATGTTCTGCCCGGCGACGTAGTGGAGGAGCCATCAGCTCCTGCGCCGCCTGAGTCCTCATCAGTGGCCCTGTGCTGCACACATCCCATCGGTTTGCCTCACTAAGACAAATCTCCCTGAGCCGTCCATGTTCTGAGCGTAACAAAAGAGTTGAGCTAAGCACCGCGGGGACCCAGGGGGAGGGGGACCACTGAGTACTGTGCGCAGAGGTGGTGGGAGTATCTGTGTCGGTGCAGCGTTTAAAACAAACACGCGTGGCCCGGCTGACAGGGACACTGGGGTGAGATGTTAAGAGAGGTGGAAGGTAGAGGATACCGTGCTGGAGACGGATGATGAGGGTGAACTGATGATGAACTTGAGCTGCTGCTGTTGGCCAACGATGTCGCTGCAAAGCAGAGTTCCTCTGGCGTGATGCCCCCGGCCGCACTGGCCTTTTTATTCTCCCCCCTCCCCTGTGTGTTATCCTTTGTTTTGTTTACATCAATCATTCTACTACTATTCTCCCTGCTATCTATTTCACTGCTTCTATAGCTCACCTCCTTTCACTTCTACCCCCCTCTCTCTCCTCTTCAGACTCGCTATGATTAATAGGTATAGTTCTCAAATCAATGGAGCATTTGTAGAAACACCCCATTGAATAGATTAAATGTACTCAGTGACATCTGATCACTGCTGGTGACCAGAATAGCCCTATTATATATGATTAAGTTCTGTTTTGCGCAAAAGAAAAAAAAAGAAAATCTTCTAAGAGTAGAAAAAGTGGGGCCCCTTACTTTTTCAACAATTTTCTACTTTGTTTAATTTGTTGGTGTGCTTACTTCTGTGACACTCTCTCTGCATGCTCGTCCCCAACATCTGGTCCTGGTCTCCAAGGATGTCGTTTGCTTCTTTTTCCTTCGTCATCTTGCACATCTGTTTGTCTGCGTTACTTGATGTGTGAGCTGAAGTGTCGGTACACCTGCGTATGTGTACAAACAGATTTCAAAAAAGGAAACATCGCCCGACAAAGTGATATCACCGCAAAGGTTAGGTGTGTTTGGGAGGCATCGGGTGGCCTGCAATACGATTTGGCATGCTGGATTAGGTTGTGGGCACACGCACACTGCTCTTGAAGGGCAGGAGCTGTGAGCTGGCCATGCGCTGTCTGCAGTTGTGCCTAACAGAGCCGTAGGAGCAGACTGGCTGTCACTGCGGTCCGGTATGCAGCTCACATCTCGCCTCCACCGGAGCTTGAACAGGGGGCTCAGCTCAGCCCTTCTCCTCTTCTCAGTGCAACTCTGCCACAAGGTGGAGGAGGAGAAAATCCGAAAGAGTGAGACATCAAGAATAGTCGGATAGGTGAGGGAGGTGGACATGAGGTTACATACAATATATCTTGACTGCCGAGGCAGTTGATGTGAAGAGTGTACTCAACAGTTATTGAGAGACTTTGACAGCAGGTGCTCTGACACGAAAGAAGGCTTTTATTTTATTTTTTTAACATCCTTCTCAAAGGGTAAAGGTCGTCCGGTACTTGTAAGCCTGTTTCATAGGTCGTAGAATGTTATAGTCGTGGCAATGACCCGCGAAAAAGGAAAATATTTGAGAATGCCATAACCAACAGCTTACCACTGTGGCACGGCCCCTTCATCAGTTGATGTGGGTTGAAATTGAGGCCTTGACCTCTGTCGTTAAAGGAAAACGGTGTCCGCTGCAAACCTGTGTCCCTTATGGAGTTCAAGGGTTACGCTGTGGTAGAGGTCAGTCATGAGTGAAAAAGGGAGCCATGTTTGTTTGCTGGCTTCTGGTCTTACATTTGCATAGGGGCATGCGGTGTTAAGGTGACACTTGTAAGGCGGTGTCAAACTTGCTCCAGCATTTGGACTTTTCGTCAAGTTTTTATGTAAGGCTCAGAGGAGCAGACACAACTATAAATACTTTGAAATGAAGGCAACCGAAACACTACACTACTCTACTCTGTGACAGAGTAGCAGATTGTCAGCGCTTTCCATAATGGCACATACACTCTCCAGCTGCAGCGAGGCGGGCTCGGGGGCTTTTATGGTCAATAGCTCACTCTGAGTGTTGGGTCTTGCGAGGGTCTCTGCCACAGCTGCAATGAACTTGACATAGGTCTCCGGCAATCTTTCCTGAGCATATTAAAAATTAATCACATTGCACTCTGCGCGTTGGCTCGATCGATACGTTGTGTTAAAGCTGTGTTAGGGTTCCTGACCCGCCGCAACTGTTGTGATTAATACGGCCATTAGATGCACCGGCTTCACTTTGTTTTTATACCGGCGAAATGATAAAATTGGATCGTGTGAATGATCACACATTTTCCTTACAAAGGCAAACCATGATTTGAGTGTAAGAGAGGTGGTAATGCGTTAGGTGTAATAACATAAGTGTTTACACATACGGCTTGTATGAGCACCATGTTACCCAGACACATGTTTGTATGTGTCTTCATGATGCATTTTGGCATTTACAGCAATTTATCAGACAGCTGTTCTCATCTACCAGAGACAGGCAGCGTTTGCTTCTTTCCATTCATTTAGGTAATTGCTGTTACCTGTGGAGACACGGGCTTGCCTGTCTATTCACCCGTTTGTTTTTGCCTCTCTCTTGCATTTTGCATGTAGCATACAACGAGTATCGACACTGTTTTCTTTTTCGTTTTTCCTCTTCTAGGCTTTCCTAACGAGCCGGCTGCTGAAATCGCTCTGAACACAGTAAAAAGCTGGATTGAAGAGAACCCTGATAAGGTAGGACATGCCACGGTCATGCCAAAGTCAAATATGCATTCATGCAGGGCATGAACAGGACTTGTTGATTTGCTGTGATTGGAGATTATTGGACCACAGCAGAAACACAGAAACACTAATTCCCATGCCTCCAAGTATCCGACAGACATCGTATCCACCTGCCTCGCTTGATCAACCATTTGGTTTGTGGTCGGCGAGCATATCAAATTAAAAGCCAGTCTGAGACTAATCAGGCCTTAAATGGTCTGTTGACTGTTTAATCTGTCTGTGCTGTGGAGAACTATTAAACCTAGAAAGGCGGAAAGACATCAGATGAAATAATCCAAAATGGGTTTTGGAATAAAATTATAAATAATCGCACCTTCCGGGACATTAAGGCTCATGCAGTCTAGACATTTCCAGTCATTTGGGCTTGCTGCATCTGAAAATCATACATAAACACAATCAAGTGAAAAGCGGGACGAATGGTATGATCTGACAAATAGACAATCCTCTTCAATTTGGGTCATTAGGCAAGTAGCCAGAGAGACATCATTTGAAATAACCACAGAGTGACAAAAGATATCCATCTAAAGTGTATGAAAGTAAAATGGATGTGAAGATTTTAATTTAAAAGCCACTTCTGCACCCGATTGAGCTTGCTGCTATAAAAGTCTTTACAACAGTGAAGCCAATGCTACTGCCTTATTCTCCAAACAAGGAGGAAAACAAACTCCGGCGTATCTAAGTTCTATTTCTTTATACTCCTATGGCTTTATTGTCAGATTAGATCTGATTATTCATTATTTCTTTGAAGCTGTTTATACTTAGTTTCAACACAGTTATATATGATTTTCTTTTAAGCTCCCTGCAATAATTAACAAGGCCAATCCCTGTGTAAATCTGTTATAATGACCAATTTAAAGCTTGGGCTCATTTTAATGTAATCACTTTACAGTTAATTACATGAAGCTTTTACATTCTGATCATTATACACTGATCATTAATACCCCTACCTGGCTTTCACATGGTGAATAATCTGCCTACGTAATGTCCATCAAATCCCAGTATTTAGCATCTTGATCCATTTTTCTTTGAATAGTTTGTGATGGCCATAGTTTTGTCCAGTTGTCAGGAGGCTGTTTTACACTGCACAGAACATTTATCGGTTTGCGAGTCGTTTAGCAGAGGTAACATTCAGGGGTCGTCCCCGTTTACTGTGCCACTGTTTATACCTGTCGCCGTGGATTGAGGTGTTTTTAAAGCTCACAGCTGGAAGTGCTGCAGTGTCCCTCGGCTGGTGTTATGGTTGTCGTGAGCAGACAGCCAAATGATATTGAGCTGCGGGATGACTTTGCAGTCGATGTGTTGTGTTTGCCACACCGGTTCTCTGCTCTGATTGCTGGTATAGGGAAAGGATTTATATTGCGTATTGCTGACTGTAAATTATGAGCTAATGTGCAAAGCTGACTTTTGTGACTGTGTTATTCCACATCCCCGATTGCCACTTGCCACACGGAGCTTTAAATGTCGCACATAAGAGACCGTTTTTTTTTTTCTTGATGCGCAGATTGATAGCTATCTCTGGTGTGAGTGTAGATCAAGTGGAAAGAATTACAATTCATGGAGTGTTGCGCGGGTGTCTACGGAGGCTTCCCTGAACACTGTTTGGCAAAGCCGCGGCGGCAGTGGATCTTCTGCTCTAACTACACAGAGAGTGAGTAAGCTTTTAACAAGATCAGAGAGAATAAAGTGATGCGTTTTGCCCAGAAGCGGCGCAATATTTTCCGCACGTCGGAGGATCTTCCGATCAAACCGCAGAACAACACACTGAAATGAAGAGGTCTTCTCTCAGATTTGTGGTTCAGTCACTCTTGCTGCGCAGTGACTCCTGGTGCATCCCGAAACAGATGTTTGAAAAGTATTAATGGTGTCAAAAATGTCCATCTGGCGTTTCATGATGTTTGTTTAGTTTTGAATCAAAGGATTTAGGAAGAACTGTAATGAATGTCAAACATAATAAGTCACAATGTCCTTTATGGCACTTATGTTCGCATTTTCTTAAGATAAATGCCCGCTGCCTAGTTTGACGTGTTTACAAATCCAATTTATCACTGCTGCATTTGTTCCATTGACGCACCCAGTGTCAACATGATAAATTACTGACATGTTCCTATCACAGTCAACTCACAGAAAATGTATCAGCTGACAATTGCTTTTGACTGCAGGTTCTGCTCTCCCCGAGAGCTCGCAGTCAATAAAGACACCCAGAAAGACAGTCTACGTTGCACAGTGCGGTGCGAGTTGTCGCGAATGCCGTGCCATCGAGCTTCAGTTGCTCAAAACCCATATTGCACAAAGCTTTCTAAAGATAGAGAGAGATAGAGAGAGAGAGACAGAGAGAGAAAAGGGGAGGTTTGAAGTCCAGATTATCACGAGTAGAACAATAGGACTAGATTGCTCTGGCCGCTCACCTCCAGCTCTGCGCCCTTGGCCCCCGAGGAGCCTGTGTTGTGGGCTGGCCCACAGAGGCCGGCCATTTCGGGGCCACGATAAGAGCTCTGCTTTGAGGGAAGATACTGTGCTATTGTGGTAGAATTTCATTACAATGAGCTGGCTGTGGATCTGACACACTGGGGTTTCAGAGTACAAGCCACAAACCCCCCCCGCAGACAATGATAGCATTGTCTGCGTATATCCATATATGTTATATGCGAATTTGGCAGGTTGTAGTACGGCGCACAAAGCTATTGAACTCTTGAGTGTCCACTGATTGAAATGTGTTTACGAGGTGGGATCTTTCGACACTTGCATTGTGTGTGGTTGTGCGCCAGCGTGCGAGTGTTCGTGTGTGAGTGAAATTGAGGGAGGGAGAAGGACATAGTGATTGATTAGTGGTGAGTTTATCTCGCAGGCCGGCACACTGTGGCCCCGATGCCCTCGCCCGCCCATGAAAGGCCCCAATGCCGGTGTGAAATTCACTCTTAAAAGCACGTAGACTTCCACAGTGAAGAATAAAGACTCTGATGTTGTGGTCAGGGAGAACAGTTCCTTTAATCTAGAGAGACTCGAGTACAAAAGAATGGTCCTTCAGATCCCAGCAGATGAAAGCCTAAGGGAGGTCAACCTTCGCTTCCCTGTATCCTCCACACAAATAAAAGGCATGGAATATGTGGGTATGTGTAAACTACAGACCAGGAACCTCCAATATCTTGAAAAAATGTATTTGGGCGTTTGCAGGCAACCCAACATAAGCAGTTCTACGTTCCGCGTGGTCACAGAATACTCTCACCCCTCGACTCATCGGGCGTCGGTTTATTTCTCATTTTCACATGTAATTTGGTTTAATTCAGGCTTACATAGGTTTAATCTGCAGATGAAAAATGTGGTGTGACACTCTATTTGGCTGCTACGGATGTGCTCTGGATGGCCAGGCTTCCTAATGAAGCGTTTCGAGGGCCGGGGAGCCCGACATTACCGACATAGACTGAACACTCCAGACAGATTGGGAATCGGTAATAAGCTCTGTTGCGCCGTGCTGCTCGGGACAAAATTGATGTGTAGAGGTTTCACCTTTCAACATCACTTGGGTTGGGGCTTTAGCATTAAGCACGGCGGTGTGCCCTGATGATGATCCCCCCCAAAAAAGGTGTTTACATCCCTTTTCCTGGGCTGTGAATGATCTGTTTACCTTCGCAGCATTTGTCATTTGAGACAGCGGATGATAAATTCCATATCAAGCCCAGGCGGGAGACTTAACGGTGATTTGCGATAAATGTCAAGTGACTATTAGGAATTCATACAGTACGGTGTAGCTTTTGTATGGTTGTGAATTTCCGCAGGACAAATATAAGTTTAGGGGGCTGGGTTGTGGCAGATGGAGCTATAAAATGATAACAGTCGTTGTCATTCAGCTGAATAAGATGGATGGTTGGTCATCATAGTTGTATTGTGCAGTTAACCTGAAGAATATGTGAATTACATTGTTGTGCGTTGTGACGAGCTTTATCTCTCGGGCATGGCGAGCAGAACTACATATTTGCTCCTTGTGCTTGTTCGAAAAAAAGCCTCAGAGACCGCAAAGAGAAAATTGATTTAGTCCCCATGCTTTTTCACGCTAGTCTTTGTCCCATTGGCTTTATCCAGAATTCTCAGTTAAAGGGCCATTTTATGCGTTTTTCAGAAAAGGCTGGAACATATTATACATATTATTATGTTAATTAAGCACATTTGGACACCATTTAGGTGACTATTTATGCACTTCTCTCTGATGGGTTTTCACAGGATTTGATAGAGGTTGTTAATTTCATTTCTAATGTCCACATCGACAGTACTTGACATTCAACTGCATAGAAGGACAGCATCATGTCTGGCAGAAAGGAGACACGATGTTAATAATTGAGGCAAAACAGTTCCATCTTTGTTTAATTCGAACCAGAGAGTTTTGTTTTGCACAGTCTGTGTGTCTGAGTAGAGTCTGGCCACTCTGCCATCAAGCCCAGCACCGTGGTGTGTTGTGGTGATGGTTGTCTTTCTCAAAGTTTCTCATTGGGTTCACGGTCACCTCTGTTACTCTGTTCCACCACAATTGCTCGGCCTTGTGAGGCGCCAAGATAGAAGGTTGGTTCTATTAGATTTCTTTCCATTTAGGAATTATGAAGTCCACTGTTGTTTTGGAAGAACGTAATTCATGTGGACTTAATTCCTGGTGTTGAAACATCCCAAGGATAATAATAAGGAAGAATTGAAGTAACTGAGGAACAAATGGAGCATTGTAAGTCTATATATAAGTACATTGGACACACTGTAACTACAAGTAAAACGCACACTCATGCACATACACACACATTATAAGGAATAGAGTTGGAAAATCCAGAGTAAATTCAGCTCAAAGTGATGAAAGTAGCCATCTGTTGGAATACTGAAAGCCTCTGGAAAGGAAGTTAACTCTAAATGGGGCGGGACTTCAGGACTGGGTCGCTGCATTGCCTCTTCGTGGGGTTTCTCTTGCCTAGTATCCAGTGAAAGGACTTTGCCAGGCGTTGCATCTACACCCGCACAAAGGCACAAATTTGTTCCATGCCTGCCTCAAGGATGCTGATGTGCCACTGATGGTTTGTGCAACTGGCACGGTGTTCAAAGTCAGCGCTGGTCTTTTGAAGTCAGTGGCTCGCCCCCCTTGGTATGCTGTGACCGAGAGCGTTGGGGAAATATGGCCAGATCAGGGGCCGCCAGCAAGAATGAACACTTGGCTTGGCAGTCAACCGGATGTATAATCTCCTGTGGCTGGAGGTTTGACCTATGTGAACCATGGGCTCTCATCAGACTGTCAGACACCTGCAGATTTGACTAAAGACGTACATGTATGAATGCCTTATTAAGTTTCGTTGTCAGAGAATTACTTTTCTGGCACCATTGCATGCCATGTAGTCTAATACATTAGTGGCAGCCATTTGGCCCAAGGCAGCAGAATGAGGATTTTATGAGTTTTATGATCGGGGGATTTTATTATCCGGCACACTCTCGGTAATATGATGTGGGCTCTTTGATTCCCTCCATCCCATGTTGGTGTAGTTAAATACTACCAGTTTGGGTGTTTTAAGAGATTTAGGATGATTGGAGTCCAATTTCTAAATTGACACTACTGGCTAGTTGTTTCTTAAATATTGCAGAAAACTCTTTCCACTGAAGAAAGAAAACCATTTCTGAGTTCTAATTGTGCATGCTGTCGACAGTAAAGAAAATGAGCAGCAAATGTTTCTGAACATTTCTTAACTGACCTCTTCAGAAAGAAAGCCTTTGTACAAATGGGGATTGAGCCTATCCTCTCTATCTTGTCCAGCATACAATGTGTCGTTCTACTTCTGGTAATTGCAGAATGATAGCCCTGCTCTCTTGTGAATAGTGCCTTTGAGTTCGCAACTACAAGGGGGGGGCGAACATCGAAAACGCTCTGGTAGTTATTTATCGCCACTTGCAATGAAAAGAATAAGTAAAGGATAAACAAAACTGGACTCGCATGACTGATTGTCGACATTAATTAATGCAGGTCTCTAAAAAAAAAAAAAAGGTTGTCACGGTTGAATGTAACCACCGAGGCTGATATTAGGGTTTACAGGGTCAAACGTCTCCTGGAGGAATACATCTTTTATTACATACATTTATGATCAATACACTTCTCCAGTACTTTCTTAAGCCAAATTTAAACACCTTTTTGTATGAGAAAGTATTTGTTGGAGACGTATTTCTCCCATCTCCACGTGCTCTTGCACACATGCACTGAGCCCACCACAAAGTACAGTTTACCGCATTGCAACACATGGACACAGAGATATGATGCCCTCTGAGTACTCTCTGTTCACACAGATACTGTAGTCCCACCTCTATGCTTACTGTGCTGGAACAAGTTATCTTAATGACATGCTAATTAATTTGAAGTTGCAGAGATTGCACTAGGCTGCCACATTGTGATAAATCAAGAGTTCCTGTAGCTGTAGTGGTTCAGAAGAGGACAGGTGATCATTCAAAATTCAACCAGCTCATTTACTCCGCTCCCACACTGCAGCCTTAAGACCTTAATTATGCAGGCAAAGTATTTTATTGTGAAAGTGTGTATACACACACACACACAAACACACATACACAAACACACGTTCATATTTATTTGCTATTATAAGTACAGTACATGTCCCAGTAAACTAGTATGAAGATTATCAAAGGTTTAAACAACACTTACTCAGTCACTCACTCACTCACTAATTTACAAATGTACACAATAGCCATTAATTATATAGCCAATCCATGGCCTGCAGAAACAGATAGCGATTAAAAACATTACTACTTCCCTGCTGTCCTTTCACTCACTTGTGCTAACATTAATCCATGAAGCCCGGGGCACACAAGTAACCCTGGCTAGTGTTGCTACTGTGACAAACTGCTTATTGATGGGAACAGTCTATGAAATTCATTTATGAAATGAGCATGTACGATTTATTTTGATTTTTATTATAAACGTTATCAAGTTGGCTTTCAGAAATATATTTTTTAATCTTTTTTCGTTTCAAATCCTCAGATCACAAGATCACACCCCATTTTAATATTTCATTTGTTACACACTAAACGCACAGACACACAATCGAAGGCTCTGGCGTTTAGCAGGTAAATGGGTCATTGTTTATTGTAAATGAAATGAGTATTTATGTTGTCACAGTATGAGAAAGGGATAACACAATACAGGACTTTTTTGATTTAATGTAAACCTTTATGGCGAGAAAAGGATGGTTTATTTGTAGTCTGTAAGAGTTTGCTGCAGCTCCCAGTGTTTTATTTATTCCTTACCTGTGCAGTATTTTTCCACAAACAAAAGCTTTTTTTCGAGAACCCACAAAAAAAGGGAGAGGTTGAATTCAGTCCAGCTTTTCTATTTTTATTTGAAATGTTTCATCTACAAAGGACAGGAGTACATTTCTCAGAAAATAATGTTGGGGTTTGGCCGCATCCACTTTTTTGGGCAGCATATGGGACAATACACTGGGACATCTTGTGAGAAAATACCTTAGAAGTCAAAAAGGTTCCTTCATCCTGTTCAAATATTTGTACCTGTCCGAGGTCGCTATTCATGCAGTGGCGTTCTCTTTCACCGGTTCACAGTTGGTCATTATGTGTGCCGATCCCACCAACACACTTGCTTACACTTTGAGCATCGGGCTACAGTGCTACAGGCTACAGTGTGTTTCTGTATGGCGAGCACATATGCAGGACCTCTCTGCGGTACCAGTGTTGTATGGAGGAGGGGTGGGGACCACCGTAGTGATTACTTGCGCTGTTGTAGTGTGATTGCATGGTCTCTGGCATGTCATTAGTGGGAATGGAGGCGTACCTCTCCCCATCTCAAAGTGGGATCAAATCAGCCCTTGAAGCCTCGCTTCAGGCTGCGACGCATTTAAAAGTCAATATTTTATTTCTAAGCAGAAATTAGTTACTTGGCCTTTCCTAGTCACACAGTTACATTTAATGATATGACAAGCTCTAAAACATTGGTATGGTCTTTACTCAAATAAGGAGTATCCAGACTTATTTGAAACGAGACAAAGAGGCTCATATTTCCAGTGGACTGAAAGGTGGTGTAAATGCTCTTTAAAGTTGTGTTAAAGGTTGAAGCCGTGGTTCAGTTCGAGTCATGCTGAGTTCTGAAGAGCTAATCCCCCCAACGCAGTTTGCTTAACCCAAGAGCGCTCTCTATTGAGCTGCAGGAGGAGAGATGTTTAAAACGTTGGGTTAGGGTGTTTTCATTGCCATGTGAGATTATGATCGCACAGCGAGCCTGTTGTTTGAACTTAGCTGTAATGTTACCACGTCTAACATTTTTCTCGTCTTTTGAATTTTGTCATTGTTTTACTGTTAACGTTCTACCTTACCGGCGATGCTCACAATTCTGACAGATAAGGTAAGTGTTTGGTCTCTGTGGGCCACTGCCAGCGAGGCTGGTAGGGTGGAATTGGTACATGTTGGAACTCAACAGGGCACCAGAGGTGAGACGGGGCACTAGGGTCAGCTGGATGAGCAGGCTCACGGATACAACAGGAGGCACTTCCTGTGTGAGGGCGTGTAGACTTGTCTCGAAATTTGGGAAGGACAACCAGGTGTGCTTGTGCTGCATTTTAATGCAAATTCGAAAAATAACTAAGCAAAGCGGCATGCTCTTTTCCGATGTTCGCAATGCCTGTTTATGTTAACACTGCGACCCAAGTTTGAACCTTCTCCAGAGCTGTCTCCTCAATTGTTTAGTGCCATGGTCCCAGAGTGGATGTTATCTGCTGTATCCCCAGGCTGTCTGGAGGAATCACAGAGGGCAGCATTAATTGCTTGACCCTGGCAGGGAGCCAGGTGGTCCAGGATGGGTCTTCATTTGCGTGGGGGAGAGTCGCCCCTCAACCTCCCCTCAACTTATCCTCTTTTTTTTTTTACTCTTCACCTTTTGCCACAACAAAGCAAACAGGAGGTTGGCGTTACAGTCTCTGAAGGGATGCTGCAAAGTCACCCCAGCCAAATGCCCTTCTTATTTTCCAAGCAGCGAGGCATCTAACCTCAAAGAGTAATAACATTCCATTTGAAATAATAGCTCGAATTGGAATGGGGCCCTGCCCGCTTTCCATAAACCTATTTCAGACAATGGTCCCATTCCTATTACACAATGTCTGCCTCTATACCCCAGCATAAACATCTTAGAAGGGGCTGTTCCAGGAAGGCCAGGGGTTTGTCTGACTTATGGCTGATACATTCATCAAGCTCGTGCCAAGCCAATATCACACTGTCAGGCGGGGCCATGTGGCATTCTATCACCATGAGAGGCTGTGACAGAACTAGTCCCTTTCTATTACACTCTCTCAGGGCAATCTCTGATATTGCCTTTCTGCTCCTCTGTAATGCTGTTTATTTTAGAATTTGCAACGGTGGATTCCGTATTGCCCGGTGACCCTCTCCGGGTCCTAATCAGGGCGAAACCGACGTGAATTTGAGCCTTACTTTGTGAGCAATGCCTTAAAGAGTGTGGCCCCACATTTTTTTCCAAAGAACTTTGAGCCATGTGAAAGGTCCATATTTTTTTTTATTTATTGTCCCCTGTATTTCAGTGTGAACTATTCTAATGGGGGTAATAAACTGTATTTCTATTTCAAATCGATAAATGGGCCGACATAAATTCTTGAACAGCAGACAAACTGCAGTGCAGGGCTCAAGGTTCTTCAGTCTGTAACTGCCTAAGTTCCTCTTCCTCATCTAAAAGGCTGACAAAGATTTCTTCCTCCTTATCCCAAACATATAAAAAAAAAATCTCTTCATGCACCCAGGCCTTCCTATCGCGCGGTGTTTGTGGTATTTCCTATGTTTTATTCAGTGGAGGCCGTTAAGAAGCTGTTGTCCCGTGGAGTGGTCACAAGTACACTCCTGTGTTCCTCTGGCCTGGAGCAGTGAATTACTATTTATGTGCTGAACTATGACTGTACGCTAGAGTCTGTCCCTGCTTAACCGGCATAGTTGAAGCAGTGTTGCAATGAGGTTTTATTTGTCTTCCCATTTGATGACTACTTTCTCTTGGCTGAGCATAACGTGGACTGGAATAGATCTGATGTCCAGTACCAGGTAGTTAAAAAAAAAATCAATAAAGGATTTATGCCAATATTTGAATCACGGATAACATTCTCCCCTAAGCACTGGAATAAAAATACACCCCTTAATGAAGTCACCGGAATAGATTTGTGCACAGTAATGTGATAAAAAGCACTCTGTAATGGGAACATCACAGATAGATTTTTTCCTGAAAGCTTTGATGGACATCAAATCTAATCTAAAGGATGGAGAGCCAAAGTATGCTGGCAAATCTGGTGCAATTTTCTACCTTTGATGCACAGTTATTCGGCTTTCTCATCTGAGAAGGGCAGACCTCAAACTGGACAGACAATGAGGTTATTAAGAGATATTCCTTCTCCGGTGGGAACTCTATTGATTATCTCACGTCTGTCTGGCAATTGGATTTTTCAGTACTTTTATCCCAATTTTCTGTCAGATTTGTGTCCTCACTCGTAAAAACCCTGCAGTTCATGTTGGAAATTAAATGTTGATTACGTTCTCCTTGTTCCTGTGGCCCATTAACGAAGGATGGCAGAAAGCCATAACTCATATCCTGTCGTCTCTTACGTTTTGGAAATGTCACAAATGTAGATGAGATAAATTCTGCTCGACTGCATAATAGAGAATTCGAAAAACTTGAAACATGAGAAAGCACAGGCATTTCCAATGAAGTTTGAATATGCAATTATGATATGTCCCATCGGAAGAAACTATCTATTTCACATTGTGATTTTTTTTTTCAATTACAATCACGACTATAATAATTCTCAATAGTCTGTTTTGAAATTGAAGGAGTTCTTTTGCAAGAGTAGTGAAACGATAAAACAAAAACATTCCATGTTCCATCCTGTGATGATTGTTTGCTGTGGGTTGTGGGCTTGTTATTCGACAGAGTTGTACTGCACGGCTGGTATGTAAGCTTTAGATAAGGCCAGTTGAAGTAAATGGACTGAGCTGAGGCACATTTGATGATAAGTAATCCTGCATAAACTGATGATCATAGTGATTCTTAAATGGAAGTATGAATTTTGTTAGAAAGTCCTCTAGCCCGTATAGTCATCAGGAGAAACCTACATCATCATCAAGAGTAACGCCAGCAGTTGCTGTATCAGTGCTGCATTATCATGTGACTGAAATCAATGGAGAAGGGAGTCTCATCATTCATACGTGTCAGCCTTACATTGGAACCGAAGCGTAGCGAAGGTCCCCGTCAATATCTGTGATGTTGTTTGTGAGCCTCCCGCCGGTCAAGAGGAGTGCTAATGCAAAGTGATGAAATAATGCGTTGGGTTTTAACGTGTCTTGTCTTCTGGCGAGGAGGCTGAAAGCCCCCCTTCGTTGGAGTTCAAAGCCTCGCAACTTTTAAATACGCTGTCCAACCGGCTCTCACACTCCCGGCCGCGCTCTGGCTCCGAGATGCTGTTCTGTACACCATAAAACAAGATGGGATGTAATGAAGATAGACAGACTGTCTGAGCCGTGACCTTCAGAGCGCTCGCAATACACTTGAGCTCACTTCACTCTCCAAACACTGTGTTTTTCTATCTCTCTCTCTCTCCCCCCCTCTCTCTGATGCATCCTCTGTTCATCGAGTATCGTCAGATGTTATCAGAGCATGTCTGCATGTAACCCTGGCTCCAGACGTGAGAAAGAATTTGTGCAAGCTTTAATATAAAACAAAGAAATCAAATAGAATGCAAAATAATCATTCACTTTGATTCAGCCCTGGTTTAAAGCAAACATGAATGACATTATAATACCAGCACTGGGTAGCATAAGCATTGGCAGTATTCATCCTCCTCTTGACAGACGGGTTGCGAGATCTCCGGAAGGCTGTAAGCTTCTTCTCCATCTGAGCTCTCTCAACGCGACCTGATGAGTCCCCATTCATCCTCCCCGCCTTCATCTGGCAGCAGGAGGGTGAACCATAACCAGATTCAACCTGTCACATCATTGCCGACACTTCAGGCACGCTACCATCTAAACCTGCCTTTGACAGCTGGCTCGGTGGCAGCTCGTGGTCTGTCTTTCGCACGGAGAGGATTTGTTAATGGGGCTAAACAAAGACTCCTTTCATAGTTTGGTTCTAAGTACTTGAGGACGTGCGTGTTCGTGTGCCCATATTTTGTATATTTATGGTCGGGATACCGCCGTGTTACATTACGTGGCGTTTATCGATCTCCATTTGCGCTGAGAGTTCATTCTAAATAGTTTCAAGCCAACGCAGCTGCGTCAGTCTGAGTGCTGCAAACAAATGGTTTCTTTCTGGGTGCATGCTGGGACTCGTGTTGTTGGCCTAAGTGAGCTATGTCATCTGACAGCTTTGTGGTTTCTTCTGACAGAGCACACTTATTTATGTCTCTCATCCTCTTTGCAGCCTCTCTGAAGGCCTGTGCTACAAACCGCGGAGACTGCATAGCTCTTGACAGGGAATCAGACTACAAAGCCCTCACACTCATTTTTGAATGGCAGCAGCCAACTTCCAATTTCCATGTTACCGATGCCATGAAATCGGGCTCTATGTAGGTTCTTGGCATGTCTGATGTAGAGATTTTACGGTTGTATTATGAATCAAGTGGTGGAGACTAATATCCCAGCCTTTGCACTTGAATGTAGTAAAGGCTCTATGGATCCGCAGGGGAGAGTTTTCTCTAATTCACCTTTGCAAAAATGCTCTCTCGTTTCATTTTTCTTTGCCTGCATCAGAGTATTCCTGTCATAATCTATGTTGGTATACATAGTATGCGTTCGCTGACACAGAATTTCAGACAAAACACTGGATTTGTTGAACTGTTTAAAATTCCACTTATCATCGTGCCACAAAAGGTTGTGAGATGGCGCACTGAATGACTTGGGAGTAATGAAATTGGTCTCACAGTCGGACCTCAGTCTACCATTCATCCTGGAATTGCAATTCCGGGAGGGGTTTTGAGGAGAAAATTAAAAAGAAAATTGAAAGAATTTCAATTAAGTAATTTGCTGAATTGGAGAGAAAAATGGCAGTGATGCGGAAAAGGCTTTTAATCTCGGTGAGCCACCTCTTGTTCCATTAAGCTCATATCCCCTGCTTATCTCACTAATCATTCCTCCCAATGCCAGCAGTCTTGATTTTTAATGAACCCATTATGTCCGGATTCAGTCCACTAGGACTGGCAGACACACCATACGCTTATGAAGTGGGCTGGAAACAATCAAAGTACAATCGTGCCCTAACGAAGGTACCACGGCCCAGTTAGAAACCCTACTCCGGAAAATGCCCAATGTAGCTTTTGGGAGGTGAAACGCGCTGGAGCCAGCACGAGAAGAATTAACACTCTGCTGGGAAAAGTCAAAATGTGAGCATGTGAGTTGTCTATGTGGAGCTGTTCGCATCATTAAAACACAAACTGTTAGCGGGATACTTTGACTTAAAGACAATAGTTAAGAAGGGTCAAGAGAAAATCCAGTTTAAATGTATCAGACCGAAGTAATACTGCTAAAAGACAGTAAGTTGAGTAGTAAGACAGGCCGCTGTATTTCGTGATGACCTTCAAGACATGAACGCTTTGCTTGTCGGTTTACTTGTCCTTTTCGGCATGGCCACCTCTGTGGCATGGCGCGATTTTTGGGGGATTTCCGGAGCTCTGCTGCTGTGTAGCCTACCACCTGCAAAGCAAGTGTTCTCACCTCATGAACCTGCCGCTGTTATTTTCAAGAGGAGATATAGTCAGTTACATACTTTAATGTGGGTTACTTGCTGGAAAATGCATCATACTGCCCGTTGCTGCAGCCCTTCTTCTATGCCTTAGTTTGTTGATTGTGTGTCTGTAGGGCCCCTGCTGTCCAAATAAGTGCCAACTCTTTCTCTGTTTCACTTTAAACCAGCGCATTACATACACACACTCCCAGTTGGTACTCTATTTAAAATAAGAGCCCTGGATATACCAGTAGACTATCGACAAACAAATACGAGATTGACTTACATTTACCCAGGCCATTTCAACAGCAGGGCTCTCATTAAAATACCTTACACTAACTTGGCATAACCTGAGCCATAATTTGACACGGCAACATATTTAAGAGAGAGCTATGCCAGCCATAAAAAGCTGTTTCTACTCTCCCTCTCCCACTCTTTTTGAACACACACACACACACACACACACACCCAACACTAAACACTAAACAAGACAAACATATATACCCTTTTTTATTTTCCTCTGCCACCCCCCTCCCACACACACACACACACTCACATTTGCAGAGAAGCAGTTAGCACTGTGCTGGTTCCAAGTTCTCTTATTAAGTAAATTAAAGAACACATGAATAAAAGTGCTGTGTCCTCATGTAATTTCGCTTTTTGAGGCTACTGTATAGTTAAAACAATTAATACTCTTTAATGAAAAAAAGGTTTAAAAGCATTTCAAAGGTGACTGGACGTAGGTCTCGAGTCACATGTTTCATGCCCTCATTTTGCCAGATTTCATTTAGCCATTTCACTTTTTTTTCGGATGAGGAAAATGACTTTAGATTCCATTACATTGGAGACTATTTGTAGTTTCAAAAATGATCTTTGATCATCTTCATTTGAAAAGACCATTACATTGCTACAAATCTTTGAAGGCAATCCCGTGTATCCTGCTTTATCAGAGTGGTTATTTACTGTTTCGCATATTGAGATTGATACCCATTTCAAGCTGTGATAAGAAGGGGTGCCGTGCCTTCTGTCATTATTCACGCTTCCCAATCGATTCTCCACTATCCCATCCAATCGGGTGATTTGACTTTTACTCATAATTAAAGCTATCTAGATGCAAATAAGGGGAAGTCAGAGTGCATATCGTGCTATCAAATGTAAGTATTCATAATTTTTTAATTTTTGGAGCAAATGCACACAAATAATATATGCACATGCCCTCCCACACACAGTTGCAGTCAAAACCCATTTACCTTATTGTCAAGAGAATAAACAATCATAGCAATGGTTTAGTTTTAATGTAAATAGCAAAATGTTAATTTAATTACTTTTTATTGTCCATGATCTATATTCCTTACCCATTTCCATGTTAAGTAGCCTTCATTTAAAAATGTTTCGCTGATTCTCAGTATGTTTCCAGGTGTTTTCCTCCCACAGCAACATTATGGTAAATATTATCAGCAGTGTTTCTCCTACCATTACCTTGGCACAATATATTATTGTTATTATTTCTTTTGTAATGTTTTGTTTTGTTTAGTGAATTTCAGGGGGGCGCGAGGTCAGGTTAAGGAATGGTGTTAGGAAATAGGGTTAGAGGATTGGGTTAGGGGACTGGATAAGGGGATTGGGTTAGTGTCATTGGATAACATGTACTTGGAGAGCAATATCAGCTCCATCCATCTTTTAAGCAATTATACTGTACTAAAATGCAACAGATATATGAATGAACAGTTGGATCATGTCAACACGATGACATGAAGATGATTTTACTTTATGAATAGGTTGAGCTCACATCATTATCATCAACACGCAAAACTGTACAGGGTAAAGAAGAAGAACAGAATCCACCAAGCAGCCAAGTGTGTCTGGCAACTAATAACCCAACATGCCAAATCATGTTGAGTCAATCCCAAACCTGATTGAATATTCAGATTTTTCCCCCCCACAATTTCACACAGAGAATATTCTCCCTGCCTAATATATAATAAGATTCCCGATGTGATTATATTGTGCAGTATGTTGTCATTGTTGACCTGCACCCGTTCCATCACAATGAATTATTCTTACATGAAAACATATGCCTTTTAAACCATGCCACAAAAGCCGAAACGTTGAGACAGTTAGGGGAGACAGTTACCAGCAATATTGAACAAGTAAAGTCATTTTTCTCACCTCCTAGACATTTTAGGGGTTAGGATGGTCACTTTAATTCTTGACTTTGTGAAAGCTTATATACAGAGAAATGTAAATGATTTTCCTGCTCCTGATCAAATAATGAATAGAAACTTGCAACCATTTTAACTTCCCCAGTGGTGACAGTCCAATATTGTTTTGTCATTGTTTTGTTATCAAGTGTTTACTGTCTGCCATATTAATATTATCCATATTCGTTTTTGGATAATCATAATTGCAGCTCATTTGAAGCAGAAGACAAAGTGCAGGAGGCTGTGCGTGCGTGCGTGTGTGAAAGATTGGTTTGCAACACGCATCAGCAGAAGCATCGGAATAGCACAACAGAGTATAGAGAACACTATAATTGACTATCAACCATGAATGGAATAAAGTCTTTTTGTTTTTTGGCGATGGAGGTTTTCTCATTACCGTGTGAGTTTAAAACCGGTCATCATTCAAAACTCTTTTTATTTTTATACACACGCATTAATCCACAATTGACAAGTTAACAAGTAAATGGGCTCCTGCTGGCAGCAGCAACAGTGCTTCAGTGGGTGCTTGTTGCAGCCTGATTTCTTTCCACATTACATCAGTGTTTTGACCAGTGTTTGTGACACTGGTGGGAAGAAATGTTCAGGGAGGTCTCTGACCTGAGATGAATAGCTGTGAGTGTCTGAATTAACAAGTCAAAGGTTAATGTTATTGTAATTATCAGTGTGGAGCCTTACGGGAGATTATTTCCTCATCACCGGAGAGACTGTGTGATCTCATCTAATGCATTAGAGTAATAATTAGATTCAAACGGCGCCTTTTTCCTACTTTATTAATACCACTGCAATTGGGGTTTGTCATTGCTATGCCGATTTCAGGGGTCATAGATGTCGTCGGCCCACTAAATGTGAATTGAGTAATGACTGACGCATCAACACAGAGACACATCCGCATGCAATGCGGAATCGCCCGCGTGTTCACTTAACAGGGTCCCTGCAGCATGTTGAGTCGCACGTAATTATCATGCATGGTTTGTGTCATCAGGCCAAGGTGTCGAGGTGTAAAAATGGCCTAGAGTGAGACACAGCCACAGCGATGAGACTTCCCATTTGCCCCAGGGGAGACGAAGAGGAACTAGAATTACTGTCCAACACAATACATTGTCTTGTTATGTTTACCCACACCCACAACTGGTGCATATGGTATAAGGTAGGAGCTTCCCTCCCATTCAGGGGTATAATGCGAGAGTTTGGAACATATGTCACTGCACGAAATGTATGGCTAGAATATTTTTTTTTGTGGCGGAGATGGAGTTACACTTGGCTATTTAATTGACAGTCTCCGGCCAAGCCAATCTTCTGTCTCGCAGGAACAATACCAGAGGTACACATATATCAGTCCCGGGATAGAAGCGCGACTGGCCCCTCCGGCACTGCTCCCTCTGCCGCTGACTGCAGCCAGATGGCTCGTACGTGTTCTTCAGAGTCTGTGCGTCAAAGTGGTTCTGTCAGGGAGACGAACCCCGGGTGGATGGCTCCGTGGTACGTTTGTGCCGCGGATGCTCTATGCGGTGTGTCCATCATCTCCTCCCTGCCCCGCGGGCAAGTGGAAATGCAGCGTGTGCAGAAAAAGCCAACCCCGCTCTGATCCACAGCTCCAGACAAAGGCAGCTGTGATAGATGAGGCCTGGGGGCCCAGATCTCAGTAGTGACCCAGTCCAGACCATCGCTCTGCGGCTGCACCGGGGATGCTGGGACCGGCCTCCAAATGTAGGAAAGACCTATACGTTTCAATGAGCATCTGCGCTTGCAAATTCATATCAGGATGCCATCTGCGTAGGATGGAGTATCACAGAGCGTGTGATAATGTTTGCCATTAGCCCAACAATCCCATTAACATGCTTTTTGCTGAGCATCTATCAGTACAGTAGCTCAGAGGCATTTCTGTTCTGCTAAATTAATTGGTTCATAACTGAGCGGACGAGGTGCACTATACGAAAAGAATCCCATACACTGTTTTAATTTGCATCACATTGGGATTTATCACCGTTACCGACGGTGCCGTGTGAAACCACCAGTGTCTTGTTAGGTAGAGTTGTGCGAGGGCTGACTTGATTTGCATTATTCAGAGTTTGCCGCATAAGTGTATGTTAGCTCGATGTCACTCCACGAGGACCCGAGGTTCTCTCTCCTGGTGCGCAGGGGGCTTCCTGTGTAGAGCCCTCACCAAGGCCATCTCCACTCCGGTAGACAATTAGAGACGGCCACTGTTGCTCGTGCAAGAGAGAGAACAAATCCCCCTGCTTATTACAGGTGTTTCTCCCTGTCACTGACATTTCCGTGGAGTACCATATTTGCGATTCCTGCCCTTGGTGCTGCTTTCAGTTACATTTTTCTGCATCATAGGAGGTGATTTTTCTTCTTTTCATTCAGGAGCTGCTTAATATTAGAAATGAAACAGAACAATTGTTCTATCACTTCATGATTTTAGTTTTCTTGCAAAGGGAGAAAAACAATATAAGCAAACGCACTGTGTTGGATCCAACCACTTGACTTGCCAGTCTTTTCCAACTGAGTTACTGCATTAGCATGTTTTAAGCAGGCCCTCTGTGTCTGGATAATATTTTTTTCCCCACACCTGAAAGACAAAGCAGTGGCAGAAGACGGGGGAGCGTGTAGAGCTCAAGCTGTCAGTGAAAGTCATGCGAGTAACCAATCCCAGCCTCTTATCAACGTGACCCAGATGTCGGTGGTTGCCCTGGGGCCGATCTTACCCGAGTTGGTTCCGAGATGGTGACAGAAGGTGCCGCCTCTACCTCCCTGTGTATCTAGCCATTGACACCATCTTCTGCTCCACCTGTTCACACTCTTGGCCGCGGCAGAAACATATGCCAAATAACATCCCTGCAAATTTGGTGACAAGTGGAGGCAAACTGGTGGTGTGTGTTTGTGTGCGCGTGCGCATGTATTTCTCAGGTTGCAAGTAGTTGTGAGTTTGGGACAAAGCCGTCATCGTGTTGCCATTTTGACATTATCGGGATATTTTGGCCACTTCTCAACTCAAAAGGGCTTTTTTTAAAGTTTCATTCTTCTCTTGGTTTATATTCCGTTTTATTTTGCGTATGTAGAGGTTATGGTAAGGATAAGTGTCAAGGTTATGCATTCAGTTGGAAGGGGTAAGTATAGGTGAAGGGGCTAAGGAGTGCAATGTGTCAATGAGTGTTCTCACTACTATAAGAGAAGCGTGTGTGTGTTTGTTTATGTGCGTGATCTTGGTCTGGTCCCCTTTCCACCGTGGTGCTTACCCACTCAGCGTGACTCAATTAAAACTGGTACAAAGGTGCTGCGCCCTCCTTGATGTGAGTCGCAACTGATGGTCATAATTACAACAACTAGAAATCAATTAGTGTAAATGCTAGTGATTTGTTACCTTTGGCTTGCTCATTGCGTTGTTAAAAGGCAGGGATCCAGCCAACATAAGCATTAACCCCTCTTTGAGGAAAATCTATCCAAACTATCTGAGGAGATAGGTTAAGGCAAACGTGTCTTTCATCAATAGTGCAGCCGTTTTCTACGTTGTGTGATAGCAGACGCATCTGCGCGTATAGATTCTCGTGTTTATTATTCAGTTACCACCGATTCTTCTGAACTAGGGCTGTTGAAGACAAACATTAGGAGTGTCCCAAGGTCATTCCTATATTATATGAGATTTTAATTTGTGTATAAATTGTGTTTTTTTGTATATTTACACAAACTCAAGAATGACTTTATTACATCAACTTAGCATTGGCATCATGATCTCTTGTTGCCTTGTTATTAGTTTTGGACTTTGGACCTAAGACTATATCTTAGTTTTTTTGTTATACCTTGACACAAAGCTAAAGGGAGGCCTTAGAGCAGTGTTGTTTCTAATTGGGCCTCTAATCGAATGTCACTCTGGAAAGCCACAAGGAGCTGGATAGATTAAACTGGACACAGATGAGTCTGCAGGCTACTACTTTTTCCACTTGTCTCCAGCCAAGAGTACAAATTATTCCACCTGAATTTCATTAGTTAACCAAAACGTCACTGATGTCACCAAATCACCCTACACATGATGATTTTAAAATTGTATTTATATAATATATTGTATAATCAATTAAATGTCATGTTTCGAAAGAATTGTTTACGCAATACAAAAACCCAAACTTTACAAATGCTAACACGATTTTATTTTATAGATTCCCTTTCCATGAGAAAATAAATTCTAATAGGTTATTAGCAAAGGTCACAAAGTAAGTGTACTTACATACACTTCCATTTTTATAATTTGAATTGGAATGAAAATTAGAATTGCACATCGTCCCACACAAACATGCACATGCAAACACACACAAGTCGGGGGGAATTTGACCTCTGCATTTAACCCATCTGCAAGGCCACAGAGCAGTGGAGATCTTTACAAACTTTCTCTTTCTCAAATAGTTTTTACAAAAGTGGAAAATCAAATAAATCATTTTGAGGTGATGATGAATTGGATTTGCATTTGTGTTTTTTCCAGCGAAGCATGGAGTCAGCAGAAGTCGTGTTTAGAATACAGAATACATTACTGCATCTCCTGCATTTGGTTATGAGTTTGTGCAATGGCGGGGCTCGGTTATATTTTATATATATATACCTTATACCTGGTTGGACAAAAGCTCTCACCTCCAGTAAATGGCCAAATTGGGCAAAATCGAATGCATACAAAAGTCAGTGAGTTAAATGTCAAGGGTGACAAATTTGATTTGAAATATCACATCTTGCCTTTTATTATGGTAAATGATTTTCCTCGTGTATGTCATTTGATTTCTGATGTTTGTCTTTTGCGCAGCGTGACCTGACCAGAGCGATTAATCGTGCCCTGTGGTTGTTTTCCTCTCTCCAACTCTCCGCCTGGCACAGCCTGTCTCAGCTCAACTGCATTGGGAGCTGTGCCACTCCGTCAACCAGGACATTTGTTTCTGAGCTGGACAGTCTGTTCAGTCAGCTTCCAGCGTTGCTGCAGATCACTGTATCAGAGCCACGAGAACTGCTGCTAGAATGACAGGCATCTTTGTCTTTAGTCCCTTTGTAACTAAGGAACTTCTGATTTTTGGGAAAAAATAAGGATATTTCCCCTTAGACAGGCAGTAAGTGGCATAAATGTGCATTGTCATCCAAACCCAGTGCGTGTAACCGACCTTTATGATAACCAGGAAAAGACCATACCAAAAAAAACAACTCGTTTTGGGGAAAAGGGGGCGGGACCTTAACAGACAATGTTTCCCAAATGTACATTTGCATTGATAATGCACTTTCCGAATTTAGCATACAACAGACACAACATACTGTGAGACCAAGTGTTTGCTCTACTTACAGAAACAATAGCAATTTTTGAAACAAAGATGAGAATCAACTGAATGGTTGTAACTTAAAACTTTTATGTAGCTCTAACAGTATTTCAGTCTAATCAAAGCTGACGGGGAACAAAAATTCTCCAACAACTCCACAGCTACAAGACATTTACAAGCAAACAGCGTCTCTAGCTCAAACCTAATATTCCAGAAACTGCACGATGCATAAATGTGGGCATATAGTTAAGTGTTGTCAGTTTCTCTCAACGTTTATTCAGCTGTTTTGTCTCAAATGTTTAGCCGAGAAAGATTTGGGGGATTTTGCTGGGAAAAAAAATGTGCCGGTATTCATATAAAGTTTTTGCTGCCATAACTGATTACAGCATTACGTACCAGTAAATGCGCCGCAGTAATTCTTTAAATAAACAGGCCACACAGCAGGGACCTGTTTAAAGTAATGCACGATAAAAAGCAAAGTGATGCCGTATATGAGCCTCAGATGTTGCATATCTTTTTTCGTACTGGCTCGCGTCAGAGTTGCGCCCAGCCTTCTCTGGTCTGCCTCTGTGTTAACAGTTAGTCATGAGTAGCCTCCGCGGGAGGCGGCAATACAGCGATCAATGGACCAGGAGCTTTGTCCTGTTGTGGTGCCCAGGGTGACATGGCAGAGCTGACGGCTCAGCTGGGAACCAGTTTGCCCACCCACCCCTGGACATGCCCCACTAGCGCCTGGCATTAGCCTCCCCCTTTAAAAAAGGGAGCGGGGGGGAGGCTGGGAGGCGGAACCAGCACCATGAAGCATTTTGTAGAAAGTGGGGCACATCAAGAGCCACTCTGCCCATTAATGTCTCATTGATTATACCCCACTCCCAAGGTAATCACAATAAGGAATACTGGATGAACTGTGTTGTGTGTTTTTATTGCGATTCAGTGAAATCACACCCGTCTCCTCCTGCGCCGGCTCGGTTAACCACTTTGCCGATTCAAAGAGGTGGGGATGATTCATCCCCTGTAGTGCGGCAATGTTGTCGTCCTCTGGTGAGCAGTCCTGTCGCAGGGTTATAAATCTGCGACAGCGGGGAAGGTTATTTGTTTGGATTTTGTTCAGGCCGACCAGCCAGGCCTCTGGACAGCGCCGGGGTATTGATATGGTGGAAGCTGTTCCTGACACGGTGGAAGCTGTATTGACAAAGTGCTGTGACCAGGGCGAAAAGGAGTAAATCAGGAGGTCACCCTGACTCAGAGGGGACACGGGACTATTGCTGGGTGGTTACAAACACACTCTGATGAGCTTTTCCCGGGGTTTGTTCGGTTCAACAGTAATTTCCTCGATAGAGCCAATTTATTTGCGGGGGCTATTGTGTTTCTGCACAAGTTCAAAGTAGAGTAAAAACCCCAGCCCGCCGACAAATAGAAAGAAACAATGAATCAAACGAATCATTGCAAAGTGTGTTCAGTAAGAGTCTCATCAAAGACTGTTTTGATCCGATATGCTTGCACAGACTCTCACACCACCAATGTGCCAAAAAATCATCAATGTTCAGAGGCGGTTACATGATTCGGAGTTGTTCATGACGTATGAAAAGGATTTTTGACTTGTCCAGCAGTCAGACAGTCTCGTGACGTTGTTGCGGCACTGTTGTAGATGTTGATACAAATGTAAGTTGTGCTAAAGAACCAAATAGGCTCCCATGTGTTTTTTAGCAGGCCCCAGTTATTTTTATATTTTTTACCCTGTTGTTTACCTTTGAGCAATTTAAGGTTATTCACTGAACTGGAATATCAGTTACAACTTGGAAAATTCGGTTTTCAATCTCTGTCCAGTAATGTATATAACAAAAAAACACAAGCATCAAACAGAGAGGGAATTGCTTGCTGTCAGAGTCACATCCCCATGAAGGTCAGGGAAAATGGCACAGATGGCCCTTTGCGCTAAATCAGCAAATTTTCAAAATGTGGCCACACATGGAATTGATTCACACACTATAATCCACTTATACTTTGTTCCCCGCTCGTCATGTTTTGCCATTCGCCATTTGCCTGAATAACACCACATACACACATCCGTGGACATACAACCTGATGTAAGCTTTTAATATATATTTTCGTAACAAGAAATATTTATTAAAAAAACTAAAATTGTTATAAATGTGTATACGAGTGCATACATTCACCTTTGCGTACTAGTGTCGCGTAATTAGCAGTCTTTTTTTGTTTTACACAAGCAGCACACTGATCCTTCTTTCAAATACACATCTGAGTTGTGAGTCCAAGGCTCCTTCTGAACCTCAGTGTTGTTGTGTTGTGTGTTCTGCCGCATTATTCGAGTTAAACATGCCAAAACATTGTGAGTGCTATTTTACCAGGCTTAATAGTATCTCCATCAGGACAGTGACGTGGTTGTAGATTCTAAATACAATAAAAAAAAAAAGAAAGGTTTTGGTATAAGCGTGCTAAGGTGGTGTGGTTGAGGGCGGGATATCAAGGGATGAAGCGTTGTGGCGCCATGGTGTTAGAAGTGAGGTGGAGTGTGACCGGGCGGATGTGACAGAGAGTCTAAATGTCACCTGGGGTCCCCGAGGCCCAGCTGCTGCACAGCTGGAGTTTAGAAGACAGAAACGGTCATTAACCCCGTCACATTGATTCGCCTCCGTTGGCTCGTGCCTCCTGACCCGTACGGTGGAATAAAACGACGGAAGGGCTGTTATAATGTCCTTCCTTTTTTTTGATTTTTTTTTGCTCCGTTGCCGCAGTGTTTTCAAAGCTGTTCTGCTCGGCGTGCTTGTTTATTGTGTCGTCAAAAGCCCAATATGTGGTGTTTTGTTATTGCCGTGACATATTTGGCTTCCTCCTCCGTGCGTGGCTGCTCCGCTGCCTTTTGATTTTCTGACACCTGGGATTGTTAGAAAATACTGATAGGAGCCATTGTAGTGTGATAATGAACCGCTCCGCTGTCAGTCAGCGTTAGATCTCTCCACTTGCGATGTAATGTCTGTCTGTCACGATGTGTGCAAAGACAAAGATCTGCACGGGGGAAAAAAAAACCCAAAAAAACACTTTCTGTGCTTCCTCTCTACGCCGATTCCCTCCTATTTATGAGGACGCTCTCTCGATCCTCTCGGCCTCCTCGTCTCCGTCCCCATGCTGTTTGCTCATCAGACAAACCATCTGCTGAAGTTGTGTGTTTTTCTCCGCACGCCGTCCCCTTGGCACGCCGCTTCACGTGTTGGCGCTCGACCAATTATCCGATGCGTGCGGGAGGCCCAGCGTGAGCCGCTGCCCACTGCACGGGCGCGGGGCCCACGCGCTCACGCCGGGCGGCCTCCCCGCGTGCCGCCAGATAATGGGCAGAGCGAGGGGGGAGTCCTCCGTTCGGCTCTCCTCATCATTCATTAGGTGAGCTGATGAGCTCCTCTCTGTGACCGGTAATCATCCCACAGCCCTGCGTATTTCACGGCCCATTTCAGAATCGGTGCATCGTTATACGTCCGTGCCGATCTACACGCGCGGCAGTGTTTATTCCGTGTAATAAGCCCTCCGACCTTTTACTGCCGTACCATGTAAGGTCGTTAAGGCTAGAGGCGTAAGCAGTTGTAATTACATTCATTCTTTGTTGTTTAACATTTGGGTGACTTAAGTAATATGATATGGCAGGAAATGTGGCCGAATTTAATGAAAGGTAAGTGATCACAGAGTCTTGGGGTCGGTACACGAGCCCAAAAATTCCAGCTAAATTATTGATTTTAAAGTGAATACTAATGGGACAGAGTGGCGCTGATGTGTGCAGTCGAGTGCAACCAGATCCTGACAAAAACAATTTATTTCTTCATTAGGAATTTACAGTATATGCCAAAATTTAGATCTCTGTCGGCCGTTTCCGTCCGTCTGTCCGGCAGCCCAGCAGGCTTTGATGGATTCCTTTGTGTCAGAAGATGAAAAACACATTTCGCCCCCACATCATCCACTGCAGTACTTTCATATGCCCTCTGCGTACCCGTCACCTCTTTTTTCCTCCCAAAAGCGATCCTTATCAATACTTCATCTAAATTGATTTAGACTTTGCTCTAAAGCTGTGACAGTGTGTTGTGTTAAGCCTGCCGTACAGCGTGTCAGTAATACTGCTGGGATTGATCTTTTATTTTCGTAATAATTGAGAGACTTGAATTGGGGAGATAAGCATGGCTGTGTTTTTCCAAAGGGGTTTTATCTGGCGTGCACGGCGGCTCCAGCCAGCGCACATGTGGTACGAGTTAGAGGGGTGAACGCGTGCAGTCGGACGAACACCGACTGAAACATACAAGTGCTCCTTCAGGGGATGGGGGATATTGGAAAAAGCCTGAAATTGAGAAATGCGATACGAGGGGGCTCTGTGGAAGAAAAGCAACGTTATTTAAGCTGCAAGCCTTTCCTGTTATTAAAATAGTATCAAGCTTTTATTGAATTGAACATGTTTATTGGTAGGGGCAACATGCACGGGGCTGCCTGAGATAGCCATCTTTTTCTTCGTCACATTTTCATGCAAAATGTGACCGGCCAAGTGTGGCTGTGCATTTATTACTTTGCCCTTGTCTAAAATTGAATGAACACAGTATCTTAATGAAGTCACTTGTCTTTTTCTTCAAATTCAACAGAAAGAGCATTCCGGTGTTCAGTGTCCCTGTTATTTAGTTGGCATTTTTTAAGGCGTCATCAGCCAGCCCTCTCCTTGGCCCCGCCATTAAAATCGCACTCTCTATCTAATAATCTGGTCATTTTCCACCACATTTCCTCTACTAAGCAGTCAATTAGTGATGCAGTACTTTGCGGTACGCAATTAAAATCCTTTGAAAATTGTGTTAAAAAGTTAATGTCATTTCAAAAGTGTACAGTGTGTGGAAAAGCCTTGATGTATGCGTGCCTTAGTCATTAGAGTTCAGCCCTGAAACTGAGATTGAGTCAAAATAAAGACACCGGATGAGTCAAAGGATTGTGAACTCCAAAGCGCTCACCCTGTGCATAACGTCTAACCAGGAAAGTAGTCATTAATTTATTCAAAAAATATTTATCTAAACCGCAAATTGTAAAAATGCATATATATTGTACTTTAGTTTCGTCGTGCTCTGGCACCCTGTGGGACTTTTTTTTCTATTGTTCCAGCAGAGCGTGAGAGACCGCAACCATTTTGCTCCTTGCAGTTTATGTGACATTTATCAAAATCAGATCTGACAATAAAAGCAGAAATGTTATGGGGATGTATAATTGAAAGGTTATAAGGTAACACACAAGAGAACCCATGTCTCATATCTTATTTAGAAGGATCTATCAGCAGTGTGATATCCCTGCTGCGGCTGATACAGTATAAGACAGTAAAAGATTTGGCTCCCCCAAGGCCTTGTGTCTGTGTTTGTTAGTTTGAATTGACACGCTCACTTTAACCCGGAGACCTCAGACTCAGTCTCCGTGAAAGAAAGTTTGTTACCTCTTTTCAACCTCGCGTTCCACTCGGCAGTATTTGTAAGAGACGGTGGATCCGCTGTGGTGTCAGGAATGTCAATCAGTCTGCAAGTAGTGGAGATTGTCATACATGGTGTGACCCATCACGCGGGATTAACCGCTCCACTCGGGGAAAAACCACACGTAGGTTGTAATTGACGGGTGACACCCTGCACCATTTCGCTTCACTTCATTTTGTCCGAGGGTACTTATGAGAGTTCACGCAGGGAGCACTTGTGGAAATGTTTTTCACATGGCGTATGCACTTTTCCAGAGGTTAACTTTCGATGTTGGTTAAGGAAAAAAAAAAAAACACAAGGAAGGGTTATTTTCATTGAAATCCATACTGTACGGTGCAAGCTGCGCAGCATGAACAAAACCACATGAGCTGCCAGCTGCAGATATTTACATCAGGTTTCCACACAATCCACTTCCAAGGACTGCGCTCACGGCCATTTCTTCAAGGGAACTGGTTTGAGATTCGTGGCATACTGTGGGGAATCTAAGGCCCAACTTAAACATTTCAGTTATAGGCCAGTCACTGCTTTATATCTGAATGCGACATGTTACAAAGCTGGGATACGGGCCGATTCACTGCATCCGGCTCTCGTTATCATCGGTATTGATTCATCTCCGAATGTTTGCGTCTTTGTACTCTTTCCGCGAGCCCATTGGCCGAGAGGTACAACTTATTATCCACTGCTCGCGAGAGAATAAATATTTCCTTCCTCTGGGCCCCACATGTATATCCAAACAGTAGAGATAAGGCCACAACCTTTGCGATAGGTTTATAAAGCATCAGACGCAAACTGTTAATAAAACACACTGGCATGGCACATTCTGAATGCATTTTGAACCTTGACTCATTATAGCCTCTTTCCACCTCGGCGGAAAACAGCGATAAGATGTCTCATTTCCGTTTACCTTTCAGCATTATTCATGGTCAGGGACGTGTTTTGTAGTTTTTGTTCTCAGTGCGTTCTCAACACGCCTGTGCTTAAAAAAGCTTCACATGCCGTGTTCTAAGAAATTCCAACATTTTCTGCTAAATGCTGCATCTTTTCTGTGTTCTGTTTTTAATTATATAGAGGTCATTTTCCACTATCGTTGCGGATTTGAATAATAGCAAGAACTGGATATTACAAAGCACAACACTAACATATGAGTGAATCAGTGCATATGTTCAGACCTCGCCACCGTACCTTGTGACCTGGGTTGTTGGGAGAGGGGTTATCACTCGCGTCTCCTTTTTTTTTGAGAGAGAGAGCCTGGCATCCTAATGAGTTCCCTGACGTCCAGGAAGATGAAAGTGGCGGCACCTTAGGTTGTCCCGCAGTAGCACGCTCTCCAAATCAGACGGCGTCAGACGGTTTTATTTTTCAGCGGGACGGCTGGATGCTCAGCCTATTAGCGTTTTTTTTTTTTTTTTCTCTCTCTCTCTCTCTCTCTCTCTCTCTCTCTCTCTCTCTCTCTCTCTCTCTCTCTCTCATATTGAAGAGAAACATCAAAAAGCAGTCCCATTTTGATCTCATGCCTACTGCAGCGGGTCGCTGGAGCAGACGCATGGGAGTTGCCCTCTCGCGTTACATCCAAGAGGCACATAAACTGATGCGAGGCAGAAGCCAATCCCAGATAAAGGAGTTACTGAATGAATCCATGTAGTGTTCACAGTGGACATGTGATTGATGTGATCCCAGGTCTGACTTCTGACCCCCTAAGCCTGAGGTTATTGTGGGGACCTGGGTGGCAGATAGGATGTCAACCTCTCATCAGCAGCCAGCCAATCAGAGCCCGTATTAGCCTCTGCCTGAATCACACCATCCCCAAAACAGCATGATGGTGCTTTTATTAGCTTTTAACAGATTATAATTGTCTGCTAAGTCCTCGTCCGTCCGTCAAACAGATGGAAGGGGAGCCTTAATACTCATTCTGGGAGATTTCCGGCAGTTTTAGCCAGTGAGATTTTCATACACATTTTTCTGTCTTTGTACAAATTTCCCTAATCCCCATAAAGCCCATGAGGGTCCAGTAAATGTCTCCTGACACCTGGATAGCTGGGCACTTTTACAACAGGCCATAATGTGGGATTTTTAAATGACACTGGCCGATGCACATCAACCATCAACTTTTAAAATGTCTTACAGATGGCCGTTTTTTTTCTCCTCTCTGGAATGTTGGCAAGTGAATCCACTAAGCGCTAAGGCCGAACAACTCTGAAGTGTAAAACATGCGAGAGGATTTATTATTCCTATAAAAACACACACACTCTTACATATACTGTAGGCTCGCTGGCTTGTGCCGTTGGGACACTCGCAGCTCTTTGCACGTGATCTGAGCCTCTTATATAAACCACCTAATTAGAATTAGTTTGACTACACTTAAGTTTGTGAAAAGCAAATCATGAACGTTTATCCAATGCTTAATTGACACCGTAAAAGAAATACATATTCATAAACACACACCACTGACTCCTTAAAGCTGCCTCATGCAAAATGTCTAATTTAATTGGGGAGTGCTGAACGATAGATGTGCCTGCTGATTTGAAATATAGTTTGTCCTATGGTGGCTTTGTGCATTCATATTCATACTGTTGCCACAGATTAGTAAACGGTGCCAATTATAACATACCATTGAGGAAAGATGCATTTCATTAAATAAAAAAAATGCAAATCATTCGAGGTTGTGACAATCGATTTGGCTTCAGCACAAATACATTTGCATATTCATGACATACAGTAGACAAGTCTCAGTGCCTACTGCGCGAAACACAGCAGAGGCTACTTTAATCCAGTTTATTTTAGTTTTGAAAAACACCTCAATTTTTTATATATTCTATGGATGGTTTAGTGAATATTCCAAGGAAATCATTTTTTCAATCCTCGCTGAGTGGCCCAGAGAAATAAGTGAGACTTTTTTGTTTCCAGTTTTAGAGATTAGTGAGAAACAAAATCCCTTCCTGGTGGTTGCTCCCCAGTTCACAAAAGCACAGTTTCATTTTGCATTAGACTGGTGCTATCAAAGCAACGGGGCTTCAACGCGTCATTCCAAATCTTAATTAGTATAAATACAGTGGGAAAAAAAAAAGCAACAAAGAGATGTCATCCACAAAAAAACTATTAAAGCTCAATCACATGAAATAAGCAGGGTGCAGAAATGAAAGTGCCGCCAGGCTCAGTGCCTTATCTGGATAGGTGGAGGCAGGAGAGATATACCTCCGGCTCTGCATTCCCCTCGTGCTGCTATGATCTTTCCTCAGCTGCTTTATCAATATGTCTCGGTGATAAAAGAGTCACCCACTGTCTTCCTGTGTGCGCCGCATGGGCCGCAATCGCAGAGTTGTCGGTTGACCCCGGCGACCCGCGGCCACCGCCAGGCAGGACGGGAAGCGTGTGTGAAACTCACATGCCGCCATCTGCTTCCATTTTTAAATGCCACTAACCCCACCAGCCCATTCTGCACCGCGATATCAACACCCACCACCACCACCACCACCACCACCCTTCCTCCCCCGGTGTCAAGACAGGCAGCCGTCGGCCAAAACACGGCCAGGCACCCGGCACAGGCGCAGCCCATGAATTAAAGATTTAGTCGCGGCACACAGGACAGGATCCACACAGGACAGCTATTAGTGCTGCGTGTGCACTATTGTCAACATGCACCTCTGTATGTTCGGGTCGCAAAGACAGTGGGACACTGATACAGTGTGTGTCACAACATAGCCACAGCCACATCCCTGTGGAGAGACACATCACTACATACCACTCTTGCTCCGAGCTATAAATAGCCGATAAAGAGACGTGCTGCACTCATTGTTATGCCCATCAGAGTTCCACGTTTTCTTTTTTTTTAACCTACTTAAGTTTTCTAGAAAAACCTATTTTTAATCACTGAAGTGGAATTGCATCGAGTTCCCATCTCGGGATAATTATCAACACAATGCAATCGGAGATACAGGAGGAAGGATTGGGAGATAAGCAGATGAGATACGGCGAGTAAAACAAAACCATTCCAGGGGAGAAAGAGTGCAGATGCATTTGTGGAAATAATTCCATTTTCCCAGAGCACAGAGATAAAACGAGAGCGTGTTTAGACTACAAATGTGTCATAGCCCCCTCATTAGCTTGCCACGGTTCCAGTTCGTTTTTTAATTAGATTATTCCTGGAATTATGGGGAACTTGTGGCTCCGTTTGCCTTGGGCTCCTTTACTCTTGGTTACAGAGTGTTTCCGGCAAATCGTTTTGTTTTGTTGCCAAATCTGAGCCGCCTGATATGATACGGCCCTCTCCTCTGGTCAACTGTACCCGGCAAATTATGTTCCATGTTAACCGTTTTATTTTATTATATAAAATGCCACTCATTTGGGACGGACTTTGGCGCTGAGGCCCTGTGGCGCTCGAACCACAATTAGCAGTCGACCGTATTTGTTCGCAGCGCACCGGGGTATCGGTTTGGGGGCTGACAGTCGTGTCGCCACTTTGAATAATAACATGTAGGAATGTATAGTGTACTGTGTACTGCATCTGTATGGTGAAATATGTATTTGTTGTCTCAGCCTCACAGCCGTTTGAGGCCCTCTCGGCTTGACATCCTGACTACTCCATTCATAATCTGAAAAGATGAAAAACTAGAAGCTGCTCTCAGTTTAGACCCTCCGGTTAGCCCTTTATCTCCAGGACTTACTTCTGGCTTGGGTAAAAACCTTGATCTCAGCACTCTGTCGGTATTTCTTTGATGCAAGTTTTAAGATGTGTACCTCTCCTGTCAAGAGATTGCCCAGCTCGATTGCCTTTTGATCGAGAGTTTGACGAGTGTTAATGGAAGTCATCGGTCGAAGATGGGCATCAGTTGGATAAAAATCCACATTTGTGCTCCCGAGAAATAATTACAAACGTGTAAGGAACAAGAGCAAAGGACAAAGAGCCATTGTAATCAGTGACTGGGCTTGGCCTATTTTAGCTCAACCTTGTGTTTGGGATGGCCCAGCACAGACGTATCACTGACTAATTAAACTTTCATTGGCTCCTGAATACGATTTTCGCCTCTCTCGATGCAGCCGAGCGACAGGCTTCCTTCTCACCAGTCCAACCTAAAAAGCTTTTCTAAGTGCCGAGCGGAGGAGCACTTGAGCTCGGGGAAGGGGTTGTGTGTTCCGCACCCAGCAAGTGAAACAGAGTGGTGTGGGAAGCAATGATAAATACGGTTTCTTTTAATACAATAGCTTTGTAGGTCACTCCGTGGAGGAAGGAAGTGAGCACGCTCAGCCGCCCGTTCCTGCAGAGCCCCGCGCAACCCACGGACTCGGGAACACGCAACCTTTAAAGAGGGATTTGAAAAGGTCAAAGCACAGGCATGGAGAATGATAATGTAGGAGTGCGCTTCCAGGGGTCACGGGGTCAACGTGGGTTCTAGTCCTCCCTTTTTCTTCACGTCCTGGAAAGATGGCTTCATGGAGTATGCTAAGATGTGTTTTAACCCCATTTACCAACATTGTGCATGCATCTTTCTCAACTGCATTATCGCATGTATCTCATTGAGAGCTCCTTTTTGTTTTTTCTCCCCCACTTGCGCTGGTTGACCCACTTCTGAGGATCTGGCCCTGAAAAGAGAATGAAAGTGTCCACCTGGACCCGGTTAGACGCGTGGTTGGGACGGGCTCGCTGCCCCAACACACCGCTCCACTGTATGTCCTCCCTCCCTCACAAGCCCCGCCTCCTGCTCCTCTCCACGGCTCAGCTGCTGTTTTAAGTGGCTTAAGTTTGCCACGTCAAAACGGATGACATCTCGTTATTTTTATATATTTTCTTCCCCGCCGGTTGTTACTTATGGATCTCAAGGTAATATATAAGCCCTTTGGTTTCCTGTTGATGGAGCAGGGAGATTTCCTCAAGTGGAGCCAGCTGGGTCTGCCCCACCGTGACGGAGTGGGTGCTCTCCCTCTTTTCTCGACAGTCCCATGTGATGGCACTGCATGCTTAGCCACTCGTCTCACGCTGATATAATTAGTCCCTGGACACATCTTTAACGGTCCGTATTTATCAGGAACATTAATTAATGCCTAGACTGGATGTTTTACTTTGAAAATAGTGGATGTCCTTGTTTATTAAAGTATTAACAACAGGAGGGGAAAAACTCTCTCTGATCCCCTGGTATTAGTCACTTAGTGAGCCGGCTCATTCATCATAGCCTTTCTGCACTGTGTTTTCCTCCCATATTTATCCTTGTTTGTCTTCTTCTAAGAGCACATATAAAGTGATGTTGGATTAGCATTATTAATTACCGCGGCTCCCTGTGCCCCGTGTTACACGGTTGTCGCATTAACAACCTCTCGTGGATAATCACGTGGGTACGAGGCTGTGAGATCACTGGCTCTCGCTTTGGTTTCGGGCATTTTTAAGGAGGCTTAGGCGAGACAGGGTGGAAAACGATGGCGGGGGGAAACAGGTAATGTATTGATTGGAGACTTTGCTGGGATACAGTTGTTGTACAGAGCTGAGGGAGCGTCCATTATGCTGGACATGGACCACCCCTGCACATTGCTATGTAGAAAAAAAGCTCTTTCCCTCCACTAAAAGCATTTCTCTAAAGTGCATGCAGATGATTATTTTTTCAAAAGGTCATAGTGATCCTCAAGATTGACCTGCTGCAGCCCTTCACACGACAAAAATGATGCCATGTCCAGTAACGTTGTACTACTCATATCTCAGATCATCTTGATTCAATTGTTCATATCGAACCACAGTTGTCCAAGTAAAATTAAAATGTATTTTATTTTTATTTTATTTTTTCTCTTTTTTATCATTTGCCAACAAGTGAATCAGTTTGACTCGTATCCGAGAGTTGAGCACAGAGCTTTCTTCCACTAAACATGCTAATAAGACCCACTTAAACAATTCTATTGTAACTCAAGGGCTCTTTTGAAAGCTTTTTTTTTTTTAGATCTGTCTTTGAAAAGCACAATGCTGCCTATTTTAGGAACACACCACACTTAGGAGCTCTCTGATCAGTCTGACTGAATTGTGTCTCGCGTGCGAATGGCCTGGAAGGCCCCTCATAGGCATCCCTGGCCGTTTTTAATTGCTTTGAACTGTGGCGTAGTAAAATCTAACTCTACTCTCACATAAAGCAATGCAAACATGCATAATAACTAATTTGCTATATATATATATATTGGTATATTACAGTTTATTTATATACAGTCTATAGATATATATATATATAAGCTGTAATATATCAATTATTAATTACTGAATATATCATGTTGATTGCTTCGAGTTATTTGGTCTTCTTTTATAAGAAGCCCGACAGTGAACATGTATAATCTGATTATTTTTGGATAGAGTGGAGTAGGCAGAAAATCCCTGAGCAAGATGAAGGTTTGTGTAGCTGCCAGTGACACATGTGGTTCCATTGACTCCAAATGGCACCTACGTAAACACAATTAAGCTTTCACGTGTAAATCACGCAGTAGACCGGTAGCGTGGCCAGTAATGTGGGAATTTGTGCTTTCGATATTTACGAGAAATTGAATCCAGATATTCAGACGTGAGATGGGTGTGTTATGGCAGCTGTGAAGGCAACAATGGTGGCAAGATGATATAGCAGTCCATAACCGGGCCTTTGACTCCGTCTGCTATTACACAGCTGTTTGTTATTAAAAAAATAAAATAAAAAATACGTCCGTTGGTGCACTCATCTGCACAAGCGCTCCTTTAGTTGATTAACCTGCTGTAAACCTTGTGAGTTATATGTACAATATCTAATCAGCTTCCCATCAACTGAGCAAACACCTCCGGGCACCTCCTATCGCTCTGCTGCTGCCAGTTAGTGCAACACAGAGGAAACCAAAAACAGACAATTTGATCATAATCGCTGCTTTCAAATATTCTGGTTTTGTGTACTCTTTGTGAGAACAGTGTTTTTGTTTGCAGTCAAGTTACAACAGCAACATTTGTCTGCCTTGGTTGTTGCAGCGTTTACTTTTGAACTAATAGTATTAACAATGCCATTTAACACAGTTTAGCAGTGTTTACAGTAAATATGTTGCCTATATTTATTATTGATTTGTACACCCGGTGATGTGAAACCATTTACCCGACTTTCATTGTAATCCAGGCCCCTTGAAAAGCTTCTTGCCTTCTGCCACTCTGTCAGGGAAAATAAATAGCCCTGACACACTCTACAATTCGCATTGAGCAAGAGACTGTAAATTCACTCGGTACGTCTGACAAAGTCCAGACCAGATTTTCATTCCATTTTGTAAGTTATGTCAAACAGCACCTCTGCTTTGAGGCCTGCTTCCCCGTTTGATGTCACCCACACGGCCATATGGTATCGCTCTCGGGATCAGTTTTTCATTTTTTCTTTTATTTCCTGCCATGACACTCATCTTGTGTGCGATACAGCAGTGCGTAAATCTGCCATAACCCCACAATGGCTATTGTGACATTTTAATGTGGAAAGGCTCACCTTTTTTTTATGTGGCGTAACACATGTTGGGTGATATTACTTCCATCGACATTGTACACCTATATAAGCCTATATACATCTAAAAACCTTCCACTAAATACGAACTTGGCATCACAGAAAATATTTTCCAAACTTGAGATGAAATAATGAGCACTGCTTATTTGATTGTGTCACTGCTTGAATTTGAAAGCGAAAAGTGACTTAATGAACCCTTTTTAAGGTCTTTCTGGCACCTCCAAAGCAGACGGTGGATGAAGCAGCGAAAGGAAAAAACATTAATATTTCTCCACGAACATTTTGTTGGCATCTTGTATGGACTCTGTTATTAAAGTAACACAGGGGTAATGGCTTCAGCAGGAACACAGTGTATGTGGAGCGGAGTACTTTCTAATGAGAGTCCCTCCTGACCTTACGGCATTAAGCTTCACAGGGGGGGAAAAACACCACACGCAGGTAAAATCGTAGAGAACTGACAGACCGAGGGAGCTCTATGTAGCAAGAGATACACAGCCCACTCGCATTCTCACTCTGGTGCATTATCATGTTCAAGTACTGACGTGGTTGCAAGGCGTGAGATCGTGGTTAATAAGAATACACATTAGGAAGACAGGATTTCTACTGCTCGCAGCTGCACATCAGCTTGAAATGCATGCATGTTTGTCAGCCAAACTGCAGGTCATCTGCGCAGTCCTGGCCTCTGGGGGTCCCCACCGCCATGGCCGCCAGATCCAGGCTTGTGAAGGTTGTGTGTTTTGGCAATTTTGTCATTGGAGGCTGGCCTGGCTGCTTTTGTGCGATACTCAAACCGGAGAGGATCTCGCTGGAACACTCTGCATATTTCCTCCCTGGAATGCAGGCCCAGACGGGACATAACACAGGTGCCGTGTGGACAATGTTCCTATCTGACAAATGCACACGTTGTGCAATGACTTCATCAACTTGAGCTCGGTGTAACAGGTTCAGTTCAGAGCATGTCGAAAACTGGCTGCACACTGACTTCGTCAGAGAGGCCAGTGTTGTTGGCCCGCTCCCAGAGACTGGGCAGTTATTGACGAAACAGAAAAAGGGAAAAATGAGAATATTACAGGATTTGACAACCAGGCATGATAGCCCTGGAATGAATCTGGGGAGCAGATGAGCAGACCCAGAGCCTGACACATCCGTACGAAGCACTAATCCTTCGACTTGACATGTAATACTGCCTATTTGTGGTCAATATGGGAGTGAAGCCAAAGTGTCAGCCTTTGCTTTTAAGACGGTCAGCAGGAGGGATGAACTCATATCGATGCACACTTTGAGATCCTAGTAAGCAGAAATCGGCGTGAGGCAATGGCATGCAGCATCCCTCGTTTGATTATTTGGTTCTAATGATATATCCAGTAATAAGGTTAAGTTGTTTGGCTCCTGAGAAATAGTCTTGATCCAGGAGGGCCCCACTATTGTCTGTGTCCGACATTTAACAGAGAAGTGCAAGAGGATACATATTCACATTCCTGCCAATGTAAAAGGACATAATGTGTAGTAGCAGTTGGTGGGCCATAAAAACCAGCAGTGAACCAATAAAAGGGTAGAAAGGGACTAGAAGCTTTCAGAACATCAAAAAAAAGGTTTTATTAGGGCTTAAAATGCACGCAGTTTCGTTATACACATCACATTTAAGTGAAAAATGACAAATGACTGTTGGAAACTCTGAATGGCACTTTGAATTTGAAGCAGACAAGCTCGTGATGACAGGTTCACGCATATAGTTTGAAGATGGGTATAGCTCAGCTGCTGGACACCAGTATGATGAAGTTGCAAGCTCTCTAAAAGATAGATAAGGAGCCTGAACATTTCTTAATAATATTTTGGGATTTGTAGGGAGTATATATGTATATATATATATATTTATACAGTATATATACAGTTGTGTGAAAAGGTGTGCAAACACTTTTTATATATATATACTATATACACACACACACACACACACACAGAGTTCATACATACAAACGCACATCCATACACACATATTTTGACTCATCAGCAGGGGTTGTTATGGACCAGGGGCTGTCCAGAGGTCAGCTCATTACCAATGCAGCCATGGATCATGGCTACAGCCCTCATATTAGGCCTTCCTCCATCGTTCCCCTCTGACCTCGTCCGCAGCTGCAGTACCTCTCATCTTTATGATTAGAAAATGACCCCATCCTTCTCTTTCACACTCCCACTATTCCCAGCAGATTCCACACATGTATTCAATCACTCTAATTATTTGACCATCCATATTAATTGACAAATGTGTCAGTGGAGTGCGTTGCACCATTGGTCACATGCCAAATAGATGCCGTAGTATTGTGAACCTGAAATCTCTGGGGGCACAGGTTGGATTGGCCTTTCTCTTACAGGGGAACTCCTCGAAGGCGCTTTCAACAGAAAGATTTCCATTACTGTGGTTGGGTGTGATTGTGTCGCTTACTTTTAGTGGCTGTCAAGGACTGTCGGGTAGTGTTGCTGTGGTCTCGAAGAGCTTGTTGTGGAAAAAGAAAAAAAGAATATTTTGTGCCGCTCGCATGTTTTGTTGCTATTGGAAGAATTTAGTGGAGAATTGGGAGTCCTTAAAGCCGGACCTCCTCTTCTGGGCGATTAGATATCAAAAGCGTTCAAAATAAAAGACATGAATTATGGGTTTTTCATGCTAAAATGGTCTATTTTCTCTTTTTTTCTTCTTATTCAAATCAGAAAGGGCAGAGCTTCAGCCGAAGCTGGCAGGAACGCCTAAAAGCCTGTGAAAGTCAAATACTGACTCTTTGCGTCGGAGAGAAGCACTTTTGCAAATGTGGTCTCAAATGTTCGATGCATCGAGCATGGTGTACTGCGTTTTCTGTCTTCACAGAACTTGCTGTGTCACTACGAATCCTGAATCATTCGGCAAGAACTATTTATTCAGCTCTAATGTGTAAAAGAAAAAAAATGTGAGGCGGCCTTCGTTGAATTATCATACAAATTGCTGATATATTATCTTATCGATTTTTCCAAATCTACCGAGACAGCATTTTCCTGTCAAAATGTTTTATATTCTGCACTGACGAGCGCTCCACGAGCAGTATGGTGATGTTTTTACGCTGATTAAATCATCTCTTGCCAGAATGCTGCTATCACTTCTATGTATTCCCACTGTACTGAACATTTGTACATTTGACACTGTACATAACCAATCCCTAAAATAGGTCATCTTCTTTTTGCAATATTAAGCTGGCTCCGTTGGCTTTTATATCGCTCTTATGATATCATATAGTGGGCAGGCTCTCGAAAGTAAGAATTTTAGCTCAGCATTTTCTTTCCGGCTTTGGTTGTAACCACAGCCCGGCGTCAGCCTTCTCCTTTGATGCACAGGTGGAGGCGTTTCGTTCAAAGGAATAACCTTTTCTGGGCACTTCTTTGAAATGATAATTCGTCAGCTTGCTGCAGGTGGAGCCGCGGCTCTCTCGGCAGACAGGGTCAATCAAAGTCAAACGGAGGAGCCGCTCGCAGCTTCGCCCGAGTGGCCGCTGCCAGTGCCTGGCTGATGCTGTCAGCCCCGCCGGCAACATGAAATCCAGCGCTGGTAAAGAGCGAGAACGCCGGGGATGTCACAGTGACGAGCACCTTTTAAGCGGCAGTGCGCGGAGTAGGAGTAGCCGCGCTGTCCTGGTCACAACGCATCAGGCATTGTCTGTGTGTCTTTTAGTGTTTACACAGCTCTCGCTCTCTGTATACCTGTCAGAGCCTGGGTGAGGTTTTTGCAAGCTGCCTGGCTCCGTTGTGTACTAGTGGTGATGGGGGGCCGCAGGTGTGTAATTACATCAGTAATAAGGCTTGGATATGGTCCGCCTGCCTCAAAGTGAACCCTCTATCCAATCCGGCGCGGCTGACAACAAAGGAGACCGGGCGACCGCTGATTGTGGCTTAGAGGGTGCAGCTACGGGACTTTGTTTTACCGGGAGATATTTCAGGCACGGGAATAATTCGCCGGAATTATTCAATCTGTCCAGATCAATGGCATGTATCATCAGCGTGAGATCACACACGGCACTCGTGTGTCATATTCTGTATGCCATATCAAAGACGAATGTGTCCTGAACAAAACAAACACAATACGCAATTACTTTGAGCCCTGTGTGTGTGTGTGTGTGTGTGTGTGTGTGTGTGTGTGTGTGT